>CM054136.1:28981473-29001473 GCA_028751875.1 Rapana venosa | reverse complement strand
TATTATTAATCCCGAGGGTCCATAAAGTCGTGGGTTCGAATCTCGGCAGTGGCGTCTGGGTGAATTAAGAGTGGGGATTTTTACCATATCCCAGGTCAACTTCAAGTGCAGCCCTGTCAGTGCTTTAATTCCCTTCGCATATATACTCATTCAAAAGATAAAATATGCACGCTAAAGATCACGTAATTTAAGTCAGTGTTAGTGGGTTACAGAAGCAAGAACATACCTAGCATGCATTCTGTGAAAAATGAGCTACTCTGAAGTCGGAATGTGTCGGTTGAGGCCTGTATGCAGACTTCTTACAAACTTTAAAAGCACAGAAGACCAGGCACTACAGACCACTCCCAGTAAGTTAATGCAGAGAAGAAGAGGAGAGAAGAGAAGAGAAGAAGAGAGAAGGAGAGAAGAGAAGAGAAGAGAGGAGAAGAGAAAAGAGCAGAGAAGAGAAGAGATAATAAGAGAAGAGAAGGAAAGAGAAGACAGGAGAAGAGAAAAGAGAAGAGAAGAGAGGAGAAGAGAAGAAGAGACAATGACAATGACAATGACAATGACAAATGTTTATTGTAATAAGCATTTACGCCCATTTACAAGGGGGACAGCGGGAGAGGGACAGGGCACGACAGATTTTAGAAAAACAACAACATAAACAATAACAGACATCCCCAATGAACCTCATGCCATGGAATCCATATCATGGTTTTATAAATGTTTCAACTTATCACTTTTTACCTTATCATATATTCATACTCACACAGTCACACATAATTATGTATTATGTGGAGCCCAAACGAAATCATGAACTACAACACGCCCCTGTCATGATTTTCTGTTTGCACAGCTGTGGTTTTATCAGAACTGTACTGTTTCATGTTATCTATCATTGACTGAATATATTCAATAACGTCTCTACAAGTAACTTCAGGCTCTCTCTCACTGGAAATACTCGATACATCTTCAACACACTCCCCAGATTCTGCCTCAGTCTCATCATTTTCTGCACACTCTGCACCCACTTCAGAATTGTTGTTGTTCATCTCATTCACACTGTCACAGACATAATCCATTGCCTCATTCACATCATTACAATCATACTCAGAGTCATTTAGTTCATTTCCATCTTTACCACATAGGTCACTCACTGCGTCATTGTATGATATGGCCACTGTCTCTCTCTCAAATTGTTGCCTCATGTCAATTTGCTGACTGCACTGATAATGATTTGAAGCACATTGATCATCACAAGCTGGAGTATTCATAACAGTGTCACCTTCAGTTGGGTCAGCAGCATAAAATTAACTGGGGGGGGGGGTGTTGGAAGAAACAAACCTGAGGGAGACTGCATTACATTGCTTGCCTTTTCCTGTCGGTTACTTCTGTGGGTTTCTGCTCTTTTTCTGTCTCTGTTAACCTGAGACGGACACTTCCTCCTAAACGTTGCATTTTGAAGTGGAGGGACAGGGGTACAGCCGGTAGTTTTACTACTCAATCTGAGCACGACTGCAGTTTGTTCTCCTCTGCTATCTACTTTGAATGAAGAAATCGCCATTTCTTGTAAAGCAGAGTTTAGCAGACACTCTAACATTGCTGGTAGCCCTGTCACTGGCATTTTGAAAGTCAGCACAGGTGAAAACAGAAAAAAAATTCACCACACTGCAGGAGAGAGCGTCTTGCTGGTAGCCAAGCAAGGGAGAGAAATCAAGAGAAGAAGAGAAAAGAGCAGAGAATAGAAGAGATTAAGAGAAGAGAAGGAAAGAGAAGACAGGAGAAGAGAAAAGAGAAGAGAAGAAGAGAAGAGAAGAGAGGAGAAGAGAAGAAGTGAAGAGAAAAGAGAGGGGAAAAAAGGTAAAGGAGTCCCATAACCTATAAGGTCGTAGGGGAGCGAGGCGTCAGAGACCTCACTTTTCTAGGGCTAGCATATTGAGGGCGGCGCCCATCTCCTCTCCCTCGCTGCTTTACCTTCCCTGACCCTAAAGAGGGCAGGTACCCATTTACAGCTGGGTGAACTGGGGGAACTGTACTGAAGCCAAGGCGCGCAAACGGTTACCCATCCAACTGGTAAAGAAAAGAGAAGAGAGGGAAAAAGAGCAGAGAAGAGCAGAGCATAGCAGAGAAGAGCAGAGAAGACAAGAGAAGAGCAGAGAAGAGAAAAGAGCAGAAAAGAGCTGAGCACAGCACAGCAGAGCAGAGAAAACAAGAGAAGAGAAAAGAGCAGAAAAGAGCAGAGCAGAGAAGAGAAGAGGAGATGAGAAACTTTCCAAAAGACAGCTGCCTTTTTTTATTTCTTTTTTTTTTTAAATTCTAGAATACTTCCCATCATGTTGCAGTTTTTTCACAGCTTCTGATCCTGTTAATCTATAATGCATATTCCACTCCCCCAAAAGTCTTTTGGATGAGACTATAAACCGAGGTCCCGTGTGCGAACACACGCAGAATATCTTGCACACAGGTTATTAAAACCCATTCCACTCTTCGGAAGAGTAGGCCACTGTGTGCCGGTGGGAACAGATGACAATTTACAAAACTGCATATACACAGGGACTAGATGTAAAAAGGCACATGAATATTTATTCCATTATCCTCGAAAAAAAAATGAGGGGGGGGGGGGGAAGGAAAGGTGATATCCTGTACACTTTGAGAAGGTAGACTACATAATAATAATTATGTCAAAATAGCAGTCCACCCCCAGGTAAGTAAGCAGCACAAGAGCCCTTGCTGCTCTGAAACCACAGCAGCTGTTAATTTAGCTGCCAATTAGCCACTGACAGCTCTCTCTGTGTGTGTGGTGTGTGTGTGTGTGTGTGTGTGTGTGTGTGTGTGTGTGTGTGATATTCAAGAGCGTTTTCTCAATTCTTACTTCAAAGTATCCATTTGCCTGAGAGGGAGAGGTGCGAGAGAGAAGATCCTGAAGACGGTGTATGGTTTGTTTCAGTTTGCCGTGGAATACAGCAGTAAGAAAAACATAACAGTAACACCAGCATAATAATTATATTCCAGGGAAAGCAGCCCGAATTTCACGCCGAGAAATCTGCAAAGTGGTAAACAAGTTAATACCAATGCAGCAACACCCTTATGAGCTATAGATAGATCTACACACACACAAACTCCACTCCATGCTTAGATACTACGAGTGCTTAGTTTCTGGCGATTTTTTTGTTTTTTGTTTTTTTGGGGGGGAGTGGAGGGCTGATGTGGTTTGGGGTTTTCTGTCTGTTTTTTGTTGTTGTTTTTAAAGATAAATCAACATGTTTAGTTTAGGACACTTGCATAAACTGGAAGTCTAAATATGCAGAAGACAAAGAATAACTTTGTTAAATTATTTAATTCCGGGCAGTCGCATTTTTGCTACACACTTTTTATAATTATGGAGAAAACGTATGTTTTCTGGGTACCCATTATTCTGTTCATGGTAACAGTTACATTCCAAGCTGGCAAACACAGATGATCACTCTCAGAAATCACCTGCACGGTTCTAAAAGGAATGGTGCATGGTAAAAGCTGTTTTTAAATAATATTTTTATTACCATTTAGCCACTGTCCGGGTAAGCAAAAACTGAGCGTTTTTAACCATGTTGTATTTTAACATCAAGCTACTCATCTGAACCCCTTTCAAATGATTTTAGTCACAGGAAAACAACAACAAAAGAAAACAAAACGAATAGACAGAAGGCAAGAAAAGAAAAGATAAACAAACACGACTTTGCAAACTGCATTATTTTGACTTCCAACATAATTTAAACAAGCTGATTCATTCCATTCCCCCTTTCTTTATCTGCCTGCCTGTCTGTCTGTCTGCCTGTCTATCTGCCTGCCTGCCTGTCTGTCTGCCTGCCTGCCCGTCTATCTATCTACCTGTCTGCCTGCCTGCCTGCCTGTCTGTCTCTTTCTGTGTCTCATCCCTTTTATATCCAACAACAACAACAGCAAACCAACAAAAAAGACACCCCTCTCCTCTAAACACACACACACCACACACTACCACTAGACACACACACACACACACACACACTACACCACACTACACACACACACTACACACACTACACACACACACAACCACGCACGCACGCACTCACACACACACACACACACACACACACACACACAGGAAGGGAGTGGGGGGGGGGGGGGGGGGGGGGGGGGGGGGAGGCCACAGTTTTAATATAGCAGTGGCGTCATGAGAACTAGTGGCTAGACAGATGTAGTCTGCAGAGGATGACCCTGATTATCGCCAATTAACACCGCGTTGTTCCTTCAGCTGCGCTGTCTTCTGTAGCTAAGCTGGCTGGCAACCTCACACAACTTTACCAGTGGCAACCAAGACTGTCGCTTCGCCAGCTTGTTGAGCCTTTTGTCCACACAGGAAGCCTTACTTTGCCATTTCCAGCTTGTTCGTGTTGGGATGAAGTTATGAACACATTAATTTTATCCCGATCTGTTTTTGTTGTTGTTGTTGTTGTGTTGTTGTTGTTGTTGTTTTCTTTAAGGGCTAGCTCCCAAGCAAGTGGGGTTTTAAAAAATGTTTTTTATTTGGTGGGTTGTTGTTGTTTGTTGTTTTGGCGGGAGTTGCTTGTTCGCTTGTTTGTTTGTTTGTTTGTTTGTTTGTTTAATTGTTTGTTTGTTTTTCCTGAAAAAAACGCCTCGACACACCTCGTCTTTATTTTCCTAGGTTTTCGACAGGAGTTTTGAGGAAACGCCATGGACACTTGAATGAAACTTGATTAGACTCCATTAAACAAAATTCAAGCAGGAAGGTGTCTGGACGGTTAAGACGTTCACCTGCCTAACAAGTAAACCGTGAGGTTCTGGGTTCGATTCTAGCCGAAGAACGAAAAAAAAAAAAAAAAAACCAAAAAACACCAAACAAAATTAGGTTGGAAACTGTTTCAGAGGAAAAAACTGGCGTGTGACTAATATGCCCAAATTAAATTGATTTATTTTACTATTCTATCACGTTTTCTGACCAGTTACAAGGAAGGTTTCATAACAGGGCTTCATTCCGTGTTGAGCAATGGAGATCACACCAACGAATGTAACCCAGTCTGTTGGTTGGTTGGTTGGCTAGATGGCTAATTTTTTGTGTGCTTTGTTTTTGTTCATTGGTTGGTTGAGTCATGGATGTTATCGTTGCTGGTAGTGGTGATAGGCATGGAGGTGGTGGTGGTGCTCTGTCTGTGTGTGTGTGGGTGGGTGGGTGAGTGGGTGTACGCGCGCTGTGCATTAACGTGAAGACCACAATTTATATGTCCACCAGTCATCATTATTAATGTCTTTTGAGCATGGTGTAAACTTTAAGCTTGTTGCTGCTGTGCTGGTGGTGATGATTGTTGTTTACATCATGTGTAACATGCTCTGTCCAATACAATCATTATGGTGAAAATATCTGCATTAAATGAAAGCTGGACAATTACATAGTTGAGAATTCCAAATCGGCTTTCTCTCTCTCTCTCTCTCTCTCTCTCTCTCTCTTCTCTCTCTCTCTCTCTCTCTCTCTCTCATTTACTAACCACACAGTGACATACTCTTGCACAACACAGGTACCAACACGCACAACACCTAACAACATGACCGCCACACACGCATGTAGTGTCTATGCACCCGCATATTACACTTTACTACTATTCAGGTTGACTGAAAATGGCCCCAGTCCCCTTACGTCGGGCTATATGTCTGAAAGCGATGTGTTTTAACTACTTTGATGCTAGCATATGCCCCCAGTGTGCTGGCCTATAACTGCCTGAATCCAGGCATTAAGGGCCGGGGCTTGACACTGCGCGTTACTTCACAGGCTTGGGGAGAGAGAGAGAGAGAGAGAGAGAGAGGAGAGAGAGAGAGAGAGAGAGAGAGAGAGAGGAGAGAGAGAGAGAGAGAGAGAGAGCTCTGGTTTTTTTTATAGAAAGAACAAGATCAAATAAACTGGGGCCTGTTGCGTGCATGGGATCGGAGTATGCTCGTGTGTGTGCGTGGTGCGTGGTGCGTGGTGTGTGTGAGTGGTGGGGTGTGTGTGTGTGTGTGTGTGTGTGGTGTGTGTGTGTGTGTGTGTGTGTGTGTGTGTGTTGTGTGTGTGTGTGTGTTTGTGTGTGTGTGTGTGTGAGTGTGTGTGTGAGTGTGTTTGTGTGTGTGTGTGAGTGTGTTTGTGTGTGTGTTTGTGTGTGTATGTGTGTGTGTTGTGTGTGTGTTTTGTGTGTGTGTGTTTGTGTGTGTTTTTGTGTGTGTGTGAGTGTGTTTGTGTGTGTGTGTGTTTGTGTGTGTATGTGTGTGTGTTTGTGTGTGTGTTGTGTGTGTTGTGTGTGTTTGTGTGTGTGAGTGTGTTTGTGTGTGTGTGTGAGTGTGTGTGAGTGTGTTTGTGTGTGTGTGTGTGAGTGTGTTTGTGTGTGTGTGTGTGTTTGTGTGTGTATGTGTGTGTGTTTGTGTGTGTGTGTGTTTGTGTGTGTATGTGTGTGTTTGTGTGTGTGTGTGTGTGTTTGTGTGTGTATGTGTGTGTGTTTGTGTGTGTGTGTGTGTGTGTGTGGTGTGTGTGTGTGTGTGTGTGTGTGTGTGTGTATGTGTGTGTGTGTCGGGAGGAGGAGAGCAGGATCAAGGGGTGGGGGTAGGTGGGGGGATGGGATGTGCAGGGGTGTGCATGCATAGTTGTGTGTGAGCACATGTGTGTGATAGAGAGAGGAGGGTGAGCGTGTGTGTGTGTGTGTGTGTGTGTGTGTGTGTGTGTGTGTGTGTGTGTGTGTGTGTGTGTGCGCGCGTGCGTGCACGAAGTTGTGTGTGTGTGTGTCTGTACATGCGCATGCATGCACACACATGTATGTGTTTTAAATGCATGATTCACTGCTGACCAAGGTAATGACAAGTAAAGCGAGATCAAAAGCAACAACCAAGAGAACAACAGTAGGAACGATGATAAACGCAATATGGGAAACAATAATAATCATGAAGAAGAACAGCCCTTACAACACACAGAAGCAAAAACAACAAAGTAACAACAATAGTGATGACTAGAATGATACAGGAGAAGGAGTGTTCGAGGAAAAGGAGGGGAGTAGGGGAGAAAGAGAAGAAGAAACAGGAAGAGGAGGAAGAAGAAGAGGAGGAGGAAGAGAAGGAGGAGGAGAGAAGGAGGAAGAAGAGAAGGAGGAAGAAAAGGAGGAGGAGGAGAAGGAGGAAGAAGAGAAGGAGAAGAAAAGGAGGAGGAGGAGAAGGAGGAAGAAGAGAAGGAGGAAGAAAATTAGCAGGACCAGCACCAGCAGCACAAACATCATCAATACTAGTATCAACAACAACAAAGACAGCATTAATAATGACAGTAAACAACAACATTAATAACGAAGTAAACAACAACAACAATCATCATTATCACGCTGCTGCTGCTGCTGCTGATGATGATGATGCATCATCATCATCATCATCATGCTGACGAGGACGACGACGACGACACAACAACAATAATAATGATGCAACAACAACAACGATGATGATGATGATGATGATGATGATGATGATGATGATGATGATGATGATGATGATGATAATTATGATAACTGTTATTTATACAATGATGATAGTGATAATGATAATATCAACAACTGACTGTTACTACATTTACTAAAACTGTATTTTAAAAAATCAAACAACAATAGCAACAACAATAACACTACTTCAAGAATACCATTATATTTTTGATGGAAAAACATTACTGGTTTGGAACATGAAGACTTCAGTAGGCTATGATTACTAAAAACAATAATAATAATAATAATAATAATAAGGTGAGCAATTTTATAAAATTGGATGGACAACAGGACAATAAAAAGAAAAAACCTAACAGATATATATATATATATATATATTATATATATATATATATATATATATATATATTATATTATATTATATGGGGTGTGTGTGTGTGTGTGTGTGTGTGTGTGTGTGTGTGTGTGTGTGTGTGTGTGTGTGTGTGTGTGTTTTGTGTGTGTGTATGTGTGTGTGTGTGTGTGTGAGGAAATAAAGCCAGAGCGCAGTAGCTAAGATCATGGAAAGCAAATGAAAATTAGATAAAAGTATCGGTTGTTAATTTTCTGTGTTTAACTTAGGAGCCAAATTTGAGTGCCAAATGTCCTCATGCTTACACACACACACACACACACACACACACACACACACACACACAGTTTCAAATTGACTTCAGGCAAAGGGGCTTTGATTTGTAACATACCTACTGACATTTTTATGACAAAACTTCCCGTTAGCAGAAACCTTAGAAAAGTTAGTGTAAGTTATGGCATTACTTGGATTTAAACTAATTTTATTTGTTAGGATTATTGATAAATGATTAGACGAGTGATCAACAACTAAGAAAATAACAACAGAAAAAAAGGGGAAGGGTGGGGTGGCGCTAACATTGAGAAAAATTGAATCAAGGTACGTCACTCTGTTAGACACAACAAAGAATGCAGACGATCGGTCCCTCCAGTTGTTGCACAGAACTGCTTCTGTTTTATTCAAAGGGATCACCACAATTAGGCCTAAACAATCCGAATGTAAGGAAAGTAAGTGACTGTTGGATTGGTAATACCTTTTTCGGATGTTTATCATGCTATTGCTTGATACTTTTGGATTGGTGTGTGTGTGAACATTTTCAACTAGATCTAGAACCTATGTTTAGCCTTGATCAGTCTTTGAGTGATTGCAACCAACTCTCTTATGGGCCTATCTGACTGAATCCTTGCAGTTGCCTTTTGGGCAAAGCATTATTTCTTTCTTTTTTTTACGCTGGATGCCGAACATGAATCTTCCAACTTCTAACACAAAGAAACAGGGTAGGCCTAGGCCTAACTTATTCATGTCACTTGTACGATGATTCATTGCTGGTCGTGATGCAGTTTGAGGGGTGATACAAGAAGGGGCTGATTTTTGTGTGCTTTGTGCTGTCCTGGGGTGCATTTCAGTTGGAGTGCGTGGAATGCCTTTGTAGACCTATCCATGTTGTATTTGTTTGCATGTATGTCATGTATGTTTTCTTTGCGCAGAGGAGGCAATACGTTGATTTTGCATGGTGCTGTGAGCAGTGACATGTTTGCTATTGCTTAATTTTCATTCTTTACAGTCGCTCTTTATTAATCTGTTTACTGAAATTTTTTTGCTCGTAGCTTACATTAATTTCTGTGGTTTGAGATTATAAAGTATTCGCATGTATTAGATCTACAGGTGTTTTTTTAAAAAAAATGTTCAGGGAAAGAAAGATTAGCGTGTAGTGTGGGAGTGGGGATGGAACGGGAAAAGAAAAAATAATCAGACCACAACACTACTGTTACACTCTCTGCCAGTACTATTATCCATAAATGCTTTTTGTGCCAGTATTCTCTGCTTTAATGTGGAAAAGAGAGAGAGAGAGAGAGAGAGAGAGAGGAGAGAGAGAGAGAGAGAGAGAGAGAGAGAGAGAGAGTTGTGTGTGTGTTGTGTGGTATGTGTGCGTGTGTGTGTGTGAGTCGTGCAAAGAAGGGAGTGCGGTAAAGTAAAAGGTGTGTGTGTGTGTGTGTGTGTAATATTTCTACGTGTGTTTTCCATAAATAGTCCTAGTCTAGATGGGATCTCTTGTCTTGTGTTCCACAGTTGGGAAAAAAAATGTATAGGTAGAGCCCAACAAGACCACCGTGAGAAGCAGCTGGCTGCTGAAGGAAGGCGAGGTTAGGCCTCTTCAGCTGTCAGGTAAACAATCCTTCCCCTCTACAACATGATCCTTTTTTCTGCCATTTCCCCCGGGCTTCAATTTCAGTGCCTCTAGTAGGTGTGTATGACTACTGTGGTGTAGAGACCTAGCTGACTTAAAACACTCTTAATCCCAGTGGCCTGGTTGTTGGTGAAGGGGCGAGGGAGTTTTCAAAGTGATAAATTATAGGAGGGGTTGGCTGTTGTGTTGTGACAGGGTGTTCTGTTTCTGGGGGCCTTTTGACCCTTTTCTTTTTTGGAGCAACCAGAAGGGACATGTACCTGTCAGTATGCTGCTTACCATACTTGCATGGCTGCTTGGTATACGTGTACGTATGCATGCATGACTCAATGATAAGCACTTAGTCTACATTCTCGCTAGTGCATGAGTTTGTGTGTGCATGCATGCACGCACACACATGTGTACCGCACATACACATGCACACAAACACATGCGCACACACACATACACTCATACACACACTCTCTCTCTTTGTCTTTCTCTCTCTTACTCATACGAAGAGAGAGAGTGAGAAAGAGAGAGAGTCGAAAACAACGACGTTTAGAAGAAAACTGATTAAAAAGAAAGAAGTGGGATATGAAGGCAGGTTGAATGCACAAAAGCAAGAACAAAATTAATAAGATTCTTCAAGACCCTTCAAGCAGAGAGATGTCTTTAGGGCCAAGTTGTTCACAGGTGGTGGGGTGAGGGCAGTAGGTAAGCCTACAGCTGTCGCTGCTTCCTTGGGGTGCAGGGATGCAAAATGCTGGTCTTTCAGCCATGTGACATGTCCGTTGGGGTTGGCCCTCTGGGAAAACACTGAAACAGTTTTGAATGAGGCAAAACAACGTTTGTCACGGAGTCGGCCAACGACCGAACTCCCCTTCCTCCCTCCCCTTCTAAACAGTGAACGTTTTTTCTCTTGTGGCTCAAACTCTGATGCTGAACAAGCACTTTGGTTGAGACGAATTTTCAACGGGTTACAAATTAAGTTACTGAATCTGAAGTTTTTTGTTCTTTTTTTAAATTTTTAATCTGAAGTTAATTATGCTTTGAGAATTGTGTATCACTGTTGCCAGTGCAGATTGCTGTTGAGCTATCTTGTTCTGACTGTCTCAGTCAGGGCCTAGGGTAGTAACAGAAGAAAGGAAATTTAGTACAAGCATGTATAGTATCACTCCACGTATCTACAAGTGAAGGGAGAGAGTTGTCTGCTAGAACAACTTTTCATTTTGAGCAGCGTCCAGTTACTTATTGTTAGCTATCGTAAGTTGATAAAGGAAAGAAAGCATCTTGTGTTCATGATTTTGCCACTGAAAACTAAAGAGTATCGAACCAACGTCAAGGATTTGGAGCTTGTGCAAAAACTCAGGTCAATCAGCCTTCACAAACTCTTGATGGGTCAACTTCCACACATCGAGGCTCAGGATAACCTCTGTCATACACATGTTTGTGCACATGAACACCAACGCATATCTTCAGTAACATCAACAAGAACACATAACGATAACACTAACAACGCCTCTCTCTCTCTCTCTCTATCTCTCTCTCTCTCACACACACACACACACACACACACACACACACACACACACATACACACACACACACACACATACATACACACAAACACACAAACACACACACACACACACACACACACACACACACACACACACACACACACACACACACACACAACAAGCATTGTTCTTAATACTAATAGTTTAGTTAGGTAAAGTTCAGAAATGCATTTTATTCCCTGTTCATTGTAGCTCAGTAGTTCAGCAATGCAAATTTCTTTTTATCAATCAGCGTGTATATATAAGTTGAGAGTCCTTCCCCTAAACACTAACCAACTCCCCCCCCCCCCCCCACCCCTCCACCCCCCCACCCCCCCCCCCCCCCCCCCCCCCCTCTCTTTTCTTTTCTTCCGTCTAATATCACAACTTGTGAAGAGGCGTTAAATGAATATGAACATAAAAGCAAGCACACTAGTATGGGGGTATTCACATCATCCCCTAAGTGGTGGGTGTTGAAACAGTACCATACGCGAAAATGTCACCAATAGTAAAACCTCAAGAGTTCGAGCTGAGGAACAAACACAAAGAAGATGGTGTAGGGTGGTGGTGGTGGCGATGGCGGAGATCGCAATTGTACGTTTTCTTGACTTTTTAATGTGTCTTGAAAATGCTGGGCCATTGGAAGCCATGGGTGATTTCCTTCCCCAGGTCTTTCGTTGTCTGTATACTTCACGAGAGGGGGGAGGGAGGGTCTTTAGGACAACTAGTAGACGAGGAGAGGACAGTTTTCAGTGGGCATTATTGTTCATGCTGGTTTGCCTTCTACCCTGATGTGGTCATGGCTGTAACGCGCGTAACACAGCGTGAGAAAATAGCTTTTCTTTCTCGTGTGTATTGGACTGTATGACCAGAACTGATTTTTGTCCCAACTAATAGCCACTCCATTTGAGTGAGAATACGAAAAGTGATTGGATTCTTCTTAAGAGAGAAAAAGTGCACGCTGATAGCTGATATTAGCTTATATATGACTGGCTGTTTTGCAGATTGATTGTACGTTTGATCGATGAACTGGACTAAGTTGCGATCAGATGATTTTAAAGGAGAGTTGCTTCGAAAGGATTGTTTATTTCAAATTGTTTGAATTTTTTTTTTTAAAGTTTGATTTTTTACCCCTCTCTGTCTCCTGTCTGTCTCTGTTCTGTAGGTCTCTTTCCCACCAGAATAAAAGACATTCATAGACAAACTTCCCTCTCTCTCAATGAATCAAAATAAAAATAATGCTCATTTGCGATCGTCTCTTTTGAGGTGTAGAAGAAGAAGGAACATCAAGCCTAAGCAAGAGCAAATAAAATTCAAGAACACATAATTATATTCACTGAAGTTTATAAACCAAAACTACTTTCGATATAGTCATACAAGTTTGCAGTTGTAGGCCTTTAGTTTTTGTTGTTGTTTTTTTTCTATTTGATCATACCTTTTATTTATTCGTGCTCGTGAGCGGGCAGCATACCCATAGTTTGTTTTGGTGTGTGTGTGTGTGTTTTTGTGTGTGTGTTTGTGTGTGTGTGTGTGCGTGCGCACGGTTGGCCTTTTCTCTTGGCTTTTGTCACATAAAGGCTAAAGGTCCTTAGGTTGTTTTTTTATGTGTACAAACAAGTCAAAACAAACTTAAAATAAGCGAGTAAGCTGATTAATGAATGAATGCACGAACTCAACGAGCAGTAGAACGAAGGAGCAAACGAAGAAACGATTTGGAATACAGCCCAGCATAAATATTCAGCATCCACTATATTATCGGTGCTATTTGTTCTTCAGTGTTCTCCCATCCAAACACCAGAGGATCAACTTGAAAATATGCCTTCTGTCTCATTCCTCACTCTTGGGAACTACTTTCAGACTGCAATTATATACTAGATGAGAAGATTGCGTGTATGGCTGTTTTTGAAGTATCCCGCCACGTAGGCAGTCATAGTAGAAGGCCTAATTTATTCTGCTCCGCTTTCATCTATTAATGCTATTATCATTATTATCAATTTGTTGTTGCTCTGTTTCCTAACAGATGGTGGAGACCTATCACATCTGTTTATTTCAGCCTTGCCGTTAAAGAAGTCAGGGTCTTTACCCCCTTGAATCATGGCTTTCATGTTTATTTGGCGAGGTCACCACTCACAGTTGACGAAGGCCAAATGAAATAAGCTGATAAAAATTGCTATCAGTTCCGGTCATTGCCATTAATAGTTACAGTAGTGATAATAGCAAAAATAATAACAGAACAAATGTCAGGGGTAGTCGCTGTTGTTACTTTTACTGGCATTAGCTGCAGAAAAAAAAAACCCAGCGGAAATAACAAATCATGATAATGAATCATTCTTATTAAGCACAAAATCTTGCATCAGCAACTCAGTTCACAGTCGTAGTAGTCGCTGCAGCACTAACGATTGCAACATGATGAATGATGACAATTGTAGAAGTATAATGAGCAAGAATGGTATGAATGATTATGCAAATAGCATCTCCGTTAGGGCAGAGGCATATTTCTGTGTGGTTCAAAGTGCAGCAAGCCAACTTGATTGACTCCGCACTGTCACACATGCAACACGCGAACAAATAGTAAAAGTCCTACACAGACTAGCTTGTTAACAGTCCAAAGGTAATGTCGCGCAGAGTGTGTTCTGCGATCCTTCGTTTTCATTACTATATCCGTCTCAAGAAAATATCTTCGCTGACTTGAATCGGCGTAGAAAATAGTGCAACCATGACTTTTCTGCCTCGTTATTCCTGGTAGTGAGTGCACAAATCAGATACCCCTTGTCCATCTCTTCCTCGTTTCTTAGAATAAATACCTCTTTCGGATTGATGATGAAAATTAATCAGTGAGTTCATGCTGCACATAATCGAAAGAAACAAGAATAGAGATGTGTCACTGGAGCCTGCATAATTAATTCAACTGGATTGGTATTCACGGAGAATATAGCCCTGACCCCAATTGTGCCAACCTAAGGGAAGAAGGGGGAGGAGGAGGAGAAAAAGAAGGGTGTCCTCTTTGCGTAATAATTCCCCAACTCGATTTCAATTTGGCGTATTTGAAAGTAATAGGACTTGCAAAGACAGTTTTACAAGGCACTGTCCAAGGAGGAAGAAGAAGAGGCAGACCAAGGAAGAGCTGGGAGGATAACATCAGCCAATGGACAGGCCTAGAACTCAACAAAACCCTGAGAAAGGCAGAACAGAGAGAGGAATGGAGGGAACTGGTTGTTGAGTCTTTGAGGGTGCCCCCACGGTCGTCAGACTACGGGACAGATAGATAGATGCATGCTCCTGCAGATGAGCGAGCTTATCTTTTTGAGTCTGCCGTGTAAAGATTCAGGTCAAAATAGCGTCGACTTTTGTAGTGTGTCTTTAATTTTATGTCATCCAGCTTTGATCATTCCAAATCAGTTTAGTTGTGATAACAGACTATTGAAATATTGCGCGGTCTGGCTGGGTATGTAATTCAAAGCGTCTTCAGTACAAGCAACAGTGTCAAAATGTCCTTTACATTAATGCCGCAGGGACCTGTACTGTTTGTCTTGTCAAGCTTAAAGGCTTATTTTGCAAGCTTATTTTTCCTCCTTGTATGTGGGTTACTGAGTCTCCGTCCCCACCCTTAAAAAAAATCTGAATGCTGACGGTTGTAGCAGTACATCTGTGCGCATGCATGTGCACATGGCTGGTGAATGTGTGGGTGTATGACAGTGTGCGTCGGTATGGTTAGAATGTGTATGTATAGGGTAAACTATTCATAAATGATCACTGTTATAGCTGTTACCAATCATTGTATACTTTTGGTAAGCTCAGTCTCCTATCTTTTACATGACCAGCTCTCCTTCATGTGCTTCTCTTCTGCGGCTGGAACAGGCCCTGATAGTGACTGACCTCGCTGCTATTCTCTGCAACTCCACGTCAGCGTCGTTCTTCCTCTGGTAACCATGTGTTCTGCATCCTCACTGTTAGAATCAAATCATCTAGCAAAAGATGTTTGTTCTTGTCAGAACCCATTAGTATGGGATAGAACAAGCTTCGCACAATGACCGGATATGCTGTTTCTGAAGACAGCTTTAATGAAATCATCTCTTCAAACACGATTATTCGCGTTTAAATACCCTTCCCCCTCGGGTTTTTTGTGTGGGTTTTTTTGTGGGGTTGTTTTGTTGCGTAAGGGGTGAAGTATCTGGTTTGTGTGCGTGGTTAACTTGGCATGTTTTAGTTTTTGTGCAGTGCACGCGCTTGCTTGCTTGGGAATATGTGTGTATACGCGTGCGCGTGCGTGTGTGTGTGAGAGAGAAAGAGAGTGTGTGTTTGAGAGAGAGAGAGGGTGTGTGTGTTTATGTGTGTGTTTGTGTGTACACTATATTTTTTATTTAGATATTGTAAAGGGCCCACCTTGGAAAATATGAAGCGATATATAAGTATTCATTGTCATTATCATTATGTAAAGCTTTTTGAATAGCTAAGTTGACAGAAACTGAATTTCTATTTGCACGTGAAAATACTATCATATTCGTCATCCCCGTCAATTTATTTACAGGAGCAAGCAAGCATAATCCATGCCGCCCTATCCCTCTTCCCCTTTCCGGGGGGAAAAGGAAAATCTATAGCATGTACAGAAGTGGTATCTGCGAGGTACCAGTTTAGATGGAAATCAATAGTCTGGGACTGGGAGGCAAAGGGAGGGGGGTGCCAAGATCAGTCATCGTGACGTCATCCACACGAGAGAGAAGAGCGAGGCAGCCAGTAATGACGGCATCAATATGCCATCTCTCTGACGCACTTTGGCAAAAGCTCCAACGTTAGTGATTAACTGTTTTTGCGCAGTAAGTCTACCCCCACGTTTTTCTCTGTTCATTTTTTTGTTCACTCTCCCGCCATCAACAACAGGCGTTAATCTCCCCCCTGCGGCAACAGCAATTTCTGGTAGTAACACGAGAACCGTTATTTCACCACGAGTTAGATCATAATGGCGCTGGGAAGGCTTAGGAAAGATCAGCGGAATGGGACTTTTTTTTTTCTTCTTTTTTTTACCCCCCTTTTTTTTCTTAGAGTGGCAGGCAGACTGTCAGCGTCTGCTGCATCAGTGAGCTGGCGCGCGGGGGGCTGCTGCTTGCTTGCTTGCTGCTGCTGTACGTTCCTTGTTTCTGTGCAGCAGTCACTTCTCCTTCTCGGCCAATAAAAGAGCTACAAGCATGTGCTTTTAATGAGCAGTGCGCACAGCCCATACTGATGGAAGAATGGGTTTTTTGTCGCCCCCTCCCCTCCTCCCCCCCCTCCCTCCCTCGCTGCCTTCCGCTTCCTCCTCCTCCTCTCTCTCTCCCTCCCTCCCTCTCTCTACTCTACTCCCTTCCTCTTGCATTTCAGGCAAGCTGTTTTTTGTCTCGGCACGTGGCTCCTATCACAGCACCGCTGGCTGCCAGAGTACTACACACACACACACACACACACAGAACGACAAGGGTTCATTTTCCTCTTCCCTCCATCGCCAGCTTTTTTTTCCTTGGGTTTTTTTTTCACCCCTTGCCGGCTTCAAGTTGATGCCTTTACAGCTTCTCACAACGAGGGTTCGTTCCTTCGTATAGCGCGTGTTCTCTCTCCCCCACCCCACCCCCCCCCCCCCCCCTTCCCTCACATCATCTCTCTTACCCTGTCTTCCGTTCTTTTCACACAGCTGATTAAAAAGTAGGCAGGCAAACTGAATGTGTGTGTGTGTGTGTGTGTGTGGTGTGAGAGAGAGAGAGAGAGAGAGAGAGATCTTGTTTCTGTGCCTTGTTTCTGTGCCTTGTCTCTTCGTCATCGATAACTGATTTCCGCGCATAAACTAGACAAGACAATGTTGAGGTTTCAGCTTCTCTCTGTCCGTCTTCCAGCCTGTGACTTTTGCACCATTGAAAGAGAATAAAGAGAAACCGCGGTTGGATGGGTCTGTATCAAATTTAATAGAAAAAAGATGATAAATCACTGCTCATTCTGTCGTCAGCACCCACTGGGCTGATGTCAGCATGGCGGGCTCCAAATATGTTTTTAGATGCTTACTGCGTGCCAGCTCTCTCTCTGTCTCTGTCTCTGTCTCTCTCTCTCTCTCTCTCTCTCTCTCTCTCTCTCCTCTGTGTGTGTGTGTGTGTGTGTTTACAAGGCACTGACAAGGAAAGGCCGCACAATACATTCACAGCTGTATCTAGTTTAACTGACAGAATATAATTATAAGCGTGCAGCCGCGTGATACGATTTCTTCTTCATCATCTATTTTTCTTTGATGAACACACCTCCCCACCACCTCCAATTTTGGCCCCCACCTCTACCCCCACCACCTTTCGAAAAAAAAGATGCTTTTTTTTATGTGAGCATGATAATTTATCTTGTTCATTTTTATTTACTTTTCTGGACTACACTTCGATCGAATCAGCGTTATTGCCTCCTTATATGATACACTGGCATCAGCTCTTGCCCCCAAGACATTTTTCTTCATCCAGTCAGAGTGAACGTCGACGCTGACTCCTGTGATTTGATCAACGGGAATAATCATCTCTAGGGATTTTGATTAGGAAGGAAGGAGGGAGGGATGACTTTGCCATACCCTACGGCCTGTAATCACGCTGACAGGCAGTGAAACCAGCTTTACGGTAAATTGGGCAGGCCGGGATAGGAGTCCTACACGAATCTTTGGAATACACAATAATCCGATGCTTTGCTAATTAGTGCAAACGCCATTGCGAACTTACAGTACAGTAGTGAGAGGACTTTGGAAAGTCCCTTACTTTGCTTGAACTCATTAGGGTTGTATTGTGCTGGAGTCAAAAAGGCGAAAGGGGAGCGGGAGGTGGGGGAAGGGGGGGGGGGGGGGGATAGTCTGTCTTGCGCTCAGGCTTTTTTCTTTCTCTCATGCTTTCTTTCTGCCTGTCTGTCTTCTTTTTGCTTTAAAAAAAAAAAACAATCTCGAGAGAGAGATTTTTCAACATGTGCCTTTTGAAAAAGTGGATAGGGAAAATGAAGCCCTGTACTAATCATACTTAAGAGTGCAATAAAATGGTTATATACCAAGTCAGCCTTGACTTTAAGTGCCAATAGCCTGTTCCCAAAGCTGTACTGCAGCCAGGGTAAATGAAATATTCTAGCCAGCTGAAGATCGATTTTAGATTAAGAGCTTCCCCCCCCCCCCCCCCCCCCCCAAGTGGGTATGCCGGGGTCTGTCAGTATGTATAGCATCCCCACCTTCTGGAAATTCTGTGCCAGCAATTCCTTCTTTTCTGTCCCTCTCTTTGTTTCTGCTTTGTTCCTTTTCTTCCTCTCACTTTGTTCTTGTTTGTTTTCTGCCTTCTTGGTCCATTCTCCTGCCTTCCCCCCCCCATAATGACTCAAAAGATCACAATTCTCTCCCAGAATGCGCTGAGCCTGACTTGTCAGCCTAACACGTTTTCGCTCATATAACAAACAACAATAAATAGTTGCTGTCTGAGCGTTTGACGAAGGAGAACAAACCAAAAGATAAGGAAATGAAGCGAAAAATAAGAAATAAGCAAACAAATAAGTGGGGAAAAAAACACCCGTTCATTCCATTCTGGTGGAATGGTGTACTCACAGTACAGGCTGACTCATCAGGTTCATTTTGCGAGCTGATCTGTTTAACTAACTCAACTGCCTGTGCTCAGCTCTCTGATCGAATTTCAAGGTTTCAGTTGAAGCCTGGGAGCGTGGAAGGGGAGGGAGGAAGGGGATGGGGGAGGGTTTAACCCAGTGATAAGATCGATCGTCCAAACCCAGAGAACGGGAGTGGGTGACTCACAAGTAGGATATGGTCCACATCCTTTCACAAAATGCGGAGTTTAGTGAGAGAGAGCATTCTTCCATACAAAAGCATTTACACACACACACACACACACACACACACACACACACACACACACACACACACACGCCAGCGCGCGAGCAAACACACACACACACACTTCTTACACCGAGAAAGAGAGGGGGGAAGAGGAGCGTGGAGGGGAAAGACACACACACACACACACACACACACACACACACACACACACACACACACAACACACACACACACATACACACACACATTACACCACAAGAGAGATAGAAAGGGGGGGGGGGGGGGGGGGGGGGGGGGGGGGAGGAGCCTGGAGGGAAAAGCGTTTCATCTGGAATAACCGTAATCTAGTGATTAATGCCTTCACACTTCATGCTTGTCAGTATACCAACACAACGCTGTGTCCATATGTCATTCATTAGCGCATTACAGCACTGCCGTTCGTTCGTCTGTCCAAGCATTAACCTCACCCCCCCTCCCCCCTTCCCCACTTGGGTCAGACAGAGAGACATATAACCTGACTGAACCATCTCTTTCCCCAGTAGGCAGGCCTACAAGCCCCCCAACCCAGCCCCCTGTCCCTGTAGTGCGATACGGTTCCACTCAGACCCGTTAGGCTAGTGGTCATCATCATGAACTGACCAGCAAGGTCAGAACACGAATAGCCTAACTCCCCCCCTGACTGCCCTGGGTGCAGTTAGGCTAACTCCCACTGTTCCGGCAGCTAGGCCTAAGGTGTGCATGTGGTGATTGGCCAGGCAGGGATGAATAATTAGCGATGGAAAATTGGATCCCTTCATTACACCACCGGTTCCTGACTGTTCTCTGTTCGGAGGCTACTAGGCGGCAAGCGGAGGCAGCCATTTCCCAGTCGTCGTAAGCGCACGCCTCATTTCTTTCCCCCCCCCCCCCCCCTCTCCACCACCCG
>CM054136.1:28958973-28976473 GCA_028751875.1 Rapana venosa | reverse complement strand
TTCAGAAAAGCAATATCTAAATCTCGGCATCGTCCGTAAAAAACCAAGGGTTGGAATGTTGACTATCAGCGTTATTGAAAAGGCACTTGAAAGGCTTCAGAATGAAGGCTATTGCATTATGTTATGTAGAACATCACATGCATCCAGTTGACAGAGAGGATCATGATCCACGATACTTCTAAATGAGCTTATGAAGATACCATATATTTTTCAGAAGACTGCAAGCGAAAGAAATACTCTGAAAGACTACACAGAAACTGTACTGTACCATACAGACAAGGATTGAAGCATCGTATTTACTAGCGAGGAGAGGAAAGGTAGTTTTTTACTGGTAAGAATCTTGCATGTGAAGACCTTGTAATGAGCCCTATCTCTGTTTCTTTTTGGGTTGTTGTTTTTTTTAAAGCAAAATAACATTTGAAGCATGACCAGCTGCCATGCCGCGGTGGTTAGGGCATTTGAATATCAGCCTTGAAGGTCGTGGGTTCGAATCTCACAAATGTTATAGTTGTTGTTGTTGTGCGTTCCCCAGCTTTACACTCTGGGGGTCACCCAGAACGAGCACTCTGACTCACTCATCCCACCTGGGAATCACTGTGAGATAGGAAGCACACCGGATGGAAGTTTGCGTGTATGACTATTTTCAAGTACCTCGCCAAATAGGCAGCCATACTCCGACTTCAGAGGATTGTTTTCTCCTTTAAAAGAAGAGTGCACGTTGTTATGTTAAGAGCTTGTCATGGCTGAAGGCAATCTCAACACAACATTTTACAATATAACATTTTAGTGTAGGCCTTGGCAATTAGCTGACATCAATAACGGACACAGCTTTTGGCCTGGGCCAAACAAATGTTATAGTTTTTTGTGTGTTGTTTTTTAAAAATTCCTACCGATCTGAATTATGTATGAGAGAGAGAGAGAGAGAGAGAGAGAGAGAGAGAGAGAGAGAGAGAGAGAGAGAGAGAGAGAGAGAGAGAGGAGAGAGAGAGAGAGAGAGAGAGGAGAGAGAGAAATTCGAACTCGAACTCGAACTCGAACTCGAACTCGAACTCGAAAGATTTATTCACAAAAAGGTCATTGGCCCATACATGAAGGGGGATTGCCCAACTGCTTAGTATTTTAGTGAGAAAAATAAGGAAGCACAAAAAACCAAAATGTTATTGTATAACCACAACCACCACAATAAAAATCAGTAAAAAAATATATATATAGTGTGACTTAAGAAACCAAGATATCTCTTATTCTAAAGGCTTTACACAAATATAAAGCAAGGCTGCACACAATCTCAGGGTGATTAGATGCCATGAGTAAACAGAATCTAAATAAATTAGGCTGTCTACTATACTTTACCGGAATGTAGTAGCCATCAGCGCCTGGGCT
Organism: Rapana venosa; assembly: GCA_028751875.1. Taxonomy (NCBI): domain Eukaryota; kingdom Metazoa; phylum Mollusca; class Gastropoda; order Neogastropoda; family Muricidae; genus Rapana; species Rapana venosa. The sequence continues at coordinate 28,975,093 of CM054136.1, read as the reverse complement.
TTATCCCAGTTCTTGATTAAACCATTGACGCTGGGGGCAACAGCAAATTGAGAGGCTGTATGACCAGTGGCTTTCCCACTCATGGAATTCCACTTTACAGCTTAGTCTTTAGTGATCGACTATGACTCTCTGACTAGGAGGCTTGACTCGCACAGTCCTTATGTGCTGCAGCCCTGGGGGCTGGTTGGCCTTTGGAGAACATCTCCAACGCTGACTGTCCTTATGCCCACTTGGCCAAGAGAGTGGGGATGTGCTGTGGGCAAGGCATCTCCACTATAATCAAATTTCTGCCCAGTTTCCAAAACAGCAGCTGCCTCCTCTGCTGTTTTGGAGGTCATCGTCGGACACGACGGACAAATATACACACATACATACAATTCTGTCTAACATCTTCTAATACTGGACAGCACAGCACAAAGTGAACTTCATCTTCCACTGTTTGCTTACATAATGGGCATAGCAGCCTGAGGTCATCATCATCATGTTCTATGTATCTAAATTTATGAACATTTATGTCTGATACACCAAGTCTAAACTTGGACATAATTCTTTTCAAATGTATGTCCATATCAAGCTTTAGATAAGTTTGACATCGTGTGAACATATAAATTGTCTGTACATTTGAAATCTTTGACTGTTTTATATATGACCACTCCACTACTGCCACGGCAGTCAATCTATCTTTGCCTGAAAACGTTGATAAATGAGAGAGAAAGAGACAGAGAGAGAGAGAGAGAGAGAGAGAGAGAGAGAGAGAGAAGAGAGAGAAGAGAGAGAGAGAGACAATGACAATGACAATGACAATATTTTATTGTAATAAGCTGTTAAAGCCCATTTACAAGGGGACAGTGGGAAAGGGACTGGGCACAAAACACGTATTTTCAGAAATACAGATGTATCATTTTTACAGCCCAAATGGTCGACATGGCATGGATTCCACGACATGGTGAAGTGTTTTACATTACGATTCAGATGAATTGGTGCCTAACACTTTCGCCCATTGCTAATGGGGAAAGGGAGGGGGGAGGGTAACAACAACCACAAACATCATTTAAACACCGAGTCTGTGACAGGACTTCCTGTCCCTACATTCCGTCTGATCCGGTAACTCATGCTATTTCCAACACGTGAAAAACCTAACTCACAATATGCCTAACCTCCTGTTTGCTCTCTCCTCTCTCTCTCTCTCATCTCTCTCTCCTCTCTCTCTCTCTCTCTCTCTCTCTCTCTCCTCTCTCTCTCTCTCTCTCACACACACACACATATGCACACACATATGCATGCACACACGCACACACACACGCACGAACACACACGCACGAACACGCACACACGCACGCACAAACACACGCACGCACACACACACGCACGAACATACACAACACACACATATACACACGCGCGCACGCACGAACAAGAGGGTGCGCATGCACACACACTCACACACGCACATATACAGGCAACCACAGTCACTTCTAACCCAGAAAAAATCTGATAGCATCCATCATAACATGTAAAACATCCAGTCCAGCACTAATTCTGTCTTTGATTCTGTCACGATCGGCAGGTGTCCACAGCTGCAGCTTGGAATAAATGTCTTTTTTCCTCCTGAGTCAGTTGCCTGGTGTTCTTTTTTGCAAACCAAAAGTAATCAGCAGGGTTGTGAGTGTCATCTGTCCAGATAAACTGAAAAATCATATCTTCACTTTCACAAATGATAGTATCAGGTATTTCATCAGAGGTATACACATTAAGAAAATCCTTGTTTCTAGAAACGTCCCTGAGATTTCTCTGCAGGGATCTGTTCTCAGCCCACCCACATAGTTCTGTATAGTATCTCCACTGTAGCCTGCATCCCGAATCTGATCTAGATATCTTCGTCACAGTCCTCCCCCTCCATCGTAATGTCAGGTACAGGCACCTCAACCAGGTCAATTCCACCTTGTTGTTCAGCGACTGTGTCAGCTTCCAACACTGTGACAGCACCTGACGCACTGCGATAATCATGTGTGGGAAGCAGCGATTGCGAAGGCATGTGGTTTGGAGAGGCTGGGGTGTTGGTGTGTGAGACAGACTGGGTGATGGGGGGTGTTGGCATAAACAAACTTGGCGAAGTTTCGAATGGGAACAATGCACTTGCCTTGTCTTCTTGCCTTTCCTCTGTCTGTCTCCTCTCCTCTGCCCGCCTCCTCTCCTCTGTCCTTCGTCGGTCCCTGTTGGTCTGACTGGGAGGCTTTCTGCGGAAGTACACAGGTGTTTGTTGACCCGCCATGTTCCCATCACTTGAGCCAGCCTTCAGTCGAAGCACAACAGTCGTTTGCTCTCCTTCTCCACAGACCTTCCATGAGGTGATGCAGTGTTGTTGCAGCAGGGCACCTAGCGTCACTTCCAGCGTTGTTGGTAACCCGACAACTGGCATGGTGCTGGTTTATTTGGCAATTTAAACACAAAATTTACGCAGCAAAATTTCGCCCTGCCTATATCCAAGGGAGATCACCTCGGTCGAGAGAGAGACAATTGACAATTGACACAATTTTATTGCTATTTAGCAATCAAGCCATATAGCGCTGCGGCGCGGTAACAACGATATCGAACGCGACGCGATTACAATGACATGGAAACCATGGCAGTGGTGGTATGTACATCAAGATTCGATAACATTATTGTCTGCGTCTCAAGTGTCTCAATTTTCAAACCAGCCTTTCCTTTTCCAGTCTACAGCCAGCGAAGTCAGCCCATGTAAGACTGGATCAGGTCCCGAAGATGATGTAACTCCTGCTCAGCACTCGCCACCACTGTCTCTGTGTGTTGTGTGTTAGTACACTGTTTCCCTTTACGAAGTCTGGCAAGCCTGACACGTTCTTCTGGCAACATGTTTTCTCTTCTTGCTTGATGTACCAGAACACACACTTAGATTCCTCGCCAGGATCTCCATTCCAAGAGTATTCCAGGATGATGTCATCTGATTCACACATCACAATGTTTTGATCAACCGAACTATGTACCACCACCTTTCGAAACCATGTGTTTCTCTTGCTGTCCCTTAATCGATGCTGTACACGTTTGTCAGTTAGAGTAGACACATACTGTTTCACAATACCAGTATCAGTATCAGAGTCATCCACTGTGCAGCCAACTGTCAGCTCTTCCTGCACATCAGGCACCTCCGAAGACACACCGATCTTGCTGTCTGTTGCTGGATCACACAGTAGATCAAGTGAATCTGGTGTGGCTGAGGCATTCAATTCACTGCTGACACATAGTTCTGTGTACACACTGGTTTGTTTTCCTTCTGTTTCCACATCGAGCAGGGAGTCAATGTTACACAAGACGGGCTCTTCCAAGACACTGTTATTGTCACATTGGCGACTTGCCTGTCTTTCTTGGTGTTGTCTACTTCTTTGAACATCGCGACGTCTTTGACAAGGGGGTTTCTTGCGATAGTACTGAACACGGGAGTTCAGCACCAGGTCCGCCATTTCTGTTGACACTGGCTTGTCAGCTGGCTTCATTCTAAGACGAACACAACACTGCCGCTCTCCCCCGCGACTTTCCAACTCGATACGACGTTGTCGATCAGCAGGGCGTTTAAAGTTGTTATTACAGTAGCTGGAAGGCCAGTAACTCACATTTTGAAGCTAAAATGCAAAAATTTGCAGCAGCTTACTAACAGCACACCCGTTCAGTTCTCGTCCCGTCACGTCGTCCGGTCGAGAGAGAGAGAGAGAGAGAGCACTGACCTCTGACAGATTTATTCAAGAAGAGAGGTTTGACCTATACATGAAGGGGGCTGCTGATCAACTCATTGAATAATGATAGCAGTACACGGCAAAGTACAGTTGTGACAAACAAATGCGAACAAATCCACAGGGGAGGAAACAAAAGAACCCTTACGACATCATAACGTATCTTATTTTAAAGGCTTGACATAAATGACAAAGGTAAATGTCTGATGATATTAGGATTACTACATCCTAGGAGCAAACAGAGTCTAAGTGCATTAGGCTGGCATTAGGATATATTTTTGCCTAATATCATTAAAGGCGGAACAACCTAAGACAAAACTTTATGTACTTTTCATCTTCTATTGCTTCGTTATATAAAGAGCATGTTGTATATGATTCACAATGCATTCTGTATCTAAGTTTTTTTAAAAGAGAGAGAGAGAGAGAGAGAGAGAGAGAGAGAGAGAGAGAGAGAGAGAGAGAGAGAGAGGAGAGAGAGAGAGAGAGAGAGAATTCAATTCTAAAAAAGTGTCATTCATTGGCTGGAACTACCCGACCGTGCTTGTGACATGATGCGGAAGTGGTGCTGTCGGCTGATTGAATTGATTTGGTAAAAAAACAACAACCAAAAAACACCAAAGAAAAAAACAACACCGAACCCTACAACAAAAAATCTCTGACATTCCAAGAATCGATTTTTGCAACACACTGAGAGCACGAAATAAAATGTAACAGTTGTTTCTCTCTCTCTCTCTCTCTCTCCTCTCTCTCTCTCTCTCTCCTCTCTCTCTCTCTCCTCTCTCTCTCTCTCTCTCTCTTCTCTCTCTTCTCTCTCTCTCTCTCTCTCTCCTCTCTCTCTCTCTTCTTATATTTCTCTTTACAGCACAAGGCATGCCAATAGCGTCTTGAATTTTAGTATGAGGAGTAGATATGAAAGAGAGAATAAGGATAGATAAAGAGAGCTAATAAAGTCTGTCTGTCTGTTCGCCTCAACTGTCTGCTCTATTTGGTGGTTTTATTCTCTGCCTGAAACTAAGAGATATATGTAGCCCTTATTTGGTTATCCTTTTTTGAGAGTAACTTTCTTTGCCTCGTATTGAAAGCTGTAGACGAAGACAGGGGCATCATTGTATATACTATGTCCACTTAAACACCATCAGTGTGCAGCATCTTCAGCATTTGTTATCTGGAAAGGTTTAGTTAGATTAAGTTATGTCTCAAGTTGCCCATTACTTTCCTTTATGGAGTACAGAGTATCTTTTCATTCAGATCACAGACGACAGCCTCTTACAATGAGAGGTTACCATCCTGGGTTTACTGAAAGATTCATTACAATATGTCCGACTAGAAGCTGCCATGTCCTTTTTCTTAGACAGGACATATTATGGCTGTTTAAATCAGAAAATCGTGCGTTTGTATAGGATGCCATCAACTGTTTCATGGATCGAATCATAGTACTTAACCCGATTGAATATAAACAGATGAACAAACAAATAGTCGAGCCAATATATATTATGTCTATAGCTTGTATAGGCAGTTCCTTCCTGTTTTCATAACGTGGCTTGCTGTGGGGGTATTTTCTTAACGTCTGAAACGTTGGGTGATTACCCCGTGACTTTTAAAAACGATGAACCAGAGGAGCTGGTACCCTCTAATGATTTTGTTTTTATGATCAGATCATTTTAACAGCTGTTTTGTCTCTCACAACCCCAACCTCACCCCCACCCCACCCCCTTTGTTCCCAGTCACCTTTAGAGCATACACACACACACACACACACACACACACACACACACACACACACACACACACACACACACACACACACTCAAACACACTTGAAAAATACTTCTAAGCTTTGTAAGTACGTGCTAAGTTAAAAGAGATTTTTGGTTAATAATATATAATTTATGGTTGTGTGTGTGTGTGTGTGTGTGTGTGTGTGTGTGTGTGTGTGTGTGTGTGTGTGTGTGTGTGTGTGTGTGTGTGTGTGTGTGTGTGTGTGTGTGTGTAAGAAACTCCAATAATAACAGGGAAGGGAGAGAGACAGAAAGAGACATAGGGATATTTTAAACAATCTTTCGTAGCCTTCGAATTGGGATATACTATCTCAATACAGCTATATAGGCTCACAGTAAAACGTCAGGGGGATAAAACCCATCATTTTGTTCACTCGCTCTCGAATTCTAACAGTACTTGTAATATGCAACCGGACTGTACTGTCTAAGGCCAAACTGTCATTGTACCACTAGACAAAAAATGGCTGTAAAGGAAAGAAAGATAGTGCGGTTGGGAAAAGGTCTTCTTTCTTTCCCCAGACTGTCTGTCTACGCTGGCTGCCAGATGAGGTCACGTCACGGGGGTGGCATTCAGAGACGGGCAAAAATCGATGCCGAGCTGGGCTTCCAGGCTCCTTGGAGATCACCCCCTCTGGCACAGAGAAAAAGAGAGCAAGAGAGAGGAGGGGGAAAAAAATGTGACAGCACGCGCAGCACGCACGGCCCTGACGATTCCTGGGGCGTGGGCAGTGACGCTGATTGGCAAAGGAGCCGTTGCCATGGTTCCCAGACCCCTGGCGATCCGCTCGCACGCTTGATGAAGTCGGTTTAGACTGAGAGAAGCCCGCACCAGCTGGTAGGACCATCCGTTAGTTTGCCACCAGCCTACTTTTCTCTGTCTTCCTGGCGGTCTGTCTCACAGACTTCTTTTGATATAAAAATGTTCTGTCTGTCTGTTGGTCTTCCTGGCTGTCTGTCTCACAGACTTCTTTTGATATAAAAATGTTCTGTCTGTCTGTTGGTCTTCCTGACTGTCTATCTCACAGACTTCTTTTGATATAAAAATGTTCTGTCTGTCTGTTGGTCTTCCTGGCTGTCTGTCTCACAGACTTCTGATATAAAAAATGTTCCGTTGGTCTTCCTGGCTGTCTATTTCACAGACTTCTTTTGATATAAAAATGTTCTGTCTGTCTGTTGGTCTTCCTGGCGGTCTATCTCACAGACTTCTTTTGATATAAAAATGTTCTGTCTGTCTGTTGGTCTTCCTGGCTGTCTGTCTAGCAGACTTCTTTTGATATAAAAATGTTCTGTCTGTCTGTTGGTCTTCCTGACTGTCTATCTCACAGACTTCTTTTGATATAAAAATGTTCTGTCTGTCTGTTGGTCTTCCTGGCTGTCTGTCTCACAGACTTCTGATATAAAAAATGTTCCGTTGGTCTTCCTGGCTGTCTATTTCACAGACTTCTTTTGATATAAAAATGTTCTGTCTGTCTGTTGGTCTTCCTGGCGGTCTATCTCACAGACTTCTTTTGATATAAAAATGTTCTGTCTGTCTGTTGGTCTTCCTGGCTGTCTGTCTAGCAGACTTCTTTTGATATAAAAATGTTCTGTCTGTCTGTTGGTCTTCCTGGCGTCTATCTCACAGACTTCTTTTGATATAAAAATGTTCTGTCTGTCTATTGGTTCTGCCTGTGATCATGCATGCTTGGTGGAGAGTTAAGTTTGTCTCTGCATGTGTGTCGTTTTGTCTGTTAAAAGGCCCACGAAGGAAGCACATTATGTTGTTGAATAAAAAAACATTCTTTTTTTAAAAGCTGAAACAAGGGAAATCTTCAGAAATCATAAAATAGTTATTTAAATTATGTGATAGAACTATTTTATTGTAGTGTCAGAAACATCCTTCTTTAGAATAAAAAATATTTTTAAAAAGCATCATGTTTTGTCGAGGAAGGCAAACTGTACGACTAGATGCATGTCTATAGTGCAGCTAATAGGATCCTGTTGCTGTGCGATTTTGGTAGGAGGAGGAGGACGATGATGATAATGATGATAATGATGATGATGATGATGATAACGTCGACGATGATGAGGACGCCGACGACGACGATGATGAGTTTTACTTGGAAAGTGGACTTTTAAGCATTTTAAGCGTTGACAGGTAAGAGAACTCAGAATCAGACTGAAGTCTCTCTAGACAAGTAGCAGCACTTTTTACACCTCTATTGACTGTCACTGTGATGGCAAAGTTGATGTAGAAAGCTGATTACCTTGTCTGTCTCCTTCTGCACAACTGTTATTGGCAGACGCTGCAATGGAGAGAGACCCTTGGTGGGCATCTTCATATCAAAAGATCGTATGGCACAGCACGGCCTTGGCGGAGTGTGATGAGAAGATGGGGGGGGGGGGGGGGGGGGGGGGGGGGGGGAGGAGTGGTGAAGGGAGAGAGGGTAGTGTGAGGAATTAGTGCAGAATTGAGCTATGGAATACAAGACTGAATGAAATAGGGGAAAGAACACAGACACACTCACTCAACAGACGCGCGCACGCACGCACGCGCACTAGACACGCACGCACGCACGCGCACATTCACACACATACACCACACACCACACACACACACACAACACACACACACACACACACATCACTGATTAAGATTTAAGACCAGATGGGAAAAAACCCTGAGGAATGAAAAGGCAATGACAAAGATAAAAAAAAAAATTTAATAATATAAAAAAAGAAGAAGAAGAAAAGAAAACCATGTACAACAAAAACATCAAAAGCGTACAGAAAACGAAAGAGCAGGACAGCAAGCAATACACAAACGCGAAGAGTAACCTGAATAGGCACAACACCAAATACACAAACGCAGAGAGTAACCTTAATAGACACAACACCAAATGTATAAAAGCAGACAGTAATCTAGACACAACACCAAAAATGTCATGTACAACCGCAAAGGATAACCTAGAAAGGCATAACACCAAATATGCAAACACAAAGAGTAACCTAGATATACACAACACCAAATATACAAAACGCAGAGAGTAATCTAAATGGACACACAAAACCAAACGTACAAGTGCAAAGAATAACTTGGATGGACTCAACACCACATATATACAAACGCAAACAACAATCTCAGTAGACACAGCACCAAATAAACAAAAGCAAAGAAATAACCTCAACAGACACAACACCGCACATACAAACGCAGAGAATAGCATAGATAGACACAACACCAAATATGCAAGCACAAAGAGTAACCTTAATAGACACAACACCAAATAGTACAAACGCAGTGAGTAACCTCAATAGACACACAAAACCAAACGTACAAACGCAAAGAGCAACCGAAACAGACACAACACCAAATGTGCAAACGCAAAGAACAACCGAAACAGACACAACACCAAATGTGCAACGACAAAGAGCAACCGAAACAGACACAACACCAAATGTGCAAACGCAAAGAACAACCGAAACAGACATAACACCAAATGTACAACGACAAAGAGCAACCGAAACAGACACAACACCAAATGTACAAACGCAAAGAGCAACTTCAAAACATTTTTTTTTAAAGGCCCTCTCCCTAGGGAGAGCAGCTCGAATTTCATGCAGACAATTTTTTTTTTTTACATGCAGACAATTCTGCCATGACTAAAAACAATACGATGAATCACAATACAGTACATACAAAACAACAGGTATTGAGAGAAAGATTAAAATAATCATTCTAGCTGAAGCCATTGGGGACTGGTTAGTTCAGACATAACTGTCCAAATGACTGTTTGTTTAATCAAACTTGAAAGGACAAGGCATTTTGTGGTATTGATTGGCCTCCCAAAGCTTTGATCTGTGGGAGTATTGACCTCAGTAGTGTGAAGGTTGTAGAGAAAAGAGCTGCATGCTGACATAGGCATACATACATACTTGTCTATTGACGACGCAGACAGTGCCCTTCGGGGAAACCTGTCTGCTCTGTGGTTTGAATGCCAAGAGCTAAGGTAGCCTACAGACAGATAGATAGGTCTGTGTGCTGCCGCTTTCGTCTTCTCCACCTCCCTTCTTCTGTCAGCTTCGATATCAATCATATGTGTGTGTGTGTGCGTGTGTGTGTGTGGGTGTGTTGTGTGTGTGTGTGTTGTGTGTGTGTTGTGTGTATGTGTGTGTGTTGTGTGTGTGTGTACACAGAGAGAGAGAGAGAGAGAGAGAGAGAGAGAGAGAGAAGAGAGAGAGAGAGAGAGAGAGAGAGAGAACAAAGTATAAGCCAGCAGAATAATAATAATAATAATAATAATGTATGGAATTTATATAGCGCTGAATCTTGTAAAGCAACAAATCAAAGCGCTCAGATTTGAATTCGGGCTGCTCTCCCCGGGGAGAGCGGGAGAACGCGTCGCCACTTAGCGCTGCGCCACCCTTTCACCCTTTTTTTTTTTTTTTTTTTTTTTTTTTTTTTTTTTTTTTTTCTGCAGCTGTATTTGTTTCCCTATCAGAGTGGCTTTTTTCTAAGAATTTTGCCAGGGACAACTCTCTTGTTGCCGTGGGTTTTTTTACGTGCGCTAAATAATTACGTGTAACACACGGGACCTCGGTTTATCGTCTCATCCGAAAGACTAGCGCCCAGACCACCACTCATGGTCTAATGGATGGGGGAAAAATTTCCGGTCCAAACGGGGTACGAACCGCCGCACACTTCAGACCCGGACTTTTCGCTTTCTAGACAGGCGCGTTACCTCTAGACCACCGATCCATTCAGACCACCGATCCATTCAGACCACCGATCCATTCAGACCACCGATCCATTCAGACCACCGATCCATTCGAATACTCAGTACGTATTAAATTTTAGCAAAAGGGGTTCTCAGCATAATGGTAATGTCGGTAATTTCTCTTTCGTTTGCCCTGATGGAAATCTCAGAGGCCCTGAAGACTGCCAAGGTCTGCTGGAGACATGGCAGGCATTCATGCATCTTTTCAAACGTTGAGGTCTATGAGAAAAGAATAAGTCACCTAAAACCAACAACAAACAAATAAAAACCAAAAAATACACCCCAAAATCCCTAGTCATAGCAGTAACAATGGCTGTAACAGCGAATAAAAGAATAACGAAGGTAATTGTAGTTTAACTAACCATCTTGATGCAAAGGCTAACATAACACCATGGTATGTCACTATAAGTTGTGAATTTAATATCAATCCCCAGCAAATGCACCCGAAGTATCTGTTGCCATTTTCAGGGTTCTCGCTCCTATACAGGCTAAGATGTGGAATGACTTTGGAAGACTGGGAAAACGCTGTCCCGTACCGCTCACTTTACTCGAAGTTGCATTATCACAAAAGTTGAGTTACCAGGTCAACACAACAGGTTCTTACATCTCGTAGGCTTGTTGACGCCAGAGAAATCTTTTCAGTTTAAACATTCATTCCCGTTGAAAAAATTTTTAAAATCAGAATGTATCAGAAGTGCTTTTCAGGTATATGTTTTGCTCTTCGCAATTTCACCAGTAGTTTGAGATGCTTGTGTAGTAATTTGGTGATGGAGTAGTAATCTGTTTCTGGAGTAACGAATACCTTAAAAACGCGCGTAGGAAAACATACAAATTGACAAACAAACAAGAAGCAGATATGAATATACCCAAAGAGGTACGTCATAGCAGGCAGCCAAATATCTCTTTAAAGAAGTTTGACATATTTTATCTCCTAACATGTGATTGTTTGCGTGTCTTCAGGGAATACATTTAGAAGAGTATGTTGCAAAAAAAGTAGTGCATGATCCTTACTTAATAGATTCGTATTCAAAGGTATGGCCCTTACTCAATATGTGCTCAAACGCTGTCTCTGAAAGATGTTATCTTATAATGGATTTTTTTCCTCAAATGTTGAAGCATCATTCTCCTCCTCTATTTTCTCAATTTAAAAAATATAGATATATCTATGTACATATGTATATATAATATATATATATAATATATATATATATATATATATACTATATATATATATAATAGAGAGAGAGAGAGAGAGAGAGAGAGAGAGAGAGAGAGAGAAGAGAGAGAGAGAGAGAGAGAGAGAGAGAGAGTGAGTACTCGAAGTCGAATGATTTATTCACAAAAGGCCTATGCATGAAGGGTGTTGCCGAGCTGCTTAGTATTTGTGTGTGTGTGTGGGGGGGGGGGGGGGGGGGGGGGGGGGGGGCAACAGCAACAATGACAAAAATGTTACTGTATAACAAAAAAAGATCAGTTGAAAGAGAGAGAGAACAGTTGTGAATGTGGTTTTTCCCCTCTCCTTGTTTAATCATAGTTTGGTCTCAAACCCTTGACCATAAAACTAGAAAAGGGCTCTGCTCTGTGAGGCCGGCTGTGTCTTGTTTCATGTAGGCTGTAATTATGATTCTGGTGGTTAGGGGGTTGTGGCCTGCCCCGAATCTGAATACCCAGACCCGCTCCCGTTGTGTCAGCAGGCAGTAGGGGTCAGTTTGATAATTACAAAACCTGTCCTTAGGGTGCTAGAAAAGAACGGTCAGCATCCACACAGCCCAAACATTGACAGGCCCAAAATGATTATACCAAAGGCCTTGCCGACGGCACGTCTCAATGTAACAGTCTAATAGATGGGAGTGTTTGTCTGTTCAATCTGCTTTGTCTTCAAAGAAAAATGCACTGCGTCAGTCTTCTGTTCCAGCATGGTTTAATGGAGGCTTTCGTTCCAGCAGAAAGAATTACATTTCTTTAACTTTGTTTCTCTTTGTAAGCTCAGACCTTTACAGTTTACATCTTTTTATCGATAGAGCAAACACTCTCTCTGTGTCTCTGTCTCTGTCTGTCTGCCTGTCTGTGTCTTGTCTGTCTGTGTCTTGTCTGTCTCTCTCCTTGTGTAGCTCCATCTCTCTCCCTCCTTCTCCCCCCTCTCTCTGTCTCTGGCTGACCCAACACACACACACAACACACACACTCTCTCCTCTCTCTCTCTCTCTCTCTCCTCTCTCTCTCTCGCACGCACGCACGCACGCACACACACACACACACACACACACCACACAACACACCACACACACACACACACACACACAACAACACACCTTTTTGACTCCCCATCTTAGATACACGAGTGTGTCTGTGTGCGCGCGCGCACTTGCTTGCTTTCCTCCTCTGTGGGGATGCTGGCAAGTACATTGACTTCTTTGCCAGTATACGCAGATTCTGGTCAGGCTGTTGCCTTTATCATCAGATTATAGTGACACCCCCACCCCCACCCCCACCACACACACTCACACACACACTTTCTCTCCTATTACTAACACACACACACACACACATACACACACACACTTTCTCTCCTATAACACACACACACACAACACACACACACACACACTTTCTCTCCCTATTACACACACGCACACACACACTTTCTCTCCCTATAACTAATACGTACACGTGTTTGTGAGAAAGCGCCAGCGTGTGCAAGCATGGGTAGGCTACAGTTGCTTGCTCTTTAGGGATAGATGTGTGTGTGTGTGTGTGTGTGTGTGTGTGTGTGTGTGTGTGTGTGTGTGTGTGTGTGTGTGTGTGTGTGTGTGGTGCGGGCACGCGTGATAATAGCTGATTTGTTCTGGTGTTTTTAGACCATCTGGCCCATTTGAACAGGAGCATAATTATACTAAATTTTCAGCAAAGAAAGTTACATGATACTAAGACTTTTTTGGTGAAGTATAAGAAGGTCTACACGTATAAAATAGTCCAATCTTTTATAGAATGGTAGCATAAAAACTCTGTTAGGAAGGAATCATTTTGTTTCTAAGTTTTATTGATCCTATAAAATATACAGCAACTTTGAAAATGCATTTTTCAGTCATAAAAACTTTGAAAATGCATTTTTCAGTCATATTGTTGCAAGATAACTGTAACTTAAATTCTCATGAAACAAGATCTTGATAAAGAGCTCAAAACTGTTTACGAATAGTCACATTAATTTTTAGACAGACCAAATGTCAGATCTTCAAAGCAGTGTGTGTGTGTGTGTGTGTGTGTGTGTGTGGTGACTGTGCGTGCGTGTGTGTGTGCGTGCAGGCATGCGTGCGTGTGTGTTTGTGTGCGTGTGTACGTGCGTGCGTGTGTATGTGTGTACGTGCATGCGCGCATGCATACATACGTACATACGTGCGCGCGCGCGTGAACATGTGCGTGCGTGCGCATGCCCGCGCAAGCTTGCCAAGGGTGCTCTTATTTTTATGTTTCCTGCCTGCACCGATTGGTGGGGCTGTTGCCTTCCTCTCTCCTAAGACTATCACGAGTCACAGCGACCTTGAATGGCCCTGACCGTGCAACTATTTTCAACAAGTGTCACACACACACACCACTGCACTGCACTCCCAACCTGCCGTTTCCTATCATCACTGTCTCGACTATCTTTTTTGTGTTATTTTTTTGGGGGGGCTCTCTCTCTCTCTCTCTCGCTGTAGCCGCCGCGTCTTCCTGTTTACGACATGCGTTAGGCTTCAGTTTGCGTGCACGTTGCATCTTTGGCTACAGAGCGGTGTGGCGATGTTTTCATATAAAAGATCGTTAAGGGATCGTGTGCTTGGCAGCCAAATTGCCGCTGCTCCACTCTCGGAAGTCGCTAGTCATTTACTGGGGGGGGGGGGGGGGGGGGGGGGGGGGGGGGGGGGGGGGGATTACACACACACACACACACACACACACACACACACATGTATTCATGCGCATTTAAAACCATTGATGGGTCTGCACAAGCGTGGCCTCGTTAACACATATACATAGATAGTACACATGCGCTCGCGCATGTGCGCACACACACACATACGCAAACACAAACACGCACATACACACAAACGCGCGCACGCGCACACACACACACACACACACACACACACACACACATTCTCACTAATCTTAATGTGTTTGCAAGGCTGATGGAGAAAAAAGTGGGACAAGAGATGGTGATAAGACAGACAGAGACAGAGAAAGGGGGGGGGGGGAGGGGGGGGGGGGGGGGGATGGCGAGGATAGGGAAGAGGATGGGTGACAGAAGCATGGGCATGGATGATTTATACATAATTAGGATTATTCTGTGCATTTCTTCCTTCCTAGATCCTCTCCAATTAGCATATAAAGTAAATAGGAGCACAGATGATGCTCTCTCTTAATGGAGACACTCATTTGGAATAAAAATCTGGGGCTTTTGTTCCCATACTCCTTACTGACTTTTCCTCTGCCTTCAGTACCACCCAGCCCCATCTCCTAGCACTCAAATCACTCTCACGTAATGTCTGTCTTCTGCTTAATCTGTAGGTCATAAACTTTCTGATAATCGAACGGTGTGTCGGACTAAAAAAAACAAATAAAGAAAAGTGGTGTCAGCTGAAAAGTCAGCATCCACTGGTTCTCCTCAGGGCATTTCTTCTTCTTCTTCTTTTTCCTTTTTTGTCATGTTTCTCCCAGGGGAGGTTTGACATTGATGAGCTTCTCCATCTCTCTCTGTTTTGAGCTTCCTCCTTATTTATGCCCCTTTCTCTAAGATCATCTGCAATACAGGCAGCCCAGGTTTTGCTAGGTCTTCCCTTTGGTCTCTTTCCATCCACTACGAAGTTCATTGCTCTTTTTATGATGTGGTGGTCTGCTTTCCGTTGAACGTACCCAAACCAGCACAGTCTATTGGTACTAGCTACAGACTTCAGATCATCAACTTTGCATTCTCCATAGTTCGTCATTCGTGATCCTGTCCTCCCATTTGATCTTTGTCATGTAGCGTAACATTCGGTTTTCACAGCTCTTTAACAAACGTTCGACGGTTTTTGTCTCCGAACCATACAGGAGAACAGGTCTGATGCAGGCCTTATATATCAGACAGCGTTCTGTGTCCTAACCTTTTCACTCATATAATTAATGACTGCATTAGTTTTAACATATGAACATAACATTCTCAAGATTCTGTCCTTGAAGGTCTGTCCAACTCTCATCATATGTATTCTGAAAAAGTAGAAGTTTTCCACCTGGTGTGAACTTTTCTTTTTTACTTAAATGTCAAAAAGACTTTTTTTTTTAATTGCTGATTAACTTGCTCAAGAACCCAGAGCCTGTGCTGGATCTTTACATTGGTGGTATAACAATCGAACGCATTCATAAGTATAAATACTTAGGTGCCATTGATGACAAATAAAACATTACTGCTAATACAGATCTGATAAATAAATAAACATGCTATTATCCTTTTTTCTTCAAAAGCCCAGGATCCAGGTAAATGTTGAAGGTTTGCAAAATTTCTATAGATGTTTTATGGAGTCCGTCATTTCTCTCTCTCTCTCTCTCTCTCTCTCTCTCTCTCTCTCTCTCTCTCTCTCTCTCTCTCTCTCTCTCTCTCTCTCTCTTCTCTCTCCCTCCCTCTCTCTCTCTCTCTCTCTCTCTCTCTCTCTCTCTCTCTCTCTCTCTCTCCCTCTCTCTCTTGTTTTGAATATGCTGGTATAAAATGCTGAATGTTAAAAACAAAAAGTGCTGAACAGAGTCGTAACATGATGGGGCAAAATTGTGGGCTGTGGGCAAATGAAACTGAACTGTATGATTGTCATGTGAGAAATAGAGCAAAGAA
>CM054136.1:28951473-28953973 GCA_028751875.1 Rapana venosa | reverse complement strand
TATATATATATATATATATATATATATATATAGAAAGAGATATATAGAAAGAGATATAGAGAGAGAAGTATATAAGTTTGTAACTTGTAAGTTTTCACTGACGTTGACGATGAGATTTTATAATTGTTCCGCCCCCCCCCCCCCCCCCCCCCACACACACCACCACACGCACACAACACACACACACATTATCCTCGATATAAACGAATAAAATAAAATAAATAAATAAAATAAAACACTCACACAGACACAGTTTATGTCTTTTCTAGTCACTGTTTCTTACTATATAATATGCCTACACTGGTGTGTGTGTGTGAATGCGTGCGTGCGTGCGTGTGTGTGTGTGTGTGTGTTATTTGAAGTTGGAATGTTTAAACCAATATGAAATGTAGCTGCTTTGTGTCTTTTTGAGATGATGATTCATATCAGCTATGAGGCTGTCACTGTTGTCATTTGCCCTTCATGGGATGATTCAAGTGTTTTTCAAACAGTGGAAATAGACCAGGGTTGACAGATAGATGTTGCATAAGATTTTTAACCCTCCCCCCCTCCCCAAACCTTTATAGTTTTTCATTGTTGCAGTTGGGGCTCCCCAGCTTAACATCCTAATTTTCACATAGTATACAATATTATTTTATTATATTATGCACTCTTGACTCTCTCATCACATCTAGAAATCACTTTTAAGACTGGACTGAAAGTACATACTAGATGAGAAGTTTGCATGTATTTATGACCATCTTCAAATACCTCCTGGCTACATTTAGTTGAATTCAGGGCTTTGAGGTAGGTAGGAGGTAGCTCCTTCATAACGAAAATGACATCACTTGCCCATAATCTTCATTCTTGCTTTTTCACATAAGAGGAGGCTAGGTGTAAAGCAGTGAACAAGGTAGGCCTAGTCTATGGCTGTTGTTAGCCGAGCAGACAAAGGCTGTCAGGGTGCGGGCCAAAGATCGACACTATCTGTTACAGCACAACTGGGCAGCTAGCCAGCCAGTATAGGGCACTTACAACCAACTACCACAACCACCACCACCACCTCCATAGGCCCTAGCCTAGCAGTATAGCCTAGCTCAGCCCCTTCCTCTCCCTTCCCCCACCCCCAGCCCTTATCCTCTCTCTCTCTCTCTCTCTCTCTCTCCCCCTCTGGACTTGTGTTGTGTATTAGATAGGAGAGAGGGGGAGGAGGGAATAGAAGCAGGGAGTGAGCCAGCCAGCCTGTATGAAGTGAATGGGAACTATACTGTCTGGGATGAGTTCAGTGCCCTTTAAGCTTTGGGTTGTTTTTTTCCCCTGCCATGTCGTTTTGGAGCACTGCTGGTGTTTGGATCAAATGTTCGTTAGATCGTTTGTTCACTGGCAAAGGGCTGGGTTGTTCAGGTCTGTGTCTGACTATGCTTGATCTTAATATAATAATAAACTGATGAGTTTTTCAGCAGTTTTTTTTTTCGGGGGGGGGGGGGGGGGGAGGGAGGATTGTTTTTGTTGTTTGTTATTGTTGTTTGCTTGTTGTGTTGTTGGGTTATTTTATTTTATTTTATTTTATTTTATTTTATTTATTTTTTTTTTTTGGGGGGGGGTTAAAAAGCTGTAGTCGTTTAACTTTTACATTTTTAAACGATTTTGTATGGTAAATATGTGCACTTAGTACAAACTACTACTTCTTCTTCTGCTACTACTACTACTACCACCACCACCACCACTTCCACCACCACTACTACTGCTACTACTCCTACCACGACCACCACTACCACCACCACAACTACTACTACTACTACTACCGCTGCTGCTGCTGCTATTACTACTACGATTACGACTACTACTACTACTACTACTACTACGACTACTACTACTACTACTACTTCTTCTTCTTCTACTACTACTAAGGATTCATAAGTGACGTTCTCAAACAATGTGAAGGAGACTGACTTGTTATTACAAAATTTGAGAGAAAGAGAGAGAGATAAGTACACTGAGGTAAGCCTTAAAGCCCATATATATATATATCTATCTCTCTCTCTATATATCTATATATATATATATATATATATATATATGTATGTATGTATGTATATATATATATTATATATAATATATATGAGGAGAGATAGATATATATATAGAGGATAGATATATAGATATATATATATGTGTGTGTGTGTGTGTGTAATAAGTGAGAAGAATCATAATGATTTGAAAGCCCAACTGGTCATCATGACACGGACTCCATATCATTGTTCTAAGCAGATGTACCGTCTTTTGGGTTTTTTGTTTTGTTTTGGGTTGTTGTTGGGGTTGGTTTTTGGGGGGTGGTTTGTGGTTTTGGTGGGTGTTGTTGTTGGGTTTGGGGTTTTTTTTTTGGGGGGGGGGTTGTTTGGGTGTTGGGGTTTTTTGTTTTTGTTTTTGTAGATGTACTGTCATTATTTTAGCTGACCAGAAACTTCAGACTTCAGATGATTTTTAATGTGTAAAGCTTTCGCCCGTTGCAAAAGGGAAG
>CM054136.1:28938973-28946473 GCA_028751875.1 Rapana venosa | reverse complement strand
CACAGAGGATCTACAAACTTTATTCTGGTATCTGTGCACATTAATTTTTACTTACAATTGTTTGATCATTGCATCTAAATGGCTTGCTTTCATATAGATCTAGCAGCTGGTAAGTTTAACAAATGTATGCCTAGTGTAAATATATTTTAGTTTGTCTGTTTATCTATTAATTAATTTCCGTCGTTTTTGTGATAGATATTGATTGACCCTTCATCTATAAAAGTTGTTGTGATTTTCTTGGTTTTATCTCCTATTGATTTTTGGTGTTTGCTTTGTTGATGTTGGTTTTGTTTCTTAATTCTTTTTAAGTATGTGGAGGGGGGGCGGATTTTTGTTGTAAGTTATGTTCATGACAAAAGCAAACTTGTTTTTGTTGGGTATTGAAATGGCTGTTGTTACAGAAGGCATATCCACACACCTAAACAGTAATAATGTCCACTATACAGATAATATTACAGCTGTGCGATGACGTTACAGCTCTAGAGGGGGGGGGGGGGGGGGGGGGGGGGGGGGGGGGGGGGGGGAGCCAACAACAAAAGCTCAAACATACACACAAACAAAAGCAACTTTTTTTTATTTGGCTGCTTTAGGATGTGGATTGGATCGAATAATTGTGATCATACCAGAGATGCCACATTCTTATAGATGTTAAGTCATGCAAGAAGTGGAAAAAAATAAATAAAGCGTCTTCCTTTCTATGTATCAATAAGATTTGAATACAAGGAAACTTCGTTTCCTTTACAGCAAAAACTGGAATTTAAAAACAAAAAAGAAAAAGAAAAGAGAGAAAGGCTGTCCAGTTCTAAAATAAAAGAAATATATATTTTTTTAAAAATAATAACAGTACACCACTGCTTCTAAGAGACCATTATTTTATTAACTTTAAAAGTTCATCTCCGATGCACACCCCCATCCCACATCTTTTTTTATCCCTCGTTTTTTGTGTTTGTTAGTTTTTTGTTTTTTAAGAACAGTAAAATTTTCCAAACACTTAAATTGTATGTAAATGGTAAAAATTGTGTGACAGCTTCCAAGAGACCTTTAAAAAGTTTGGTTTTTTTTGTGCTTATCAAAATTTCATCTCCGATGGATCCCCTCCCTTAAAAGAAGTAAATAAATGAAAGTGAAACAGAATACATTGAAATGGATAAATTGTAATAGAATACATAAATAATCAAATACTTTCAGCGATCGATTTTTGCGGACGGGTGGGTGCGCGCCACACACACAACACAACACACACACACACACACACACACACACACACACACACACACAGAGGAAACACTTCCATAGGCACACCTATACGCGCTGTGTGCATAGCTCATGCTTTTTTTTTTTTTTTTGTTTTGTTGGGGGTGGGGGGTCTTTTTTCAGTTTTAGGTCCATATACTCTCCATCCTAAATGCCAAGGGGCCCGCTCAGCAGACTGAATCAATGGTTAACTCGGTGTACGCTGAAACTTTGGGCTTGTTTATGCCAGGAATCTTCTATTTCTACAGCAGCACAACGAACTTAGTCGACTATCTTTAACATGCGTATTTTATCTTCTGCTTGTACAAACACAAAAGGCATTGGCATGTTTAAGTTGATATCGAAAATCCTTCGAGACCACTATTTAGATACTTATTAAAATGGAAGTTTATTATTTTTAATAAACGGTCGTGTGATGTGTGTGTGTGTGTGTGTGTGTGTGTGTGTGTGTGTGTGTGTTGTGTGTGTGTGTGTGTGTGTTTTGTGTATGATGTGTGGTAGTCATTATTATTATATTCATTTATTTATTTATTTTATTCTTTTCTATCGGGGATAATGGAATAAGCATTTATGTGCTTTTTTACATCCAGTCCCCGTGTGTATGCAGATTTGTGAATTCTGTCATCTGTTCCCACCGGCACACAATGGCCTACTCTTACGAAAAGTGGAACAGGTTTTAACGTGTGCGCAAGATGTTCTGCGTGCGTTCGCACACGGGGCCTTGGTTTATAGTCTCATCCGAAGGACTTTTGGGGAGAGTGGAGTCTGCACTGATGTTAACTCCAGGGGAAAATATCCCCTTGAACGTGTGTGTGTGTGTGTGTGTGTGTGTGTGAGAGAAACCCACAAGCACACACACACTGCTTTGTTTCTGGAATTATCTTTTATTACTCGAAGATCTGAATTAAAGTCAGTCGATTTTTTTTATCCTGATTCAGCTGTCTGCAAGCAACGTTAGAAAATAAGTGACAGGAAAGTCAAGGCAGACAATTAAAACAAAAGATAAGGTGAGTGTTAACTAAAAACGTAGAAGCCAGCTCTGTTGCCACTGCATTGTACAATTAGTTGAAAAGATTTACTGACAATATACTGTTTGTACGCTGAGAGAGAGAGAGAGAGAGAGAGAGAGAGAGAGAGGAGAGAGAGAGAGAGAGAGAGAGAGAGAAAACAATGAACAACAACAATGAACAAAGTTTATTCTTCAGGTCACCAGCCCCAAGCAACAGAAGAGAGAGAGAGAGAGAGAGAGAGAGAGAGAGAGAGAGAGAGAGAGAGAGAGAGAGAACAATGAACATCAACAATACAACAATGAACAAAATTTATTCTTCAGGCCACCAGCCCCAAGAATGAGGTCAAACGAAGCAACAACGAGAGAGAGAAAGAGAGAGAGAGTAATAAAAAACAAAAATAAAATAAAAGATAATAAATAATGTTGAAAGCTTTATTAAATTTTGTTCCATTCTGTATTTGCAGAGTATACTTTGTGGGATTTCATATGAAAAACAACAACAGCAACAAACTGTTATCTTACCTGATCGTTTTGGGAATAGTTCATTACTTAAAAAGCTGTACGTGGTTTGTTGTTTTTTTAAAGGAAAAAAGCCAAGGTCGTGTATGGGTGTTTTCTCTTGCACTTTAGCAAAGCTTTCTTTCTGTTTTGACTTTTATTAGTAATAATCAGAGAGTATTTATGCTCAGATCGAGAAAAGAGACAAAATGATTGTGTGTGCGTGCGGGAGTGTGCGTGTGTGTGTGCGTGCGTGGGTGTGTGAGATTGTGTGTGTGTGTGTGTGTGTATTGTAGACCTACAATTGCCAGCGATCTGCTCTTCCCCAAGGAGACTACCTGCATCAAACATAAGAGGCCATGCACTGCAGTTTCATCATGAATAACAGTATGCCGTGTTCAGTTATGTCAGTTATGATCCAGCAGAACGCCCAAATCTGCTATACAGCACACACGCGCGCGCGCGCACACACACACACACACACACATACACACACATGCGCACGCACACATATACTCACACATACGCACCCATACTGCGCACGCGCGCGCGCGCCACACACACACACACACACACACACACACACACCACACACACACACACTCACACACCCTAGCTTCATTATCCTCGAAAAATAAAAAATAAATAAATAAACACACGTACGCGCGCGCGCGCGCGCACACACACACACACACACACACACACACACACACACACACACACACACACACATCTCTCTAATATCACTTTCTAGTAGAAAGACGTTAAAACGAACACACACACACACACACACACACACACACACACACACACACACACACACTACATCATAATAACAGCTTAAAATCACCCAACCCCTTGGATTGAAGTGAAAGGTGTAAGCTACAGAAAGTGAGATGGCCACGCCTCAGTGACTAGCCTAGTGACCATACAAGTGGGCTCCTCCTTTGATAGTCGCCCATGAAACCATTGACCCTGACCATTTACACATGAATACTTAGGCCTAGGCCTATGCCTAAGGGGAAAAGGAGAGGGGTGGGGTGGGGGTAGGGGTGAGGTGGAGATATTATAATAAAGCAGTTGAAGATTGGAGCAGGGGTGACAATTTCGACATGAAGGTGCCAAGGGGTGATATGAAAGCAGAGGGTGTATACAGGAGTGTGGAGGTGGAAGTGGAGGTTGAAGAGATAGAATGTGTGCTTGCGTGCGTGCGTCTGTCTGTCTGTCTGTCTGTCTATGAGGGGGTTAGGGGTGTCGAAACCAAATAAGGAGACAGACCATGAGGGTTCCTTCTAATACTGCATATCAGTTTCTTTTTTCATTTCAAACAAAATGTGTATATTTAAAGTAAAGCAGCAACAACCACTAACGATATGTGGAGTAGAGTGTAAGCTTTCAGCTTGTTGCTGTACTGATGATGATTTTGCTCACATAATTATATTAAATTTATCATGCGCACTTCGAGACAATCTGGTTTAAACAAAATCTTGATTTTTTTTAAAAAATCATACATATCCACTCTCACAACAGATCAACAACGAAGTTAAAAGCTTATAGTGTGCACAACAGCAACCAAAGGTTCAGTTTTCGCATTTGGCAGCTGGTAGACATCAAGTTGTTCAGACTGTAAAAGTGAATTGACAACAGATCTTAGTATCAAATTATCCTTTCAGAAGTCATGCACTTAGACATTTTGAATGGAAAGGAGAGAACAAACTGTAGATAAATAATTATATAAAAACATATTAGAAATGGGCAGTGACAGTGCACAAGAGAATAAAGGATAACAATAGATAATACCGCCAACAAAATGATAACGATAATAACAATAAATAAAAAGAAACCAAGAAAGCAAATACCATCACAATGTCCATCACTGTTTCAGAGTAGTAAGTATGTTTTTAGCAGACATATGGCAGCGGTTCATGATTAAGTCGTGTGATGTACACTTTAAAGTATATTTAATATCCAACACTTAAAGCTGTATATATGTAAGCCAAAGGGGGGGGGGGGGGGGGGGGGAAGCCAGAACAAAAAAGGTAGAAGGATGATGATGACGATGACGAATATGATGATGATGACGACGACGATGATGATGATGATGATGATACCATCACCCACTCAGTGTTGAACCCTAGGATAATCATGTCGTTGGCATGTGTTTTATCCACGGTAGCCTAAAGAACTCCAGCGATCCGTAGTAAGGTTTGATTGAGACTGAACTTGAAACCTATGCCATACTTCACGCTTTCTTAGCGCATGTCATAATATTAACCAGGCATGCAGTGAGGATAACATCTACAGCTGTAAAGTGGGCGATAGGCAACTCAGCTCTCTAACATCCCAGTCTGGCCCACACTGTGCATTTTAGTGCATTAGTTTAATTAACTAAACGTAATTTCGTTGAAGAAAGAAAGCCCACACAGTGTTTACTCAGAGAAGGGGGTAACGGGATTTTCATAGGGGAAGAGGGTGGGGAGTTGACAGGAGTGAAGATGGACGCCTTATGAGAGTTGCTCTATTAAACACTAGTGCTTGGTACGCGTGATAAATGTTTGTCACCTACAATTTTTATAGGGCCGTCTTTGAATGTATGCCGACGTTTGGCATCAATCAGACTTGAGAGTTACAGACACTTGTGGTGTTGGTCAGAAACTATACTTAAAACTTCAAGAGGCATGCTTCCCCCCCCCCCCCCCCCCCCCCCCCCTTCAAAAAAAATAATAAAATAAATAAAGAGGCATGTTCCCCCGCGTTAATGGCCAGTCGCTGAGTGAGATAGGTGTAATTATCTTCCTTGCTTTTGAGTTGCAGTCCCCTCATCAGATAACTCTGCTGGGACTTTAGTACAGTCAACCTACATATTTATTATTGATTAATTATCAACATCAAGAGGCGGATTCTTGCCACCTGTGAGATTGCAGTTAGATTCATTCTATAGTCATCTGTGGGACAGAGCTAATGGTTAGTCATGGTGAGAATATGGCAGTTGTAACATGTCTGAGCAGTTTCCTGTGACAACACTTTTTGTTAGGTTAAATTAATGGCAAAAAGCTGGTACGTAAGATCGGTAATGTCTGTGACAATATTGTTCTCTTATAGAGAGAGACAGTGAAGTCGAAATAGAAGACGAGTTAAATTTGCTTTGTAATTGGTAAGAACTTGAAATATTTATAATAAAAGAATAATTTTTAAAAATTTATATATAGAGTTAATATAGCGCTGATTCTTGTAAAAAAACAAAACAAATCGAAGCGCTTGCACTCAAAATCATTTACACGCATGCAACTCTCCTTAAACATAATGAACAACAGATTTCAAATCCATGCGCACGCACGCACGTACACACACATAAACACACACACACACACACACACACACACACACACACACACACACACACACCACACACACTCGCGAACACACTTAGGAGGTGAAGGATGCTGTTGAAAATTAGGAACAGATATGAGGGGGAAAGTCTCAGGTAGGAAATAAGTGTGTTTTGAGGCTGGATTTGAAGGCATCAAGTGAAGGCTTTTGGTGAAGTGAAAGAGGGAGGTCATTCCAGGTGGATGGACCAGAAACAGAGAAAGAGCTACGGCCAACAGTGGTTTGTTTGAATCTGGGTGTTCGAAAGCACAAAGTATCTGCGGCTGAACGAAGGGAACGGGATGGAGTGTACAGGTGAAGACAGTTACAGAGATAAGAACAAGAAATAAAATAAAATAAATGAAACAAAACCACCAAATTAAAACAAATAGAACTTTAAAAAAAAAATTAAGCCGAAAATCCCTTCAAAGTCAGAACATCCTTCGCAGTTTAAAACTGTTTACGGTGAAGACCAAAAAAATTAATGTAGTCTTTACCAGGCCGTTGTCAGGATAAGTGTGCTGGCATTTATAGGTCTGGGATGGCTACAGTTATTTCCAATGCAACAAGAAAAGCTCTCTGTGCAGTCGTAAAAACTGCCTCTGTGATAAACGGGTCTGACGTACAGAATGTATGTGGGATGTGTTCAAACACTTACTCACACACGCGCACGCACGCACGCACACATGCACGCGCGCATGCACGCACGCACACAGTGGGGGAAAAAGACAGAAACAGCCAGAGAGAGAGAGAGAGAGAGAGAGCGAGCATGTATGCACACCAAGTGACGCAGAGAGAGACAGAGACACAGAGAGAGAGAGAATGTCAACTTTTAGCTATGAATTACAGCCTGTTCACAAAGTCTAACATCACCCCCCCCCCCCCCCCCCCCATCGAGGATTTACAGAACTACCCTAGCCAAAACAAATCGCTATGTCATTCAGTGATTCATGCCCCCACCTCATCATGTGTTCAGAAATATGTCAAGTGCGCGCACGCGTATGTGCGTGGTTTTTTTTTCTTTTTTTGGTTTTGTTTTTATTTCGAGGATAATGGAATAAGCACTCATGTGCTTTTTTTTTTTTACATCCAGCCTCCCGTGTGTATGCAGTTTTTGGAAGTGTCATCCGTTCACACCGGTACACAATGGCCTACTCTTCTGAAAAGTGGAACGGGTTTTAACGTGTACGCAAGATGTTCTGCGTGCGTTCGCACACGGAACCTTGGTTTATAGTCTCATCCCAAAGGGCTTTTTTTTTTGGGGGGGGGGAGAGGGGGGGGGGGGGGGGGGGGGGGAAGTCGGCACAGATGTTAACTCCAAAGGAAAAGTCCTTGTGTGTGTGCGCGCGCGCACGTGCGTACGCGCGCAC
>CM054136.1:28926473-28931473 GCA_028751875.1 Rapana venosa | reverse complement strand
TTGAAATAAAGATTGTTGAAGTCTTCATTGTATTGCCATTAAACTTTGGTATAATCCGTCAGACCCAGAATAATGTGTGTGCGTGTGTGTTAAAAAGGTGAACATCCCTGTTTGTTTCAGCTTTTCTGTGATTATTTATATTTTGCATATTGTACACGTAACATAAAAAATCAATAACATTATTTAAAAAATCCACACACACACACACACACACACACCTTTTAAAAGCCCTTTTTTAAAAGAACAAAGCAAGCCAGGGAAAAACAACTCCCCTCCCTTTCTCTCCTCTTACAACTTTTGTGTATGTGTGGTTCTTCATGCAATTCCTCCACCACTTCCCATTTTTATTTATCCTTTTTCTTTTCAATGCGAAAGTGTCTTCCGCTTGAGAACAACACACAGGAGGCAGAAAAACAACCAACAACAACACCTGAACTCTCCAATTTTCCCCCAAGCCGACAAGACAAGGGGGTAGCTTCAATCACACACACGCATCTCTTGTCTTGTCTCTGGAGGGAAGATGGTAGGTGGGAAGGGGCTGGGAGAGGGGTGAGGGTGGAGGAAGAGAGGAATAGACAGGATGATGCCACCAGAGCTGAAGAAGTAAAGGGAGCTGGGGGAAAAGTGCAGGGAAGGGAAAGGTCAACGACTCCTGGGCTGTGGACCCCTTCCTTCCTTCCTTGTCTGTGTGGCGGGCAGATCGATCCATCTGCTAGCCTCCTAGCCACTGACTGCCGGCCCTCGAACTCAACAGGCGTTTGATGCACGGGCATAATTATGTGGAAGTGTAGTGTGGAAGGTGTGAGTGACTGAAAGTGGAAAGGAATGATGGGGAGTAGAGGTGTGTGTGGCAGTTAATTGGATTTTTACTATACTTGCCGGTAACTGTAAGCCTCAGTCAGTCTTGTATAAGCTGACTACTGCAAGGGCTGTGTGGCAAGAGCGCGTGCGTCATGACAGCCTTGTTACCATTTTGAAGGATTCGTTTTACAAACAAACAAACAAAGAAAACGGTGGTAGATAGTGTTTATCTATGGCATACTGATTAAAGTATTGTTTGTATCAGTTTTGGTTGATCTTGTTTGTGGTCGAGTTTTTTAGGGGGGGGGGGGGGGGGGGGGGGGGGTTAAGGGTTAAAATCTGTTTTTTGACTAGGTTTGTGAAAAGATGCATGTGTTCTGTCTCTTGGATTGAAACAGCCATTTCGTTGGGGTTTGAGAGAGAGAAAGAGAGAGACACACACACACACACACACACACACACACACACACACACACACACACACACACACACACACAGACGGAGGAATTCATCTTGTCATCAGTCCCCATCAAAATAATAATAACTTACTTTGCTTAGCAACAGTTAGCTATAAGTAAGCAGCAGCAGTACTATATAGCGTGGTGGTGGTGGTGATGGTGGTGGTGGTGGTGGTGGTGGTGATGATGAGGATGAGGATGGTTGGGCGTTGGGGGGGGGGGGGGGGGGGTAGGGGAGTGTACCTGAGACATGGTCATTGCTAGCTGGAAAGTAACTGGGATTCCTAATGACGGCAATCTTCTGCAGTGATGAGAATAACAAAACCTCTGATCATCACCATCATCACCGTCATTACCATCGTTATCACCTCTGGTAATTATATCATCATCATTATTGTATAATGATCAGTAGAAGTAGTAGCAGTAGTAGTAGTGGTAGTAGTGGTAGTAGTAGTAGTAGTAGTAGTAGTAGATGTAGTAGTAGTAGTAGTAGTAGCAGTGGTAGTAGTAGTAGTAGTAGTAGCAGTAGTAGTAGCAGTAGTAGTAGTAGTAGTAGTAGTAGTAGTAGTAGTAGTAGTAGTAGTAGTAGTAGTAGTGTCATTATTATCATCATCTTCATCATTCCGAGGCCACGTGTGCGAATGCACGTAGAACATCTTGTGCACACTTTAAAAACCCGTTAAACCTTTCGTAAGAGTAGGCCATTGCGTACCGGTAGGAACGGATGACAAGATTTTAAAAGATGCATGCACACAGGTGTCAGGTGTCGTGTATAGACATCATCCCCGAAGTCGGAATGCGGCTACCTTAATGGTGGGTAAAACGGTCGCATATGCAAAATCTCACTGTTGATGAACCTGAGAGCTCTTCTAGCTGAGGAACGAAAAAGCACAAACAAATGTCGCTTACTTCACCCCCAAAACCCCGTTGGTTGGGGAACAAGAATAATGTGTTGACCCAAAAAAAATGTTTTATGAGAAAGGAAATAACTGTTGTTTCTAGATCTTTAGTGGATCGGTGGTCTAGAGGTAACGCGCCTGTCTAGAAAGCGAAAAGTCCGGGTCGGAAGTGTGCGGTGGTTCGAAAACCGTTTGGGCCCGAAACTTTTCCCCATCCATTAGACCATGAGTGGTGGTCTGGGCGCTAGTCTTTCAGATGAGACGATAAACCGAGGTCCCGTGTGTTACACAAAGTTATTCAGCGCACGTAATAGAACCCACGGCAATAAGAGTAAAAGCCACTCTGATAGGGAAACAAATACAGTTGCGAAAAGTCGGGGTCGCAAGTGGTGGATCGAATCCCGTTTGCAGACACACAAAAAAAGGTGGCGCTGCTCTTGTGGCGACGCACTCTCCCCGGGGAGAGCAGCCCGAATTTCACGCAGAGAAATCTCGTGACTTAAAGTAGTAGAAATAAATAAATAAATAAATAACTCAATCTATTAACCATAGACTGTTGGACTCTGCATCATTACACAAAGGAAGTGGGGATGGATCGGCCATACACTCCGCAAGCCTGCGTCAAATGTCACCAGAGAGGCCCTTGACTGGAATCCACAAGGGAAGCGGAAAGTTGGTCGACCAAAGCAGACCTGGCGCAGAAGTGTGGATGAAGAAACGAAGGCAGCCGGAATGACATGGGCCGAGCTGAAGAGGATCTCCCAAAACCGAGTTCGTTGGAGGGGTGTTGTTGCAGCCCTATGTTCCCCAAGGAACCAAGAGGCATAAGTCAAGTAAGTCAAGTTGGACTCTGCAAGTTATGAAAACAATGATTCTTTTCTCTTCGTGGTCCGTGCCTGGTCTTCTTCTGTGCTTGTAACTCTGAAAGAAGTCTGCCTGCTGGCATCAGCTGACACAGTCTGACTTCAGAGCAGCTCAGTTTTTGCTACAGGATGCATGCTGGCCGGGTACGTTCGTGTTTGCGTAAACCACTGGACGCTGGCATGAACGACTGGCTATTTAACGTGCGTATTTGATCTTCTGCATGTGTATATACACAAAGCAATTAGGGCACTGGCAGGTCTGCACTTGTAAGTTGACCTGGGAGATCGTAAAAATCCCCACCTAAGGTTTACCAGACGCTGCTGTCAAGATTTGAACCGACAACTTCATGGACCCAAAAGATTGAAGTCAAACGGTCTTGACCTATCATCGTCTCAGTCATAAACATCATTTTGACACCAACTAGTTGTAGTTGTGAAATCTTAACTTAAAAGAAGAAGCGATTTTGAAATGCTGATGCAGGAAAGTAGCGCCTTTGATACATTCCGCGAAGAAAACAGCCGTTTTGTGTGTGTGTTGTGGTGTGTGTGTGTGTGTGTGTGTGTGTGTGTGTGTGTGTGTGTGTGTGTGTGTGTGTGTGTGTGTGTGTGTGTGTGTGTGTTTCTTCTTCTCAAACTGAAGATTATCACTAGACGTACAAATCTACACAGAATGATTTCCCATAAGTACTGGACGACTGATCTCCATTAATTTGCTTAGTCAGAGCGTTCACGCTTTTCACAGACAAAAATGGGCTGGAGGGGAGGGGGGGGGGGGGGGGGGGGGTGTTCCGACAGTCTCTCCTACGACCACTACCATTAAATTTTGCCCCCAGACCCCCCCCCCCCCCTCCCTCCCCCCACTTCTTCCCCAAAAGACAATGAGGGTGTAGAGGGAGGGCGGCTGTGAGGGCGAGGACAGAGTTAAATAAATGATTAGAGAGGGGACTGGAGGCCTGAGGTTAGTGGAACAACCCAAATGAGATCTGACACCGTTGGTCTGTCTGCCTGTGTCTCTGTCAGTCTGTCTGTGTCTCTGTCTGTCTGTCTGTCTGTCTGTCTGTCTGTCTGTCTCTCTCTCTCTCTCTCTCTCTCTCTCTCTCTCTCTCTCTCTCTCTCTCTCTCTCTCTCTCTCTCTCTCTGATACTGATTGTTTTTTTATGTGTTGTTTACAAAGTCATATTCTAAGACAAGGTTTGGCCTAAAATCTTTATCCCTGCGTTTTATCCCTGCGTTTATTTATAAAGTTATTTTCACTCATTTATTCATTCATACATCCATTCTCTCTCTCTCCTCTCCCCTTCTCTCTCTCCCTCTCTCTCTTTCTCCTCCTCTCTCTATCCCCCCCCCCCCCCCTCTCTCCCCCTTCTTCTTCTTCTATTATCTAATGTCTTGCTCTCTGCTGACTGTACAGTTGAAAAAAAAGGAAAGAAGAAAAAGGGGATACCAGGAACACAAGTACTGCCAGTGGTTTCTTCCTTCCTTTGTTTTTGCGCTCTTTGATAATATGTTTGTTCTCAATGCTGCTTGCGTATGCGTGCAAGTGTGTGTGTGTGTGTGTGTGTGTGTGTGTGAGTGCACGTGTGTAAGTGCGTGTGTATGTCTGTCTCTGTCTGTCTGTCTCTGTCTGTGCTTTTTGTGTGTCTGTGTCAGTGTCTGTGTGAAAAGGCTCTATGAACATTTTCTGTACACTTTATGTTTATCAGGCAGAACAAACTTAAACGAGATATTGATAAGGACTTAACAATCGTAAGCTTCAGTCAACACTGATTTCTTATTTCAGAGAAACAAAGATAGAAAGCCAAGTTCCTCATGACAATTCTGAGAACAAGATTACACGTTAGTAGGGTGGAGTGACTGTAAAGGTAAAAAGGTAAAGGTGTCCCATAACCTATATTAAGGTCGTAGGGAAGCGAGGCGTCAGAGACCTCACTTCTCTAGGGCCAGTGTATTGAGGGCGGGGCTCATCTCCTCTCCCTAGC
>CM054136.1:28796473-28921473 GCA_028751875.1 Rapana venosa | reverse complement strand
TTGGTGAACCTGGAGAGAGAAGAACAAACAGCCACTGATAAGCAAGTGTTTAGTGTGGAAGGATCACCAATAGTAAAATGATCCACAAATAATAAAATTCAAAGATATGTGGGTTTTTTTTTAAATCGCATCGACTTTCTTTAAAAGATAGAAGCTTAACAGCGCCTATGTGAAAGATCATTTCAAGACATGCCGTCAAATCTTATGAATTTTAACAGAGAATTTTTCGAGATTTACCACACACACACACACACACACACACACACACATTTCAGACTCCAAGCCTTATGGGCTTCAACTGTTTTCTCCAGATACCTTAAGATCAGGAAGGGGTGAAAGTGTGTGTGTGTGTGTGGAGGGGGGGGGGGGGGGGGGGAGGAGAAAAGGGGGAAATTACTTTTTTTTTTAAACAAAACACAAAAAAACTCAATTTTTTGATACCGCGTATGTAAGGGAGCGATTTAGAATTTGCCATCTGTTATTACAATGCCGTACATACATAATCCGCCATCTGACGTCTTCATTTACCAAGGCATTAGATATTTATCTGCCTTATGTTGTTTGCTGTCTCAAAATGCATCATTGGTTTTAAGCTTACGAACAGTTAGTATTCCTGTACACATCGTTATATCTGTCTGTCTGTCTGTCTGTCTGTCTGTTCGTTTCTTCTATCCATCTGCCTCTGGGTTTTTTGTTATGATGTTCCTGTCTGTCAATTTTTACTCTCTCTCTCTCTCTCTCTCTCTCTCTCTCTCTCTCTCTCTCTCTCTCTTCTGTGCGTGCGCGCGCATGCACGCGTTTGCCTGCTGGTGGGTGTACGTGCTAGCAGCTCGCACATATATGCATGTATCGGCAGCAAACAAAATTTACTGACGTAACCTTTTCATTATCATGCTTGACTTTTGTGCATTAATTCTGTTTATCATTGAAGTAGGAAGAATGGTGGATCGGTGGTCTAGAGGTAACGCGCCTGCCTGGAATGCGAAAAGTCCGGGTCGGAAGTGTGCGGTGGTTCAAATCCCGTTTGGGCCCGAAACTTTTCCTCCATCCATTCGACCATGAGTGGTGGTCTGGGCGCTAGTCTTTCGGATGAGACGATAAACCGAGGTCCCGTGTGTTACACAAGATTATTCAGCGCACGTAAAAGAACCCACGGCAACAAGAGAGTTGTCCCTGGCAAAATTCTTAGAGAAAAGCCACTCTGATAGGGAAACAAAATACAGTTGCAGACCAAAAAAAAAAAAAAGGTGGCGCTGCTCTTGTTGCGACGCGCTCTCCCCGGGGAGAGCAGCCCAAATTTCACGCAGAGAAATATCGTGACTTAAAGTGGTATAAATGAAATGAAATGAAATGGAAGAAATCGATGTTGATATTTTTATGTGATCACACTACAGTAGTGCTCGTGCCTGCCTGTATTCGTGTGTATCATGAATGTGTACGTCCCTCTGTTCATACAGGTGCCCATTAACGTCGCGCGCGCGCGTGTGTGTGTGTTCACACAAAGCATAAAAAAGAACCAAATCGATATATAATACTAGGAAAAGCACATAAGGTTGTGAAACTAGCCGTCCATCGTAAAAAAAACAAACCAAAAAACACAAAAAAACACCAATCCCACACACAACAACAAAACCCAATCTTTGTGGTATTTGCATTTGTTATTTAAAACAATACATGAATACCTGAGCAACAAGAGCAACGATTCAGACTAAGCGGGATGGGGGGTGGGGGTGGGGGGTGGGGAGTTGTTGTGTGAGGGATTGGGATTGACAAAGCATGGCTCACATACTTCACTACAGCTTTCCCTACAGCTGGATAAGGTCAGTGGACAAATACTTCAATCTGCCAGAGTGGTCAGCTTATGATTCCTTCAGTCACCACATCGCAAACGATCATATCCAAAAATGCAACCAAGTGTACATAATCTACTCCTGCGTCAGTCAGACAGGCTTTGTTAATCCCCCCCCTAACTGCATTTCAGTGTAGGCCTATCCAGGTTAAAATGCATCGCACATGTGGTGGGGTGTAGAATACCTAGCTGATCACTCCTATATCCATTGCAAGTAAACCAGTTGAGGTTGTGTTGGGTTTTTTTCATTTCTCTCAAAGGTGTTTTTTTAATGCTGACACTAAGTGGTTTGCCTAATGCTATGCTATTCTGGAACCCTTGACATTTTGATTTGGATCAAAGAGTGTTGCAATACAAATTATTCTTCGGGAATGAACTTTTTCGGCTAGGATTCATGATTGATGTCTGGTGGTACCTGTTCGCAATCTTTTCTTAAATTTTATTTTTATTAACTGCAGTCATTTTACCAAACGTTTACCGTCTTAACAAAGCAAGCTGATTCAAAAGTGACAAAGCAGGTGGATTCAAAAGTAGCAAAGCAGGCTGAATTAAAAGTAACAAAGCAGGCTGAATCAAAAGGGACAAAGTAGGTTGATTCCAAAGGAACAAAACAGGCTGATTAAAAGTAACAAAAGTTGATTCAAAAGGAACAAAGCAGGCTGAAGCAAAAGGAACACAGCAGGCTGAAGCAAAAGGAACAAAGGTTGATTCAAAAGGAACAAAGCAGGCTGAAGCAAAAGGAACAAAGCAGGCTGAAGCAAAAGGAACAAAGTAGGCTGAATCCAAAGGAACAAAGCAGGCTAATTTAAAAGTAACAAAGCAGACTGAATCAAAAGGAACAAAGCTGGCTGATTAAAAAGTAACAAAGGTTGATTCAAAAGGAACAAAGCAGGCTGAATCAAAAGGAACAAAGCAGGCTAATTTAAAAGTAACAAAGTAGGCTGAATCAAAGGAACAAAGCAGGCTGATTTAAAAGTAACAAAGGTTGATTCAAAAGGAACAAAGCAGGCTGAATCAAAAGGAACAAAGCAGGCTGATTTAAAAGTAACAAAGTAGGCTGAATCAAAAGGAACAAAGTAGACTGAATCCAAAAGGAACAAAGCAGGCTGAATCAAAAGGAACAAAGCAGGCTGAATTAAAAGGGATGAATGAAGCAGGCTGCTTTAAAAGTAACAAAGTAGGCTAAATCAAAAGGAACAAAGTAGGCTGAATCAAAAGGAACAAGGCAGGCTGAATCAAAAGGAACAAAGCAGGCTGAACTAAAAGGAACGAAGCAGGTTAATTCAAAAGTAACAAGGGCTCAGTCAAAAGTAAGCAGGCTACTCAGAAGTG
The DNA here is from genome assembly GCA_028751875.1 of Rapana venosa. Lineage (NCBI taxonomy): Eukaryota > Metazoa > Mollusca > Gastropoda > Neogastropoda > Muricidae > Rapana > Rapana venosa. The sequence continues at coordinate 28,918,292 of CM054136.1, read as the reverse complement.
ACAAGCCAGGCTGATTTAAAAATGGTACAGGGGCTCATTTCGTCTCCTGTTTGATGAAAGGTTGGGCTCTTTCTTTTCTTTATCCTTTTAATTCGAAGATAATGAAATAAACACTCAAGTGCTTTTTTACATCCAGTCCCCGTGTGTAAGCAGTTTTGTCAATTTTGTCATCTGTTCATGCCAGCACACAATGACCTACTCTTCCGAAAAGCGGAACGGGTTTTAACGTGTGCGCAAGATTTCTGCGTGGGTTCGCACAGGGCACCTCGGTTTATAGTCTCATCCGAAGGGCTCACCTCTAGCGGCTTATTTAATCTATCGGTCAGCTCAGTTGTAAAGAACATTGGCTGAATTGATGACAGGTTCCAGACAGACCAAGATATGCATGATCTACTGAAATGGTTAGGGAATGACCATCAGTTCACGACGAGGTTTGTTTTCCCATTCAGCTATTCTTTGTCAGACAGCTTTCTACTCAACTGCCTGTTCTGTACCAAAATGCACAGAACTACAATAATCGTTTACTCATAGAATAAGGAGACACATTCCAACCAGTGTGACCATTCCGTTGATTTTTGTTTTAGACAGTCGTTGACTTCTGTGAGACATAATATAAAGAAGTAGGCCGAACAGGAGACTGTGGATAAAACCACAAGGCAATATCACTTTATTTTTTTAATTGTGAGGTACTCCCACCCCCCGTCATTTTCTTTTCTCGAGTGTCAACCCCCCCCCCTCCCCTACGACCTTATAAGTTATGGGATACCTTTACCATTACCTTTAAGTGTCCACATACATAATTATATAGATTGACTCGAATTCTAGCGATTGCAAGATCGACTCCATATCACCTAGCATTATAGTTAATAGCATCTTTGCTGCCCGACCTCTCTATGAGAGAGAGAGAGAGAGGGGAGAGAGAGAGACAGACAGACAGAGAGAGAGAGACAGACAGAGAGAGAGATTAATTAATTAATTCAAAGAAAGAACCTGGTTTGAAGCGTGCGTAAAAACACGACAAAAACTGCTCCATATTCACCATAGGTGTGATCAGAGGGATGGGGATTATGCGAAGGAAATTAAGATATGGGAGGGGGGGGGGGGGCACACAGATAAAACATGAGCTTCGAAAACAAGCAGAAGCACACATGGAAAGACAGCTCACACACACACTCCAGCACACGCTTACGTTACACGCGATTGTGCATGCACACAAACACACTCATGCCACACACACACATTCTTCCTTTTAAAAAAATATTATTTTACAGAAACGAGTATCTAGTATACAAAGGGAGGAGAAGGAGGTAGCTGCATGCAGCAGTGCAAAGACAAGTGTGGCTGCTGTCGACCCTACAGTAGAATAGCCCACCAGGCAAAGCAGAGGAAGGGGTGGTTGATTGACTGCCACTGCCATGTAGCCTAGCTGTACTACCAGGGGAAAGGTGGAGGGAGGAGTGACGTCAGTCAACAGACGTCAGACAGTGCCTGCACTCCACTCTGACTGAGCTCACGGCAGGGAGAAGAGAGAGGCCAGGCCGCCTGATGCCGACAAGATGGCGACCAGCTGCTTCCTGTGCAGTAAAAAGCCAAAGCTTTGGGAGGCTAGGGCATCTTCATCTCTTTCTAACCCCCCCATACTGCTAGGCTACCCCTGAAGGCTGCTGATCTGGCCGGCCTGCCTTGCCTGCCTGCCACAGCTAGGCTAGGCTAGGCTATACTGCTGGCTGCCTTTGCCTTTGCCCCCACCCCTAGCCTTCTTTGTCTGGGCAGCCAATGCCGTTTTTACACGGCAGTCCTTCCCGGCTCGCCTGACTCACCGGCCGGGCTCCTTGCCAGTGGCGGGGAGGGAGCTAGGGGGAGGGAGGAGAGGAAGCCCCGCCTCACTCACAGCGGCTCCCCTAAAGCCTCCCTGAAATATGAGAGAGAGAGAGAGACTTGAGGGAGACCCAGGGAGTGGGGGTGGGGGGTTTAGCTTGTGCAGAAAGCCAAGTCGACTAGGCTACTGTCAGAAGGTGAAGAGTTGGGGAGGGGGGGGGGGGGGGGGAGGGGTGAGGAGGGGAGGAGAAGAGCTTGTGTGCTTGCTTGATCTCTCTCTGTCTTTCTCTCTCAAACCAGTAAAACTGCTGCTTGGTCTGTCTCAGTAAGGAAGGGGGTGGAGGGGGAAAAGACTGCCAGGGGGGAGTGTTTTTACAAGGGAGGTGGGTAAATGGGCCTGTGGGAACTTCTCTAGGCCTACTTCTCTACTATTTTGAAGTCACTATCAAGACTGAATGGTCGTTTACCACTATATCTACCCTAGGGCCCTTACCAGATACACACTAGGCCTATGCCTCAGTCAGACTAAGACAGTCATCCCTGCCTGCCTCAGTTTCTGGTATGATGTTGAAGATAATTTCAGAGGAAATGGAGATATATTCTTTTTCTCTTCCACCACCCCTTGGGCCCCTTTTCAGCAACACCAACCAGTCTTTGTTGTCCCCAGACTTCAAAGAGAAACGGGAACAGCAAGGAAACCAAAACAACCTCTCTTTCCATCCCACGGGTCATCCTCATGTGTAATCGGTGTGGGCTACTCTTCCAAGGAAATGGGCAGGGTCAGTGAAACTGGACTCCAGAGAAAAGAATGGCTCCAGTTGAAGACTGGTGGTTGGAAACAACAGCCGATCTGCTCTACACCACCACTGTGCAACTGGATAGCTCTTGTCACAGTAGCTTACTTGTGCAGTGTTTTACTGAAGCAACATTGTTATGCACTGTCGTGTAAATTCGTGAAGCAGTGATACCTACACTTTAAACACACACACACACACACACTCTCTCTCTCTCTCTCTCTCTCTCTCTCTCTCTCTCCACACACACACACACTCCCTCCCCCCTCTCTCTCTCCACACACACACACACACTCACAAAACATTCTTTCTCAACTCAGAAAAATAAAAATGTTCAGTTCTGCATCCCCGATAAGGCCCCAGTTATCAAGCCTCTATCCTGAGAGTTCATCGATCACTGTCAAGGAGCGGTTGCTCCCACACATCCAGAGTCGTTGGCACAGTGGTGGGAGACGAAGAAGAAGAAGAAAAAAACAACAATAACAACAAAAAACAAGGGAAGAAAAAAGATCTGTCAAGAGTTGTGAATTGGAGTAGGGAGACCCTCTTCACATGGCTTAGAGGAAAGAGATGGGGGAGGGATATGCAGCCCAGGCTTGACTGAACAAGAAAAAGGCCTCCCTCTACTCCCCTCCTTCCTAGCCTAGGCTAGGCTATGTTGTGCAGTGACAGCGATGGGCAAACATTGAAACGGACTATACTATAGGCCTGGCTGTCGGGAGAAAGCCATAGTAGTGAGTGGGGGGTTGGAGCTGGCAGAGGGAGGAAAGGGGAAACAGGAAAAGGGGTCGGGGGTCAAGGCAAATCATGGGGTTGTCTCAAGATAACCACGGTTAGCGTGTCGGGGCGGGGGGGGGGGGGGGGGGGGGGAGATATATTCACAGAGAGAGAGAGGAAACTGCAAATTGGGTGCGACTGCAGTTAGAAGAAAAACAGACTTGAAGAGTTGAAAGCTTCAATTCATTGTGTGTGTGTGTGACAGAGACACACAATTTGACACAATTTTATTGCTATTTAGCGATCAAGCCATATAGCGCTGCGGCGCGGTAACAACGATATCGAACGCGACGCGATTACAATGACATGGAAACCATGGCAGTGGTGGTATGTACATCAAGATTCGATACATTATTGTCTGTGTCTCAAGTGTCTCAATTTTCAAACCAGCGTTTCCTTTCCAGCTGTAGCGAAGTCAGCCCATGTAAGACTGGATCAGGTCCCGAAGATGATGTAACTCCTGCTCAGCACTCGCCACCACTGTCTCTGTGTGTTGTGTGTTAGTACACTGTTTCCCTTTACGAAGTCTGGCAAGCCTGACACGTTCTTCTGGCAACATGTTTTTCTCTTCTTGCTTGATGTACCAGAACACACACTTAGATTCCTCGCCAGGATCTCCATTCCAAGAGTATTCCAGGATGATGTCATCTGATTCACACATCACAATGTTTTGATCAACCGAACTATGTACCACACCTTTCGAAACCGTGTGTTTCTCTTGCTGTCCCTTAATCGACGCTGTACACGTTTGTCAGTTAGAGTAGACACATACTGTTTCACAATACCAGTATCAGTATCAGAGTCATCCACTGTGCAGCCAACTGTCAGCTCTTCCTGCACATCAGGCGCCTCAGAAGACACACGATCTTGTTGTCTGTTGCTGGATCACACAGTAAATCAAGTGAATCTGGTGTGGCTGAGGCATTCAATTCACTGCTGACACATAGTTCTGTGTACACATGGTTTGTTTTTCTTCTGTTTCCACATCGAGCAGGGAGTCAATGTTACACAAGCCCGGCTCTTCCAAGACACTGTTATTGTCACATTGGCGACTTGCCTGTCTTTCTTGGTGTTGTCTACTTCTTTGAACATCGCGACGTCTTTGACAAGGGGGTTTCTTGCGATAGTACTGAACACGGGAGTTACGGTTCAGCACCGGGTCCGCCATTTCTGTTGACACTGGCTTGTCAGCTGGCTTCATTCGCAAGACGAACACAACACTGCCGCTCTCCCCCGCGACTTTCCAGCTCGATACGACGTTGTCGATCAGCAGGGCGTTTAAAGTTGTTATTACAGTAGCTGGAAGGCCAGTAACTGACATTTTGAAGCTAAAATGCAAAAATTTGCAGCAGCTTACTAACAGCACACCCGTTCAGTTCTCCTGTGTGACAGAGAGAGAGAGAGAGAGAGAGAGAGAGATGGGGGGAGGGGGGGAAAAACACGACTTGAGGAGTTGAAAGCTCAGTGTGTGTGTGTGTTGTTGTCTTCAATTTAACGTCTGTTCACTGTGTGTGTGTTGTGTTGTGTTTGGTGTGTGTGTGAGAGAGAGTGTGTTGTGTTTGGTGTGTGTGTGAGAGAGAGTGTGTTGTGTTGTGTTTGGTGTGTGTGTGTGTGTGTGTGACAGAGAGAGAGAGTAAACGAACTTTGTTATTGGGTGGATGGCAGTCAGCTTTTTGCTTCCTCATTTGAAGTTTAGCTTTGTTCAATAGAGGGTGTTGTTTTGTTCGTTGTTTTCATTCCTGTTCAGCGTTCGACATACATTCATACATACATACACGCATGCATACATACATACATACATACATACATACATAATGCATGCATGCATGCATATATACAGACATAATACATACACATACATACATGTATGCATGCATTCATACACACATGCATACATAATACATACATTCATATATACACATGCGGGCGTGTGCGCGCCCGAACACACAAACACACACCACACACACACACACACACACACACACACACACACACACACACACATACACACACACACTGCAACTCCTCTTGATTTCTTCCAGTTTGGGGTCGTCTGGTATCACTTTAAGTGTAAAGACGTAAAACATTCAAGACTACTACCACACACACTGCGTAATTTTATGTACGTACGCATGCATGCACGCATAGGCACCCGCGCGCATTCACACACATTACCATTGATTCCAGCTAGATTTGTTTTACGTTTGTCTGTCTGTCTCTCTCTCTCTCTTCCTCTCTCTATCTCTCTCGCACACACACGCGCGCGCGCGCGCACGCACACACACACACACACACACACACACACACACACACACCACACACACACACACACACACACAATAACGATAACGAATTTTTATTTTCTGAGGGTAATAGAATAAGTATAACACTTTTTTTTACATCCGGCCCTTGAACAGAAAGAAAGAAAGAAAGTAAACAGACAGAAATATAAGCAAAGTGAACCATAACACAGGTAGAGTGAGTGAGTGAGTGCGAGAAAGAGAGAGACGCACACAAAGAAATACAGAGATTAATTATTATCCTCTATATTATTATTTGAGTTGTTATGCAGAGAGGTTGATCATAGATTCATTGATTTAGTGACCACTGAAAAACGGGATAGATTTTCATATACTTGGTACTACTACTACTACTACTACTACTACTACTACTGTGCTATAGCAAATTACTAACACAACTCTCTTTCAACAGCAAAGCAGTTTCATAGAGCAATGTACAGTTATTCAAAACCTTATGCAAAGATCTCTCACGAATGGTGGGAAGGTGCTTTTTTAACACTTGATATTCGAAAAGAATATGAATGTTTGAATGTCCCACCACACACACAATGCACATTTCTAGAAAAGTTTGTATGGAAAGCATTTAACTTCAGTCTATTAATAAGACTTATGATTGGCCTTTGGCGTGATTTATCTAACCCAAAACGAGAAGAGAGAAAGACATTTAGGTCAAAAATTGAAGTGGTACCATGGGAAAACCCCGCATCTTCTTGTTTTTCCTTAACATGCTTCCAGCAAGCACTTTCTATCAAGTTATAATTCTCATGAATTGACGTTGGTGTATTCAAGACAACAGCAGAGTTTGAATGTGTTGCCGCAATTTTAGCTGCTCTATCAACCTTTTCATTATAAAAGATACTGCAAATCAATGGTACCCAGAAAAAAGGTGACACTAGTGCCTCTTAATATGAGAAAGTATATAATATGGTTTATTTCAGTTATAAGATCATGTTTAATATTAGACCCAGAGTTTTTAACAGATTTTGAATCAACACATAACAAAACCTATTTGTGCCTGTGTGCAGGCAAGCGTGTGTGTGTGTGTGTGTGTGTGTGCGTGTGCGCGCGCGCGCGCGCGTGCCTGTGGGCATGCGTGCCTGCGTGTATGCGTGCATGTGGCGTGTATGTGAACGTGTGTGCCCGGGCACACGCGTGTGAGCTATGAATGAAAATGTGTAACACAGTATCAGTCAAAGTTATATTTATAAGCAATAGAAATGGGTTAATCTAAATTAAACCTTTCATACAGCAAGATAAATTGCCCCACAGTTGAAAGTATTGTATAATTATCCTTTTATCACTTTCACCACACCATAAAGCTGATACGTCAAATTTTATATCAAAGGGCAAGACATTTATAGTGACCACACAGCACTATAAGTATTTGGGCACTATACGGTCTCCTCTATTCAGGTAGTGCTTAAGAAGGCTTAAGGAATTGCGTTGCTTAATTTCTTCTGGCAAATCATTCCAAAGACATGTCGCAGAAGGAAAAAAAAAGATGATTTATACGATTCCGATCTACAACGTAGAGTCTGCCTTTCTAAAGGATAACGACGATGATAAGGATTGACTGAAGAAACAAGATGTGGGAGACGATCTATCAAGTACAAAGGAACCATGTCGTGAACAAGTTTATAGTACATTCTTCTTCTTCTTATCATCATTATCATTATTATTATTATCATTATTATTATTATCATCATCATTATTATCATCATTACCACCGTCAGTAGTAGTAGTAGTAGTAGTAGTAGTGGTGGTAGTGGTAGTGGTAGTGGTAGTAGTAGTAGTAGTAGTAGTAGAACAGCTATGATATTATCATTATTAAAGCAGCAATTAAACAAACAAAAGTATAATACCATCAAGCTTGTCCCTGATTCCGGGAGGCCTGCTGACTGAGGGAGGTGATTTTTTGTAATGCTTCTTCCAAGGGTCAAAAGGTTCGCATTTCGCTACAGCCGCCAGCTTTTTGAGTCTCTTGTCCCCGAAGACGGCATGTGGTAACCTTAATGATGGGGGAAACATTGGGGTTACATGGGGGTTACATTGGTAAACTTTGGAGTTTTGAACGAGGAAGGAAAGATAATAGAAAGGTCCACAACGACTTTTTAAAAATAAAATATAAAAAAGAAAAGAGGTGGAGGAAAGGGAATAAATAGGGAGAGAAAGAAATTGAGAGTAACTAAAGGAGTGTGGAGAGAAGGGGTCGTTTTTAAAAGGCCTAATATAACAAACTGCACTGGTCAGAAACCAATGCTTCAAACAGGGAAAAAGCTGTTGTGCCAACAGAAACATTGCGATAGATGTATAAGAAATTTTAGTATGTAGTATTTTAAATTATAGTTTGGCAAAGAATTTGCTTTTTTTTCCTTTAGGTCTAATCATTTTCCCTTTTTGTCTGGTTATAACTGATTGTCGGATACAGGCATGGCAGACCACTGTACACCGACATGCTGATATTAAAGGATCATCCCCGAAGTCGAATGTGGGTACCTTAATGGAGGGTAAAATCGGTCACATATACAAAACCTCACCATTGGTGAACCTCGGAGCTCTATTCGAGAAATTGAAAAAGAAAAAACCGAAAACATTAGTTCCAGCTCTATTCCCTTTCAAGTCCTTCAGATGAGACAATACAGTAAGGTCCTGCGTGCAAACGCACGCATTTATAACCTCTTGCACACATATATGTTAAAAACCCGTCCAGACGAGCCAGTTCTGGCCGGTGGATGGATGACATGAATATACCCAGCATGCATCCCGCGATTCGGAGAAGGCCAGGCTCCGCCAGGTTCTGCTTGCCTACGACACAGCCTGGAAAGGTCAGTGCGGTACCCTTACCTGGGGACTCCTCAAGGAGTTTGGGGAGAAGTCAAGTCCAGGCTGTAGCAAACAAGATAGGGCCAGTTTGTGACAAGATAGGGACAGTTTGTAAGCCAGTTTGTGACAAGATAGGGACAGTTTGTAAGCCAGTTTGTGACAAGATAGGGACAGTTTGTAAGCCAGTTTGTGACAAGATAGGGACAGTTTGTAACAAGATAGGGCCAGTTTGTGACAAGATAGGGCCAGTTTGTGACAAGATAGGGCCAGTTTGTGACAAGATAGGGCCAGTTTGTGACAAGATAGGGCCAGTTTATGACAAGATAGGGCCAGTTTATGACAAGATAGGGCCAGTTTGTGACAAGATAGGGCCAGTTTATGACAAGATAGGGCCAGTTTGTGACAAGATAGGGCCAGTTTGTGACAAGATAGGGCCAGTTTGTGACAAGATAGGGCCAGTTTGTGACAAGATAGGGCCAGTTTGTAACAAGATAGGGCCAATTTGTCACAGATATGATTCGCTTTGAATAATTACTACTTATCATGTACAGACAGAGCGAGAATCGTTCTGTACCTCTACACAATGAGATCTACTATAGCCTATTATACCATGCCACGATGATATTTAAATGCTGCGCACTATTTGTCACACTTACTCTTAACTTAAATATTATATAATAATCTTTCCATTGATATTCCAAAATTGCTGAAACGACGGGTTTGCTTACATGTAAGTATCCTGGTCCTTTTTGTTGTTGTTGTTGTTGTTGCAAAGTCCGTCTGGGTGATTTTCCAACGTCTACCATACAACGATAGTAGTGGGTATGATGTGGCCAAGAAACAATAGGAAGAAAGAAAATGTTCAGTGTAATCTGTATTAGCACCTAGCCTACTCGAAAGCTGCTGAGACAGCCGATAAGCCTGACTGGATGAGTGTGTGGACTTTTTGTCTGGGGCGTGTTAGTTCTTCAGTTTAACGTCCTTCCACCGAAAGGTGATATCAGACGGTTACGTGTGTGTATGTGTGTGTGTGTTGTGTGTGTGAGAGAATCAGCCTGTGTGGGTGGGTGTATGTGTGCGTGCATGTGTGTGTTGGGGGGGGGGGGGTGGGGGGTGCATGTAAATGAGTGTGAGTATGGGTAAAATTGTCTGGTGTGTGTGCGTGTGTGTGACTTGTGTTTTTGACAATGCACAGCTATGATAGAAGAAACTTGACGTAAGATCTGATATTATATCCATGTTGCCGAGACTGACAGCAAACCTGGCTTCAAGAAATAAAAGACGGATTTTTTTTTGTTGGTTTTTTTTTTTTTTTTTTTTTTGGGGGGGGGGGGGGGGGGGGGGGAGAAAGGAAACAGAAAAATAAGAAGTCTGGAGGCAATTTCTGCAAGTCTGCCGAATCAATCATGGAAAATGGATGTGAACAGTAAACATCCACCACAGAAAATGAAAACTGGAAGTGCATCATGGCCTCATCCCACCCACAGTCACTGCATGTGGTTTCAGGACTGACCTAAAATCAAGAGAAGCAGAAAATTGAGTTGACATGCGGGCGGAGTGGCCGATAGTTAGTGTTATCCTCGTGGGTATAGGCCTAGTAGAGGCCTCGTGCACTAATGCTACTTGAATCACCATGGGTTTTCTCGTCTTTGTTGCCCTCATGTACATGTTGTGGTTTTATGGGCTGGTGGCATGATTAGCTTAGTATCTATTTGGATCCCTGGCTTTCCTTTCCTGGGATGTGTGTTTTTCCCTTCTTCCATCAAGTCACTGCTGTGGTAAGTGTCGATATTTGATGTGAAGGACCAAAGCAGAACAAAACACTCCTCAAACTCTGTGGGTTAGTTTACCTAGATTTTGTCTTTATTTGTACAGTTGTTTTGTTTGACACTGATATGCAGTCTGTTTATTTGTTTCTGTCTTTCTCGCTGTCTGTCTGTCTTTCTCTGTGTCTGTCTATAGCTTAGGGGGTTCTTTTCTTTCTTTCTTTTTTTAAGGCCATACTTGGCAACTGAAATCTTTTTTTTTTTCTTTTTCTTTTTTTTTTGGGGGGAGCTTGTAATTTGGGGATTTTTGCTTTTCCATCACTCTGGTGTCTGCTTTATCCAACACAACTCCTTTGCACAAAACATTGCATTTGTATGTATGACTGATGATTACAGCTTGCATATGAACAAAAAGTGTATTATTTTTGTGAATTTTTGTCTCTTTTTGATGCAGTAGAGTAATAACTACATCAATAAGGATTTTGAATGAACACATATAAACTACAAACTCTGCAGGCTCATTTTAGTCAGACAGTACCCACCTAGTTTTTACGTTCAGGCAATTTCGTCAAACTTAATGAATTTTTTTTTAAGTTCTGGCTGTAGATTTTTGAAAGAGAGCCAAAATTGTGACCCAATTTTTTAAAAGATTATGAAGAAATTAAATTTCTGAAATACAAACTTGTCACATTGTTAAAAAAAAAAAAGGGTTTGAAAATAGTTCAATCACAAAAAGAAAATAAAGGATTAAGTTTTAAGAGTGGGATTTTAAAAAAAATTATTTCTCCGTTCCTAGAGCGGAAAAGTCTGCTGGGACTCTAGTACAGAGTAAACTAACAAACAAGATACAAATACACGCAGAACATTGTGCCACATGTTTTACTTTTGGGAAGAGTAGGCCATTGCGTGCAGGTAGGAACCCATGACACTTTTTTTTTTTTTTTTTTTTTAAACATGCGCACTGGTTTCGTATTTAAACATCATCGCACTACAGCTCTAACCAAAAATGCAAGGAACGGGGAAAAAATCCTGTATCAGCAGTTTATCTTAGTGAATCAGTTCAGACACATCACGTATTGCCTGGAGATACGCCCCCTTCCCCAATCCACCCCCACCCCTACTCCTCACCCCCAATCCCCCGTGTAAACCAACACAAAAACGCTTAGCCATCATTCTTTTATGTGTCCTCAAAACTACTTACTGGGAACAGCCCAAAAAAAAAGTTATCCCTTCATAAATGTTTTTATTGTTGTTCATGGAGGGGGGGGGGGGGGGGGGGGGGGGGGAGTTGTATTTTTTGTTTTGTTTGGTTTTTGTTGGTGGTTTGTTGTTGTGGGGTTTTTTGTTCTTATTTTGGGGGGTTGTTTTTTGTTGTTGTTTTGTTGTTGTTGGGTTTTTGGTTGTTTTGTTTTGTTTGGGGTTGTTTTTTTTAATTGTTGTTGGGTTTGTTTTGTTGTTGTTGGGTTTTTTTGTTGGGTTTTTTTTTGGGGGGAGTTGGTTGTTGTGTTGTTGTGTGTGTTTTTTTTGCAGTAAGGTAAAATTTTATTTCTTTATCTTGTTGTCTACATGAACACGATTGCAACAAACATAAAAGAAGCGTTGAAGGTCTCAATTGTTTGATCTACTAATGCTGTTTGGTAAGCACTACCTTGTTACACTGATTTGATTATGCCTAGTAGCTGCCAAACTAAAAATTTATGAGAAAAGTGATATATCATTTTGAGCATACCATAAGCCATTTGCTCACTACTGCTCTCAACATGTGTATGTATGTTATTTTGTTTTCTGAATAAGAATGTAATTAAAATAACAAAGACATTCATCATGAAATTACAGTTGGACCTGAAAGTTTAGCAATGAGTATATTAAAAAGACCGAGCTATGTGGTAGTATTTTCGTTGATGCCTTTCATTTTAGTCTAGATATGTTGTTGTTGTTGTTGTTGTTGTAATTGCTGTTGTTTTGTTTGTTTGTTTGTTTGTTTTGGTTGTGGTGGCACGTTCACCAGCTTTTAAAGTCTGAGGATCACCCAGAATACGCTCTCTGACTCACTCATCCTACGTGGGAATCGCTGTGAGACTGAAAGTTCACAGTCAATGTTATCCCCATACTGGCCGCCATACTCTGACTTCAGAGGATCTTTTCTCCTTTAATTTAGGGAGAGTGCATGTTGTTATTCTTAGAGTTGGTCGTGGTTGAAGACAAATCTCAACGTGACTTCTTTTTTTTTTTTTAACAATCTGACAACATTTTAATGTAGGTTTTGGCACTTCTCTTCCATCAATAAGTGACACAGCTTTTGGCCTGGGCCAGAGACTTAAGTATGTTAAGTTGCCTGCAGATCTGTCACTCTGTAAGCCATTAGTATTTAGACATGAAGTCAAATCAAGTCAGTTTTTTTTAATTTCCTGATGGTACAATTAAATAAGCAAGTGCATTTGCTTTTTTTTCATCAGTGGTGTGTGTGTGTGCGCGCTCGCGCGCCTATGTGCATGCGTGCGTGGGTGCCTAGGTGCATGCGTGCGTGCGTGGGTGCGTGCGTGGGTGCGTGCGCGCGCGTGTGTGTGTGTATGTGTGAGAGAGAGTGACAGAGACAGACAGATTGTTTGCTTGTAGTCAGTTCTTTTCTAAGGTTAATGGACTTTTAGGCACTGATGTAAAAAAAAAAAATGTAGATCTACTTCTGTTTCTAGTACATCATCACAAATGGAGCATGTCAAATTCTGCGTGTTAATGTACGATTATTAAACCGCAAAGTAACAATATTAAGGATAACATTCCAATTCTAAGTCGAGCCAAATTCCTTCTTACAGAAAATTATTTTATATAGCTTTGATAATATGCACTTTGTGATAATAATTGTTTGTAGCTATTGCGCACGTTAAAGAAATCCTGATCCCCTAAGGTAGAAAGCCAGTCTTGTTTGAAACAGTTTACAAGACTTTGCTTAAATTCAGATACAAATGTTATGTCCCCCCACATCTTGTGATTTCCATGTTATTCCAAACCCAAAGTTATACAAAGCATTTCGAGTGTCATATACCCGTTTGACATACTTTTGTTCCTGTAGAGATATTGACATTTTAAGTTGGTATCCATGTAAACAATCCGTAACCAAAATTTTATGCACTTTGCAAAAGTCTTTACCTGTAAAGGATGTCTGCCTATCTCCTCATATACAATGTGTCTTGGTGACTTTGGGCTTACAGCCAAAACCATCTTTTAAGCAGACAAATGAATTGTTTCAGTAGGGTTTTGATCAGGCACTAAATTTACAACTCATAATTTCTCAATTTAAGAGATTATTATTAAGTCTTGAACCCGAGATCTCAGAGCCCTAAGTAAAGGTGGAAACCATAGCTTAAAAAAAGAGACTAGGTGAGTATTCCCCAGTAAACTATAGCATTCTTATAATAGGGGATGTACCTTTCTTTGCTGGGTGAGCGCGATCACACTTGGTATACAAATACGAAAGCCCAGTAAACAGATTGATACCAAGATACTTATAGGTATTGACAGTTTTCAGTTTCATGTCACTATAATGCCAGTTTTCACTGGTACCAAGATAACCCCCATTACAGAAGACAACTTTTAATTTCTCTGAGGTTACTAGTAAACAAAGTCGATTTCATGCATCATACAATGTTCTCAACTCATTTTTGATGACCAATCACACTGTCAGAAAGTAGCACAACATCATCAGCAAATAATGATAATATCAACAAATCAACAAAATCTGGTAACAGTTGAACATCATTTTTTTTCAATAACATCTTTAAAACTTGATCGATGAATAGTGAAAACAAAACGGATCAAATTGAGAGAGAGAGAGAGAGAGAGAGAGAGAGGAGAGAGAGAGAGAGAGAGAGAGAGAGAGAGAGAGAGAGAGAGAGAATATGAATGAATGAATGAATGAATAAATCTTTATTTTTCAAGGGTAACAGAATAAGCATACGCATACGTTTTTAAAAATTTATTTGGTGTTTTAAAACTGTTATGTTGAAACTGTCTTCAGCCACAAGCTCAAGTACAACAACCAGCACTCTCATTGAATTATGAGCAAAAAATCCTCTGAAATTGAAGTAGGGCTGCATGTTTGGTGGGGAACTTGAAAACAGTCACATACCCATAACTTTTCATCCAGTGTGTATTTTTACTGCCTCGCAGTGATTTCAAGGTGGGATGAGTGAGAGAGTGCACATTCTAGGCGACCCTTTGGGTGTTTAAGCTGGGGAACTCGCAACAAGGACATACATAGGCAGCCATGTGTTTTTTTCTCTCCTTGATGGCGAGTACAGGTTGTTATGCTAGGAATCTGGCATGGGTGATAATACTGTCAACATATCATTTCAATGCATAATAACGTTTTGACGTAGGCCTTGCTTGCATCAGCTAACTGGCAAAGCCTTCAGACCCATCCTCTGCATGGTTTGGGGTATGGTGTGCAGGCCACAAACGAACAGTTTGCGGTCAAAGGGAAAAAACCTGCCAAATGTAACCGTACCTCAGTTCCCTCCCTTTACAAGGCACATGCCAGAAGACTAGTTGGTGAAACTGGGTACATTGACTGCTTCACAAGAAATAATAATAATAATAATAATATATGGAATTTATATAGCGCTGAATCTTGTAAAAAACAAACAAATCGAAGCGCTTGAAATGATTAAAGTGAGCCCTTGTTGCATTTTAAATAATGCTTAATCAGTTTGTTAACGACAAAATCTTGCATCTTGTGGCTAGCAAAGACAGTTGACCGCCACCTTAGGCTACACACCCGTATTATTTTGTGGTTGGATAGAGTGGAGCCCCCCTCCCCCCCCCCCCCCCCCCCCCCCCCCCCCCCCCCCCCCCCCCCCCCCCCCCCCCCCCCCCCCCCCCCCCCCCCCCCCCCCCCCCCCCCCCCCCATGGTGATTTTCCACAGATTTGTTTTTTTAAGTATGAAAAAATACACTGTGCACTTGTTTTGGGGATTGACATAGAGCAATACCAGGTAGTCACGAGAAAATTGGAAATAATCAAATGAGGATTGCTTGTATTGCTACAGTGTTGATCCCTGCTTTCATATTGTGGTAAGGAAGCACCAGACAAAAGAGAATTTTCTGAAAACTTAAAAAAATTCAACCCTACCAAATTTGTTCTAAATCACATGAGTTTTGAGTCAGAGACTAGTCTTTCACAAAAAGTGGATTTTAGATTTTATTTCTGTGGATGCCTTAGTACGTGCGGTATGAATATAAGAGTCACAAATATACAGAAGGACAAAAAATAAAAGAGTTATTTTTTTAATACAGGTGTGTGGCCTTAGGGGGGGGGGGGGGGGCAGCAGCCAATCCAACGGAAGTAGTTGCTACTTCCGCTTAATGGACAATTCCCGCGAAAGTAGAGAACTCGAATTAGGCCTCTAGTACCTTTTGTCCATGCCATTTTTCCGCCTGACGGTTTGTATTGATTTCTGTTATTTCTATACATTGTAGAGTATTAACCTGTTAGATTGTAATCCTGTTTCAATTGAGAAGGCAAGAGAAATCCTGCCGATGGAATTTCAAAAGTGTTCTCCATTACTAATGAATGGAGGTGTTACGCAGTCATTGACCAATCTGTATTTTCGTCTGTCTTTTTCAGTTTGGATTGTTTGACTCAGCTAGTTTCAGTTTAGTTTGGTGTCTTTGGATCAATTGAAGAAACTCTCGCTGTTATAAGGATAAATTTGATACGTTAAATTTCCACTTATTTGGGTCTGCAGCGTAGATTTGAGATAAAAGAATGGATTTGATGATTGAAGCTTAGGCCTATTATTAGCTGCATCCTCGAAAGGCAAGCACTGCAGGATCCGATCAGGCAGGAATAGGCCTACAGTTCAGTCAGTGATTCACAGCTGAAAGGTTGATTCATAGAGAATTTGAAAGAAAGTATACTGAGATATTTAACATGATATATGCACAACAGAAAAGGTAGTTTTGCATTTTAATTGGAGTTTCCACAGTTTGAATATGTCCTGCATATTAAAAGGAGCAGTTGGGTTTTTTTAGACTTAAAACTTAGTCTTTATTAATTCATTGTCCTCAAAGAAAAGCTTTTAAAAGTGGTAGTGGTAGACTGGTACCTAGGGACATTCACTTGTTTGATCATCTTGGTCAACATCATGAAAGCATGTGAAAAATAATACAACACCCAACAGTTGATATTCTCACAGCTCAGTCAGTGAGTCAACATGATACTGACATAGTGACATACCAAACATGATTTTATCATGTATTATTATTAAAGATCTTATTGGTGTATTTTCAGGAAGTTGCAAAACTTGAAAGTAGATAAAGAGAACAGATCTGATTATGATGCAAATTTTGCAGCAGAATTGACATATAGTTATAAAAAGGTAAAGGAGTCCCATAACCTGTAAGGTCGTAGGGGAGCGAGGCGTCAGAGACCTCACTTCTCTAGGGCCAGCATATTGAGGGCGGCGCCCATCTCCTCTCCCTCGCTGCTTTACCTTCCCTGACCCTAAAGAGGGCAGGTACCCATTTACAGCTGGGGGAACTGTACTGAAGCCAAGGCACGCAAACGGTCACCCATCCAACTGGTAACCACGCTCGACGCTGCTTAACTTGGCTGGGGGAAAGCGAGTGCTCCGACCACTGAGCTATCCCGTTCCCTATATAGTTATACATTATATAATATATTGGTGTCCTTTACTTTACAACTGAAAGTAAAAGAAACATGTCTGACTTAAAAAGTAAGATTGAAGTGACTTAACAGACAAAAGCTGCTATGCTGGTTAACTCCCCAATATTTTCATGACTTTGATTCATCTGATGTGTTAAATACTGAAATTTGAAAACCAGACCTGATAGGCTGATACACAGTGATACCCAGTGAGCTGCTTCATAATTCAGCTGACTCAGTCTAGTCAGTGATTGTTAGTATGTTACCAGGTTTAACTTTATTACTCAAAAAAATGTTTTAATAACGTGAGATGGCTAGCTGAATTGTTCTGTGAATATAATAAACCTGTTATGTGTCCAAACAGAAAAATGGCTGAAGGAAGTGACGAGTCTCCACTGGACCTGAGTACAGTGCTCAGTGTCTTGGAGTCTGACAAATCCTCTGATGAACAAGTGCTGGATGCCTACACCAAACTTTCCAGCCACATCAACAGGCAGCTGAGCCTCTTCGAGCGAGACTTTGTGGCGCAGGGCAGACGTATGGTGGCAGTCACCAAAAAGCATGTGACCTCTGATGGAGATTTGAAGCATTCTATTGCACCCAAAGCTTTGTCGATTATGAGTTACTGTGTAAATACCTCGGATATTGTGAGGTGAGAAAACAGTATTCTGTGGGAAGTGAATTTAGCAGAAATTGTATGGCTTATGTTAGATTATTAACTGCTTGCAGAGTGAAAAGATAGTTTTTTAATCATGCTTCGTCTTCCAGATGGTGGACGTTTTCCAGATGGTGGATTGGCACTTTGCTCATTTCTGGAAAAGATAGTTTTGTTATTTGCGACACTGATACACTTAAGTTACAGGACTGTGAGTTCAGCTTAGAGTAGAGTGGCATTTGCAGCATTGTGCTGTTGATAATGAGTTTTTGAATATTGTTAATGCTGTGGTGTACTTTTGTTTTTTTCTGTTGTTTGTTTTTGTTTTGATAGCTATTAATATTGTATAAAACTTAAGTGAGAGTTAACTTCAGTTACAAACTGTTAGTGTGGTGTGAAAGTAGAACATGAAGTTCTAGTGCAAAGGTGGACTCAGGAATAGATTGCGGTTGTATTGGCCTATATTATTTATATTTTGTAGCATTCTATACTGTGCTGTCTTAAGACACATTGTTAGGAATCCTCCTTTACGGGTTGGCTTATGAACATAGTGATTTACACTGATTATTTTGTTTCATGATTTTTCAGTGTCTTGATGTTATTGGGGTGGGGGGGGGGGGGGGTTGTTTGTGTATGTGTGATGGTTTTAAATTGATTTTTTTTCCCATTTAAAACATTTTTCTTTTAGCTTGAAAAATGCTTGCTTACAAAGAAGAAAAAAGAACGTTAACACGTGGGGGGGGGGGTCTCCCTGATAATGGATGTATTTTTTGTTGTTGTTTTTTTAAAGCTATTCGTATTCTATCAAGTGCATTAATGGATTGGTTTTTTTTTATTTGTAGTCAGTTGTCAGCTGTGGAGATGGGTGAACTGGTGTCATTGTGGAGCAAGGTTATCACAGAAACCAAAGAAAAATTCACCTGTGCCTACGCTTTTTCCTGTGTGAACAGTCAGAGATTTCCTGCCAATATCATGATTCCAGAGGTTTGTAGTTTACAGAAACTATTATTTCGTTACATTTATAATTTACTGCATTTGAAAGTGTTTGCTCTCTCTTGGCGTGTTTTGCATACAGATGCTGGCTTTTCTCCTTCTTTGCTGATTTAGGATGATTCAAAGATTTGTAGATGTGCAAAAGATGGATTTGGAATATTATTGATATCAAAGATCTCTCATAAACCCTGCATTATTTTGTGGTATGATATTTGTTACAACTTGCTTTTTAACAGAGCCGTATTGTAAAATTGATAACATTAATGGATGTACACCATGTGGAGTTCTTATGAAAAAATTAAAATGCTAAGATAAGAAATAGACATTAGAGCATTTATTTACAGAAAATTTTTCAGTGAAAGGAAAAAAGTATTTCATTGGCTGTTTTGTGCCTTCCTTGGTTGCTCATACCCCTGTGCTTATACAAGAATTTTCACTTGTATATGTAGCAGTACGTTACAGCTCTACTAATCAGCTTTTTCAACAGAACCAAACCACTCAAAAAATGAATTGTAAGTAGGTTTATTGTGTTTTGTAAAGTTGGAACCTGTGGTGGTGATGTGCAGCTTCCGTCACTGATGAATGCGTTCTGTAGAGCAGCTGTGTCCTGGTGGGGCACTTCAACAAAGGTGGAACAGACAGCCATGTACAGTATTCAAAGGTTTGGGCTGGTGAATTGTTTTTGAGGATGGCAGTGAGAGAGAGAGAGAGAGTGTGTGTGTGTGTGTAAAATAGAACCAGCGGTCTATTTGTTGAATCACACAAGTGTGTATAGTTTATAGTTTCCTGATTATTTAACCAAAGTTTAATTGTAAAAATGTGAGGCGGAAAAAATGGGATATACGTTCTTTTAAAGTATTTAGAAAGGTAAATCCCCTAAGTCTGAATTCCTTAATGGTGAGCAAAAATGGTTCCACACAGAAAATCTTATTGGTGAACCTTGGAGTGCTAGCCAAGGAATGGAGGGGGGAAAAAGAAGAAAAAAAGGCAAAGAAATGCCAGAGATATGAAAAAGAGATACAACCATAGGACATGTGTTTGTCAGTCTTGCAAGGCAATTCTGTGTCAGCTTTGTGAACCTTTTTTTTTTTTTTTTTTTTTTTTTAACTTCTTGTGTCTTTTGAATTTTGATAGTGAGATGCAAGAATCGTTTGAAGTGTTTGAAGAAAATTGGTTAAGGTGTACAGTGTTGCACAAACACCAGCATAAGAAACTACTTAAAATGAATCTTTTTTTAATTTTATTTTTTATTTGGACTTTAAACAAATCATTTATGTACACAAACACTAATATGAGAAACTATTAAAAATGAATAATTTACTCATAAAAAAATGTATGTCCATTCACACACACACACCAGTGGTTTGGTTATCAAATAAATTATTTTTGTAATTTTTATTATTGCTGTTTTATTTAGGTTTTATCTAGTTCATTTTGTTTTGGGATTTTTTGAGCGGGGGTGGGAGGTTTTTCCTGTTGTTTTTTTAAAATCTTAATATTTTTATTAGTTATTTTCTTATCTTATCATTATTATGTTTTTTCCTCTTGCGTGGTTGCAGGTTAGGTGAGCAGTGTCCAAAAGAGATGAAGTCGCTGTGCAGCAAATGGGGCTCACCTTACCTGAGGCTGCTGGTGTCCCAATCTGCTCAGATACGGGAGCATGCGTACAGCAGGGTGCAGAAGTGGTGTGCCTTTCTGGCCTCTAGTGAAGACTTCCTCTCCGCAGCCATGTCCACTGTGACAAAAGTAAGTGTTTGGGGTTTTTTACTTTGAGAGGGGGGGGGGGGGGGGGGGGGGGTCCTGTGTGTGTTTAAAAAAAAACTTTTTTGAATGTGTGTGTGTTGTTCATTCGAGTGACAATGGGAAGGGGGGGGGGACACTTTGTGCCTGTGTGTGCACGCGCGTGCGCCAGCAAGCATGTGGATATACTTGTGTATGTGACAGTTTCTCAGGTTTCAGTTGACCCATTTTTGTGGCTGCAGGATGACATTTTGATGTAGGTTAACATCCATTTTGATCTGGGTATTTATTAACTTTGAAATGACAGTTAATCGAATGAGTGTTAGATAAAGAATTGTTTGAAATCTTTGAATCTTGGTACAGATTTTCAGTTTTTCTCTGCAAGCCTTTTGGGGGGTGGAGGAGGATGTTTTTTGTTGTCACCTTTTGTTGTTTTTCTTATCAGAGCTTGTTTCTTATGCTCGTTTCATTGAAAGGGAAAGTGGTGGTGGTTGTTTCATTGGGGTTTTTTTGGGGGGGGTATTCCCTTCCCATTTCTCAGCACGCTTTGTTTTGCTGTATATGTTGTGTTTTTGCTTGCATCTTATTTTAAGTGTTGGGCTTTTTACTGTTTGAGGTATTTTGTTATGTGATAATTTGGTTTGCCCTAAGTACTCGGTGGCATGGTTTGAAAAGAGAAGCAACAATTCCAGTAGGTAGCCTGATGATCAGACATATAAATTTTACTGCTTCAGAGTTTTGTATTTTTCATTTGTATTTTTCATTCCTTTGTTATAATGCTGAGCAACCAAAGTTAACAAAACCATGCATAGGTTATTTTGGTCAGATGTTCTAGTTTGGTCAGATGTTCTAGTTATTTTGGCCAGATATTCTAGTTATCCATCACATGTTCCTCTCTTTCCCTCCCCCCCCCTCCCCTTTGTGTATTTTTATTTCATTTTTCTTTTTTTTTCTCTCTGTGTGTGGAGGGGGGTTGTTTATGTGAATTTTTTTTTTTTTAAGTATGTTTTAGAGTAGATGATTTGTTGTTGATGGTTGATAGAAAAAAACTTTTCATGTATCGGTGGTTATAACAGTTTAATGAAAATGTCTTAACAATGCTTTTTTTGCTTTTTTCTTTGTTCTGCCCCAGCAAATTGTGCCTGCCCTGAACACAATGTTTGCCAACAACTCTGAAGGCTTTGCGCTGAAAACCTGCACACTGCTGATGCAAATCTTCAAACAGTGTGGGAAGAGAACCATGTTTGTTTATATTTGTATTTTTGTTTTCTGTAGTGTTTCCTTTTGGTTTTGTCATCACTCTGTTTTCTCTCAAAGTAGGGTTTTTTCCCCTCTCTTCTAGAACTCCGAGGTTCACCAATAGTAAGATTTTGCATATGCGACAGGGGATTTTTGCCCACCATGAAGGTAGCTGCATTCTAACTTCTGGGATGATGTGTAAAACAACACTAGTGTGCTTGCATTTTTTTTGTTTTGTTTTTGTTTTTTTAATTTTGTCATCCATTCCCACTTACACAAAATGGCCTGCTCTTCGAAAAGCTGGAACAGGTTTCAGCATGTGTGCAAGAAGTTCTGTGTGCGTTCGCAGAACCTCGTTTATGTCTAATCCAGACTTTCTGGGGAGTGGAGTTGGTACTTACCTTACTCCAGGTAAAAAGTCCCCTTGATCGGGTGCCTCAATGGTGGCTTGCACTCAGGCCATCAGATCATGAGCCCCCAGTTAAAGTGCTATAATATCTGTTCTGTTTTAACAAGCGCAGTTACAGAAACAAGATATATGTGCTTGGGGTTTTTGGATTTTTTCCCCCTGTTTCACATTGACACAGACAGATGAAATTCTGTGAAGTGGAATCTGACGATAAGGTCTTAGATCTGCTAAGTAGAAAAAAAAGAAGTTCATGTTGGAAGTATAAAAGAAATTTGTAGGATAAAAGTACAGTTACCAGCTTGAAAGATGCTGCTTATTTATTCATATTGATTTTTTATGTACACTGTCAGACTGCCCATAAAAAGTTCTATCAGTGTGTGTGTATATATATATATATATTCACATGTTAAACGTACAGTAACGTGTGAAAAAAAAGAGCACCCCCCCCCCCCCCCCCCCCCAAAAAAAAACAACAAACAACAAAACCCAACACAAGCCCAAAAATATTGCATCCCTCATGTTCCCATGGCGACCATTAAGGTCATGGGACTAAAGATGTTGATGAACCAGCAGTTTGCATGATAATTCAGATAAAAAATAAAACAGGTCTTGGAAATAATAATGAGAGTTTGCTGCACAGAAAGCTAAGAAGCCAGGAGTATGTCTGTGATGTTTGTACTACTGCATGTTGTGCAGGAGCTTCAGAACATCACACTGATCAACAGTCTGTTGACCATACAAGAGCGGGCATTTCGTTGCTCCTCCTCTGAAATCCGCTTCCAGGCTTTCCAGTCATGGAGTGTGTTGATTGGTATTCTCAGCGATAAAGGTGAGTGTCTGCAGTCATTATTTGGTTTACTGGGAAGTAATTTTATAAGAGATTATTTTCAAGTTGTAGTCATGACTCAGTGTTGATTAGGCTGTACCATGGAGGGCAGGATTCCTGCTCTCTTGACTGCAAAAAATTTTGAGCAGTGAAAAAATTAACAAAGGCAGTGTTACTAAATGACAGGTGCACCATCGCAGCTGCCACACGTATAGCTTGTCCTAAAGTTTACAAAGCCAAGTACCATTTTCTGTCACTGGGTCTGATTGGCCCAGGGCCTCAGTTCTGACCAACCATTGTTTTCCTTATACAACCGTTGCACTTCACAACGAAAACAAGATGGCAAACAACGCCAAAATTTGGAGATATGACTCTGAAAACAATGAGCAAAAGATGACAACAGTGACAGTAAAAAATGGCCAGAGTTTAGGTTGGCAATTACAAAAGATTTTCTCCTCATCACCTTGTCAAGAATGAGTGCTTCCCTTTACACAGCTCTCTGGTTTTGGTATGTTACTGACGATTTTTATTTTGACGTCCCAGCAGAGATTTCCAATTCAGGAAGGTACTGATGTCCAAAGGCAGCCTGATGTGAAGATCAGATGACAAAAATAGTTATGATGTCAGGGGTCAAAAGCTTGTAGAAATTGATAGAAGCAATAACATTCATTTTCCTGAATCCCCAATTTGTCTTTTGCAGCAAGTCAACTGTGGCTGTTGATGATTGCAACATTTCTTCATCGAAAGCCCAGACAGCAATTGTCCTCCTTTGTCGATCGCTCAGACAGTAGCTATTGTTGTCTGTCATATGAGCAAAAATGCATTGTACCAAGTCAGCAGATGGAGAGTACAACCCTCTAACCACCAGCAGGCTATCTCATCCCCCTTGTTTGATCTAAAGGGTGCAAGAAAACCTCCCTACTTCTAGGCATAATGATGCTGATGTGCAGCTTTGTGTAATTGTAGAGGGTGTGGGTTTGGGGGGGGAAAATTGAAGAAGTCGGGGATCTAGAAAGGAAGACTGGACACTTTTTTTAAAAGATATTTTAACGGTTTTTGTATTCTTCCATGAAGAATTTCCTGTGCTGACCGTGCAGGCATCCACAAGAAGCAGAAGTTTGTGGAGCTGATCATGAGGGTCTTCAAGACTCGCAATGCCAACACAGAGAAGGTGGCCATGGCTAAGCTCAACAGCTGGTGGCGCTATGTTCTGCTCATGGGGTCTGCTGTTTGGGTACAGTTTGATCAGGTGAGGTCTTGGAAAGCTGCTGCCAGTACCTTCTTTGACATTTGCAAAATTTCTGTGCATGGACATTCTTATACTAGTTCAAGGATTGCTGTTCAGTCGTATGTTGGATTTTTTAAAAAGGTGTCCTTGTATTTATCTTATAAACAAATACAGAAATGTGTTTTGAACTTGTAAATTTCCATGTCTTTGATACTGAGAATTTAAGACAAGTTTTCATGGTTGAAAGAATCAACAATACTCTTGCCTCCATGTAAGAGGGTGAAAACATTGTGAAATACATTATTTAGGAAATGTAATTGTAGAATATTTATTTGTTCAGCTAGCATATTTTGATTTGGAACATCAGTAAGTGCATTTTTGATGTTATGTTCAGTTTCATTGTCACAGGAGTAATCCTCAAGGTGGCTTTGCTTTAGAAAAGCATGTCCAGTATTTCAACAGGCTGACATTTGTACTTTTCACACCTTTATTATTTGGTGTTCTGTCAACACATTTGGTGTTACCAGGGTTTGATGGTCATGTTCAGCACTTTTCCTCTACAGGTAAAATCATGTCACTCCTCAGTGGGGATGCCAGGGGCCTGTCAGTATAAATACGTCCCCACCTTCTGGAAATTCTGTGCCAGGAACTTCCCCCTTTTCTATCCCTCTCTTTGTTTCTGCCTTGTTCCTTTTCTACCTGTCACCTTCCCCTTGTATATTCCCTGCCTTTTTGGTTCATTCTCCTGCCTTTTTTCCAGAAAGAATAACTATTCTCTCCCATGCTGAAGTCGGATGTACTGGGCCTGACTTGTCAGGCACTAACAGCAGTGCAATGTATTTTCACTCATACGACAGAGAGCAGTTGTAGCTATCTGAGCGTTCGATGACAAAGAAGAAGAAATCATTTCACTGTGTCTACTAGAAAATGTTTGTTTCAGAAATGGTGATGTTTAGAACATACATTATTTTTTTGTTTTTAACCTGTCAACAGATTCTGAAGCCCCTTCTCCAGTTCTGCTTGGGCAATGCTAGGCTGGGAATGGACAGTGGATCATCCTTGAATAGAGGTATAGTGGTCTGTTAGGTTTGTTTATTGTGATTTTGTAAGGTACATAACACAACATTTGTCTGTGCAATGGCCTGGTGTCAGGTTTAATTTATCCTCCAACTTCTTGTTTTTCAAGGTTGGAATGTGGGAAGTGTTCAAGAATTTGTCATATGAAGTTATTTGTGCATAAGTTTCAGATAAATGCTATAGATCTAAATTTTACATATATTAATCCACCAACAAACTTGCACTGATTTTGTGTTAAAGGTTTCATAATTGGAGTCTTTATTTTTGGAGATAATCCTAGATAATATATTATGACTTCATGAAAAAAGGTTTGTGAAGAAAGTCCTGTCTTTTCTGTTGCCAGTGATCCATGATCCATTCGGAGATAGTGCCCAGGTGACGTCCAGCGTGCCAGGTTCCCCAGTGATGCTGCCGGTGTTTGCCCAGACCCAGCAAGGAGGGCTGGTGATCCTGACCTACCTGCTGCAAGATGCAGACCATCCTGCCACTGCAGCTCAGGACCTCAGTCAGTCAGAGTTCCTTCTGTTAACGTTGTGTTTGTTCCTGGTGTGTTTTCTGAACACTTTAAAATCACATCTGTTGGAATTCTGGAATTCATTAGTTTGGGGTGGGTTTTTTTTGGGGGGGGGGGGGGTTAAAAGAATATGTATTTGGGGGCAAAAAGGCATTTAAAGTATTTGACTTAAAAATATAAAAAAATGAAACAGAGCAATTCATTTTGACAAGATTGTGTTGCTCTTGATGTCAGTATGTATACATATATTTTTGTTTAATTTTTAAGGCAGATTTTACAATTGCAAGGTAAAGAGAACTGTCTTGAAATATTGTGCTTGATGTAACATTTACTGTATTTGACACTTATGTTCATTGTGCAGATCTATAATTATCATCATCATCTGCTTTTCTATATTACAATCCCTTTTATTGGGGGGAAAAGAACTGGATCTGCCTGATACAAAAAAAGAAAAAGATTTCCTTGTTCGTTATTGACAATTGTGGCTGACTTTGCAGGTTTGGTTCAATAGGTGGAAACAAACATGACCGGCTGTGATAGCATTTCAAGGCATTATGTAGATTTATATATTAGGATGAGCTATGATGAAAAATCCATTGTGTCATATTTGTTTAGTATCTTGTAATGATTTGGCATACAGTATTTAGATCTTTGTGTTAGTTGGCATTTGTTATATGTATGAGAGTTACTGATATAACGTTCTTGTTCTGCATGTAATTATAGAGCCCCTGGAGACAGACAACACCATGCCTTTGAGTGTTTGTATCAAGAACGCCCACTTCCTCGTTTCTGCCATTGGGGAAGTTTCCAAGCTGTTTGCTGCTACACATGGTAAACGTGTTTTATACTGTAGCGTGTATTTGTGGTACAGATTTGGATAATTTTGTAGAGATAGGGTGTTTTTGTGAGAGATATTACAGGTGTTAACGATGTTGCTTTGTTTTGTAAAGTGGTGCTCTTCTTTCTTTTTCTTCATTTTGAAGTAACTGCCTTTGTGATGCACCATGAGAATGGATCCAACGTCTGTTTTTACACACACACATACAATTTATATACACACACATTTATATACACACATTACTTACATAATAAAAATTGACTTGCATTCACAGCCTACACAAAATTACAATTTTGACATATTTATCTTGTTTAAGGGGGGGGGGGACTGATGACCTTGGAAAGCTTTACACTATTCAGATTTACTTCATATTTGCATAATTGCTGATTGACATTCAATTTTAATATATAAAAAAAAAATTATAAATAGGGGGTGGAAATGCCAGGAGAATACAACCTCACACAGCTTATTTTAGAAAGCATTCTTCAGATCAATTTCACATACTGTACTGTGGCTCACTTATGCAGTAACTGACAGCAGGTTGCCATTTCTGCCTCATAAACACCAAGCACGAAAGGACCCTAACTCATGAGAGTACAAGTACAGTGTCTTGCACAAGCGTAGAGCCTTCTGTAGATTTGTGCAGTATCTGATGGCAGTGAATAGTGAGTGACTGTGTGCCTCCACCCTGTTGCAGAAACCCAGGTGATGTGTGTGTGGGAACGCATGACAGCCTTCATCCTGGTGGCTGTGGAGAAGGACAGAGACGACAGCAATGCCGCCGTGTCTTCTTTCCTTTCCCAGTTCCAGGCTCTGGCATCCACCGGTGTGCTGCCCAGTAAAATGATCATGGTGAGTTGTTTACTGGTGTTCTTTCTTATCGTCTTTCTTGTGGTGGTTATATGTTTGGATGGAGTGGGGGGTGGATAGTCTTGTGGTTTAAGTGTTGTGCTCGTGATCTGATGGCTGAGGTTTGAGCCACCTCCAAGGTGCCCTTTCAAGGGGATTTTCTCCCCTGGAGTTAACATCAGTGCTGACTCCACTCACTCGAAAGTCCTTTGGATGAGATTATAAACCAGGGTCCCATGTACAATCATATGAACATTTGGAGTAGTGAGTAAAGAAAGGCATGGGGGAAACAGAAGCGGTCATTGGATAGAAATCAGGGGAAATGCACATGGTGGTAGTGTTTTTGTTTTGTTTACTCCACCTACATAAACAGTGCTGTCACTGCAATGGTTTGTTCGTTGGTGACCTGGTTGTGCAAAACCCTGGAAATAATACCCAGATGCAGTGTTAGGGATAATGATAACATTTTTATTTGCCCATGTCAAAGGATTTTCTTCAAAAACATTTTGGCCTAGAAAACAAAAATAATACAAAACAAAATAGATGCCAATACACTGCCCCCCTCCCCTCCCCCCAGCCAAATTAGTTTTTATTATTAATGTAGATATACAAAAAATAAAACAAAAAACAAGGATACTTAAAGTAATTCTGTTATGAAACTCAGGTTTGAAGTATAATCTGTACTTCATCTGTCAGTGTTCATGTGTGATTCAAAGAGCTGTGTGTGTGTGTTTCAGAAACTGTTCAAGTTGGTGTGTTCCTTACCTGCAGATGTGTTGTCTTCACCCACTCTTGTTGATGGCTCTCTCTTCAAGGTGAGTTATTGACCCATTTGACACATTCTTGCGATATGTACAGTTGTCTGCTATGATAGAATTTAGGGGTTTTGTGCCTGACTGAATTGCTGAAAGTAATCATGAACAAGAATCACCAAGACTTCACCCTCTTCCCACTCCCCTACTTGACACAGAAGGATGGAATTTGTGAATGTGTTAGCTTCAATTTATGTAGTTGAAAGTGAGCTTGGACAGCAAATGAAGAACGATATATGAGTGGCTTTTTAAATGTTTGGGTTTTTTTTTTAACTGTGTAAGATGTTGCAAAATTACTGAAAAGTTCACTGTTCTGATTGTCATTCTTGTACCACATTGTTTTTTGTTGTTGGTTTTTTAAAACCCAGTTTTTCCCACTGTCACATGGAAACTAAGCTGAATGAAGTAATTCTTTCAGAATGATTTTGTATGGTGTGTTGTGTGTGCCCGTCATTGGACTATTACAGCTAATAAATAGACTTATTTTCAGTGCCGTTCCCATTCTTTGTGCGAACTACTCCTGTCGTCCTCCATCCTGACTGAATATGGCGAGCAAGAAAGGTAGGCCATTGACTCGTACTTTTCACCAGCAGTCAATCTTAGGCTAAATTTTCTGAAGATAAATGAGTGAACAGTTTTCCTTTGTTTTTGTTTTTTTTAAAGGAATCTTTGATATTCATACTGAATATTTTTTCTTACTATAATTCTTTGGTTGTGGTTATGATGAAATTTTTTTCGAAGAGAAATCGTAAAAATTGTTTATAAAGAATTTTTCTCTTTCTCATGACGTTGATGAGGTGTGTGTCTGTGTGTGGTGGTTACAGCTTTGTGACGCTGTTCATGACGTTGGTGAGGTGTGTATGTGTGTGTGGTGGTTACAGCTTTGTGACGCTGTTCATGACGTTGGTGAGGTGTGTATCTGTGTGTGTTGTTTACAGCTTTGTGACACTGTTCATGACGTTGGTGAGGTGTGTATCTGTGTGTGTGTTGTTTACAGCTTTGTGACGCTGTTCATGACGTTGGTGAAGTGTGTATCTGTGTGTGTGGTGGTTACAGTTTTGTGACGCTGTTCATGACGTTGGTGAGGTGTGTATGTGTGTGTGGTGGTTACAGCTTTGTGACGCTGTTCATGACGTTGGTGAGGTGTGTATGTGTGTGTGGTGGTTACAGCTTTGTGACGCTGTTCATGACGTTGGTGAGGTGTGGCACCAAACACCCGGGCAGCACGCTGCCTTTCCTGGAGACTGTGGGCAAGCTGCTGGACAGCCGGGCCTGTGCTGTGGCCAGCACCCAGGTGCTGTGGCGCCTCTGGAGCTACGTGGCCCACGTCCTGCAGGAGTACATCTCTGCGGTCAGTTCCTACGTCCATTGAGGGAGAACATGTCCCTCTGAAGTAACATATATTTTCAGGGTTATTTTTCTTGCTGTTACTGGAACAGAGATGTAATGGAGGGGCTTCTTTTTGAGAATGACAACTTGAAATTGCACAAGTTGATTTTGAAAGCTTTTGTTTTTAAAAAAAAAAAAAAAAAATCTTGAATTATAACTGCTTCTGTCAAATTTTGAAAGAGATATTCTTCAATTCCAATTTTTCTGTTTAATTAATTTGTCTGTGATTCAGGTGTTACCGTATAACTGTTAACTCTACATCATTTTACTGATATACACACACATGCGCTTTTTTTTTTTTACTTTGTCAAAAAGATTTGGTGAGTAAATTGACTTTTTGGAATACCACCATGAAAAAAAGAGCGATGGTAAGATTGCATCTCAGTAGCTTAACTTGTAAAGCCAAGTATAAACCCTATTCCACTTTACTAAAATACTTCCTTTTTGAATAAAAAAAAAACCACAAACCCTATCAAATCAGTATTCCAGTGTAAAGGTGAAATGAAAGCTTTCAGTTAGTGAGTGAGTGTGATGAAGGCTGGTTTTGCTTGCAGACGAATCAGGTTGATCAGGATGATGGTCTGTGGCCCAACTTTGGCTGTCTGTACACCGTGCTTCTGCTGCCAGTCTCTTACCTGCTGGGACCCAGACTGCCTCAGGTATTCAGTGTGTCTGCTGGGTTGGGGTTTTGTTTTCCTGAGAAAGGTGATGACTACAGTTCTTTTCATTAACAGATTTTAACACTTCTTGTTGGAATCTCTTTTTTTTTTTTTTAGTTATCTTTTTCACAAGCAAGTCTAAAGATGACTAGTATGATGATCAAATTTTGTGCTGAGTGACATATGAGAGGGTAAATTTTTATTTTATGCTCATATATTATTTCTGTTTTGAACCATTTTATTGTCATTAACTTGTTTGCTTGGGTTTTATGCTTGGTATTTAGTGTGTGTATGTATGTATATATGTGTGTGTGTGTATATATATATATGTGTGTTCTTTCGAGCCAGAAGGCCCATAGAGCCGGAGCTTATCCCGGTTTCTGTAGCGTTAAGCGAACTGATGGTTTTTCACCACCCCTGTGACAGGACGCTAGTCTGTCGCCAGATACTTCCCCAGCAGAGCTGGTACCCACTTGTACACCTGGGTGGAGTGAGGAAAATAGAAGTAAAGTGTCTTTCCCAAGGACACAACACCGAGCCGAGCGGGGATCGAACCCGCGACCTCTGGATCACGAGTTGACCGCCTAAACCACTCGACCACGGTGCCTCCATAATATATATATATATATATATATATATATACACATTTAAATGACACACAAAAAACACCCTCTTGATCTTTGATTTTCTTTCTTCCCCCCCTTTTTTTTTTTCCCATCTGAAACAAGGCATTTCAATTTAATGTAAACTATATCCGAATAGCACAAAACCTAGTCTGGCATTTTAATTTTGGATTTCCTATCAAAATACCACATATCCATTTGATCACGATGTAGTGTTGTTGGGTGAACAGACGATTCACAAATCGGAGATGAGGACACTGACGGAACTGTATCACACCTTCGCTCGTCTGGCCGCCATGGTCACCACTGCTGAGGACAACATTGTCATTGAGGAATTCTCACAGAAGATTCTGAACAACGTGTCTGCCGAGGACTATGAGAAGGTGGGTAGATAATAGTGAATAATTATCCTTGTTGGTGGTCATATTCTTGAGTGTGACACTGTCTTTTCATCTGCATCTTTGTATTGCTTTTGATATATTTTTGTTTTTAAACAAAACTGTCTTTGAGATATGTTGGGTTTGGGATTTTTTAAAAAATCTTTTTTAATGCAATTGTGACATTTAGAGGTCTTAGCTCGTGTCAGCCACTCTGAGCAAACTAGCTTTAGTTGTTTGTGGGAAAAGTTCTCGTCTTCTCAGCTCTCTGTTTCTTTCTCCGTCTGTGTGTGTGTGTATGTCTCTCACTCGCCCTCTCTCTCTCACACTGTTTCTGCATTTGTAAGATTTGTCTTTACACACATGCATACACTCATGCTTTTTAGACTTGTTCTTTGTGATGGCTCTTTTATGGGTGTTTTTTGTTTGGGTTTTTAAAAAAAATTGTTAGAGAAATGTTTTAATTTGTAAAGAATTCCCATTTATAAAAAAAATTAATTTGTATTTTTGTTTTAAAATATTTTGGTAAAAAAAAATTTTGTAAGCAAAAATTATATCTCACCTTACCCGCATTGCCCTGTGTGAGAGTTGTCAGTAATCAATCAGTGTGCTTACACTGTGTGCATATCCAGGACCTTCAGACCCTGGAGCATTTGCTGGAGCTGTGTCAGACCATCGCAAGCACCATTGACTTCAGTTCATTGACCTCAGCCAACCCCTTCATGAAGGGGATTCGAACCACCCCCTCCTCCAAGCTGCGCTCTTCACCCAAACCACTGGGTAACCTCCACTCTTTCGTGTGTCTGCTGAGTCGTCTGATGGACTGGGTGCTGGTGGATGCTCAGCGAGAAGGGGACAAGTCATTAGATGGCAAGCAGGTTGGTGTGTTTATATGCAAGTGTTGTGAAGTGTCTGTAGGTTGTCCTCCATTGTTATCTGATTTAGTTCATCTTTATGGGGGTTTTTTTGGGAGGGGGGGTATGGGTTTTTTTTTTGGGGGGGGGGTACAGCGGTTTTTCTTGGGTTTTGGGGAGGGGGGTCTTTTCATTTTGCATAACATTTAGGTGTTTAGTTTTTTTTGTTGGTGTTAGTTTGATTTTTTTTTTTAAGAGTGCTTACATTGTCTTTGGCTAACTTAAGTACATTTTAGTTGTCTTTATATGCTATGAAAATTGGTAACATTACCCATTGTTATTCATGTTGACTTTAGTGGAAATTGCTATTGTGAATCATGTGCATTGCTTTTTGATTTAAAAAAAAATGTATTCAATAGTATCCGGAAACTGAGAATATATATTGAAAAGGTTATGGATTAAGACACTCAACAAAGATTGCATGCCTTTGTATGTGCTTAGGATTGAGAATTTGTCTGCATGTGCTAGGTGTGTCCCAGAACTGACCAAATGATCTGTCACTTTTTGGGCTTACTTTTTTAAATCATAAATTGATGGTCATTATTAATTTTGTTTTCATTAAAAAGTACACAGCATGAAAACATACTCTTGTTAACGCCATGTTGCAGAAGAGTAGCGAAAGCAGCGGTCAGCTTGGCAGCTGCTGCAGCAGAGTGATGGAGATCCTGACCGTGGTGATGACCTCGGTCACCATGTCCAGCCTCATCACCCACCTGCTGGAGGCGCTGGTCTCTCCCATGGCCGCTCTCTTCACTGTCATTCCCAAGAAACTGCCCGCCAAGATCTGCACTTCTGCCTTCATCCAGAAAGTAAGGAAGGGATGGAAAAGTGCATTGTCATCTTTCGGTGTTGGAATAAAGCTAAGGCTTGCTTTGGAATTTATTAACCTTCTTGTGACTGAATTCTGCGGAGCTGAACTCTCCTGCTGTCTGAGGGTTCCATGAAGGAGAAGAACTGACAGATCATGAGTTCCACACTAACCACTAGACTACATCACTGGATGGTCCTTTGAAAGTATGAGAATGGTAGATGTTGGTTTGGGTTTTTTCTCGGGCGCTGGAAGTTTACTTCATCAAGCTGCTCTAGATATCAGTCACAAGTATGTTTCATTATTCGTTAGTATTGCAGATTATTGCACCTACAACTGCTACAGGGACAAAAAAAATGTTATTTAAAAAGATGAACTTATCATTGTCTCTTTTTTGTTCACCATACTCCACAGTTTGATTTTCTCAAATAGTTTAAGGTATGTACTGAAAAAATGGTCAAATGACTGGAATTGGCCTAATACCTTGCTCCATACATGTTTGTCAAATAAAAGTAGAGTAGTATCAGTCAATTCGGTTCCTTTGCAAGATTGTAAAGATCCAGCAATGTATAAGTTCCTGTCTAATAGGATAGAAGTGGCCAAGCTACTGTGTTTTAAATGTCTTTTTTTTTTTTTAATTGGAAAACTGAACATGTAGTTTGTCCATGTTTTTAATGTCAGTTGTAAATTGCGAAATGAATAGCAGTTTTAGTACCCATGTGAATTTACCGTGGCCATGACTGATAAGAAACTGGTCACTGTACATACATTTACTTCAGTTTTTATGGTGGTGTCCCATAACCTATATTAAGGTCGTAGGGGAGCAAGGCGTCAGAGACCTCACTTCTCTAGAGCCAGCATATTGAGGGTGGCACCCATCTCCTCTCCCTCGCTGCTTTACCTTCCCTGACCCTAAAGAGGGCAGGTACCCATTTACAGCTGGGGGAACTGTACTGAAGCCAAGGCCCGAAAATGGTCACCCATCCAATTGGTAACCACGCTCGACGCTGCTTAACTTGGCTGGAGGAAAGCGAGTGCTCGGACCACTGAGCTATCCCGCCCCCGTCCCCAGTTTTTATGATCAGGTGTTAATGATTCACAGCTTCAGTGCAGCCTCAGTGAGTTTGCTTACTATGGCCATAAGTGGTAATATATATATATATACAAAGTGTGGTTGTGTTGGCTGGTAGTACTACAACCTTCCCAATCTTTCTCCCTCTGTGTTGTTCAGTTGGACCGGCTGTGGCAAGAAGTGTGCAGCATGCTGCGGAATCACTACAAAGGCCAGTACGACAGCGACCTCCTGCTTGTCGTGGCTCCCTTGCTGCAGGTGACCTTTCTCCACACCCGCCGCAGTGTGAAGAACCAGACAGTGCAGTTTTGGAACGCTACATTTGGGGCTGGCTCTGCTCCACTCACGTATCCCGCTAACCTCCAGTATGTCTGTTCACACTTTGTAGATTAAGTGGGAAACTTGGGCCTTTAATTGATTTTCTTTCAGTGAAGTTTTGTTATTTATGGATGACAGTGACTATCTGCGTTACATTTAGTTTCATTTTTGTTAGAAGTAGGTTTTACAAAAAGTTTGTACTCCCCCCCTTCCCCATATCCCAATACTAGAGCCCCAAGATGAAATTTTGCACATGCCACCATTTTCCCGCAGTTAAGGTATTGACATTCCGACGTTAGGGTTAGTACTTATCTTTATTTAAAGTTTGTACTTAAATCATTATGAAGAAATAATGGGTGCTGCTTTACGCCAGTGTGGTTTTACAGTGTGATGAAGAAATAATGTGTACTGCTTTACTCCAGTGTGGTTTTACAGTGTGATGAAGAAATAATGTGTACTGCTTTACTCCAGTGTGGTTTTACAGTGTGATGAAGAAATAATGTGAACTGCTTTACTCCAGTGTGGTTTTACAGTGTGATGAAGAAATAATGTGTACTGCTTTACTCCAGTGTAGTTTTACTGTATGAGATGAAGAAATAATGTGTACTGCTTTACTCCAGTGTGGTTTTACTGTATGCTGAAGAAATAATGTGTACTGCTTTACTGCAGTGTGGTTTTACTGTATGATGAAGAAATAATGTGTACTGCTGTACTCCAATGTAGTTTTACTGTATGATGAAGAAATAATGTGTACTGCTTTACTCCAGTGTGGTTTTACTGTATGATGAAGAAATAATGTGTACTGCTTTACTCAAATGTAGTTTTACTGTATGATGAAGAAATAATGTGTACTGCTGTACTCCAATGTAGTTTTACTGTATGCTGAAGAAATAATGTGTACTGCTTTGCTGACCAGGGGTGTTCTGGTGAAGATGAAGGAAAAGACTCAGCTGTCGTTGCCTGGTTGGTCAGCAGTGGATGTGGCCCTCATTGATGAGACCCCTGTCAGTCAGATGAGTCAGGTACAGAAAGAATCTTAACCCTAGTAGCGCTAAATAAACAGCAACAAGCCTCACTTCTATTGGCTGAATTAACATTGGCTAGCATTGTTTTGGAGCATGGTGGGCTCAAACAACCCTTGATATTGATATATAAAACTGAATTAAATGTGTTAAGCTATAGATCACTGGAAAGAAGAGATAATATGCTTTTAAATGAGTATAATTTTATAATAGTGTGTAGTGTTTATGATTATGTAAAAAAAAAAAAAAAAAAAAATCATGTTCGCACTACCGATCACTGTTCCACTGTCAGGGCCCCGGATCGATTTTAACACGATAAGCAAAGTTCTTGCGGTGCATAAATGTCATGATTAGGTAAACACTATTTCTTGACATTAGTTTTAAAAAAATAAGGAGTTTGCATCGCTTTATCGGTCACCAAATACTCGGAAAAGTTCAGCGACAGGATCGACGCCATCGCGACCGTCATGGCGGATTGTGCGAAGTGGTGGCTTTCTATGACAAAAATACAAAGATCGCTTGATTTCATGTGATGCAAAGTACTCAGCAGCATAGCGATTTGACTCAACAACAGTTATTTCGAAGCCTCGTTGCGTCAAAATAAAGTAAAACAATCTGTGACGTCGAAATCACCGAGTAGCGAAAAAGTCCATCCAGCAAAACTAGCACCGCTCGATTCAGTCCGATCGCGATCGATTTTTACCAAGTTTTTCAAAAATATTCCACAATCCTTACCTCATCGTCTCTCTCATTGTTTATTTCAACCAAATCCAGCCTCTAAAACTCCTCCTCGCTGTCAATTTTGTAAAACAGCTCGAAAAACGCTTGAAGAAATTCTAGTGCAAACACTGCCGACCGCCATTTTGTTGAAGGTAATCTCGGCTGGTCCGAAAAAAATAAAATACACTTACCAATCAGATTCTTCATTGCTTGTGTGTGTCAAACAGACTTCATACACCCTTTACTAGGGCCTACAACGCTTAACATTCATTGGCTGACCTTTGAAAGCAAAGTAAGCTTCAACTATGACCTCACCCAACGTCATCCCGAATATTCCGGGATCCGCCACACAGCCTAGACCCGCCTTTCCCGGAATATTCCGGGAACCGCGCCACTAGGGTTAAAGTGTGAAAAATATCGGCAGAAAATGAACCTTTGAGCATGACTGTAGAAACTGACAATGTGTTCAGCATAATCAGAAATTAGTGGAGGGGGTTGGGGGTATATTGTATATGTCTAGCTAAACAAGGAATTGAAACATCCTCTAAAAAAATAAAATAAAATTATTATTTTTAAACAGAAACAGATCGGGGGGGGGTCAACGCTTTCTTGTTTTTCATGTCATGCACTTTCACACAGAATGTTACATTTTTAGGTCATTTCACAGTTACATGTCTGTACAGCTTATATATCTAGGTAAATAGCGAGTGGTAGATACAGGTATAGATACTAATGAAAACTATATTTTACCAGATGGATTCCCAAGCCCCGGAACCGCTATTGCCTGGGATGCCCTCCCCTGTTCGACTTCGTGGCAGTTTCCTGAACAGAGACGTTTCACCTAAAGCAACCCCGAAGTCACCGTCACCAAAGCGTGTTCAGTCGGCGGCATCAGAGAACAAAAAGGCCACACCAAGTGCTCGCAAGAGGCTGCCATTGGAGGCTTTACCACAAAAGGTCTGCTGCTTTTCATGCAACTTTTTTTAAAAAGTTTTAATTTTCTTTGTTCGCTGTTGTTTGTTTGTGTGAATGTGTTTTGTTGGGGTGGGCCTGCTTGGTTTTATCTGTTGGTTGTTAAAAATTGTACTATTTCTCCATTAGTAATATTCATGTTTGTGCTGCTTGTCAAATCAATGTTAGCCAACATCTTTTCAGTTTGTGAAGGTGTGCTCTCACTGGGTCTGTGTTTTTCTTAGTGTGTTATGAGTGTAAAAAGGATCAAAAGACCTCTTTTTGGTGGGTTCTTTTTCTTAGTTTTATGTGGGTGTGTCAGTGTGCTGGTACCCCCCCCCCCCCCCCCCCCCCCCCCCACCACACCACACACACACACACACACACACACACACACACACACACACACACACACACACACACACACACACACACCACCACCACCACAACTTTAAAAAAAAAAAAATAATAAATTACTTTCTTTTTTTTTTAGGGAGGGGGGGGGTTGTTTTTTATATATGAATGTTATTTTGATTTTGTTATCACTTTTTAATATATGAATGTTATTTTGATTTCGTTATCATTTTTATGCTATGAAAATGTTTATTGGTGTAATGAAGTTAGACACACTCTATTTTCCCTTTGTATTCTGCTGAAAAGTGCAGAAACCGAGAGTACTTCAAGAAAGCATTTACCATTGTACGTGTTGTAAGTGTGGGTCATATTTTTTTGGGTGTTTTTTTTCCACGTTTGACAAATTAAAATGCACGCATAATGAAAGTTCCTTTCCATCATTTGTGCTGTGCAGGACTTTGTGGTGATCACAGGGACACCAAAGAGGCGCCGCGTGCTTACTGAACACCAGAAAGAAGTTCTGAAAGAAAAACGGTGAGTTCATTCAGTCTATACCTAATTGACAGGTAGTAGTAGTGTTGGAAATGTATTGGTACTTGTCTGATATGGCCTGTGAATGTGCACACATAAGTATCACTTGCCCATACACTGACTGGTAGTAATACTTGATATGTATTGGTACTTGTCTGATAATGGCCTGTGAATGTGCACACATAAGCATCACTTGCCCATATACCGACTGGTAGTAATGCTTGATATGTATTGGTACTTGTCTGATATGGCCTGTGAATGTGCACACATAAGCATTACATGCCCGTACACTGTCATCACCAGATGCAAGTACATGCAGAACATGCACAATCTCACATCACTGTCTCACACACACACACATGCTCATGCACACACACTCTCTTTCTCCCTCCCTCCCTCACACACACAGAGTTGATATTGTTCCATTCCTGTACTTACATCTGTTGGAATAATGCTTTTTTTTTTTCACTCCTTTACTGTATTGTTTATATGCATATGACCATACATAGCAAACACATTTTATCTTTCGTCCACATTTTTGTAATATACAAAATTATGACAGTCTATATTCACACCCTCTCCCTTTCTTTCTCTCTGTTAAATTCTCATCCAAGTAGAAGTAATTCATACAAAATGATTATATTTATTAAGCTGAGTATGTATGCCGAGTTTTTCAATCACAATTAGATAAATAACCCTTCACGTGAAGTTTTTAAAAGATATTTATCATGATTTGGAGAGATCTATTTCATGTATGTGTATTCTGAATGTTGTGTGTACTGAAGTGCATGGAATGTGGCCATGTTTCAGAGCTCTGCCAGCCATGTACAACAACCTGGAAGCTTCACAGGATGTTTCTCTGATGGCACACTTCTCTTCAGAAAGCACACAGCAAGAGTAAGATTTGAACAGCAACAACAAAATAGGCTGGTTATTATTTATTCATACTCAAATCGCCTTTCTTTTAAAAGAATTCCAAACTCGTCTCTGTTGATCCTGATTTTTTTCCTACCTTCATTTCTGCCCATAGGTGTGGTTTTGAATATAGAAACAGCACTCTGTGTCCCTCTGTTTGTCCTGTTTGCCTTTTCCCTCTTCATTTATGGTGGAGTGCAGGATTTTAAGAAAAGGGAGGGGTTCATAATCATTATGCTGTTATGCTTTTTCTTTTATTATGCTGTTATGCTTTTTCTTTTTTTCCTTTTTTAGCAGGTTATCCCAGTGTGTTGAAGGTCAGGTTTCAGACCATTAGACATAATGCAGAACCAAATTGTCTCCTTTGTGTTAAAAACAAACAAAAAAACACACACCAAAAAACAACAAAACATTTGCATGAGGCAGTCAGAAATAATTTTGTCACAGGCAAAGATCTTCAGGTTGTTTACGTCAAGAATAATGTTTATTATGTCATTCACACAACTGCAGTACCAGCAAAACAAGATGGATCAGTTACACTGTATTATTTGTGCTGTTAATGTTTATCCACAACTCTAGCTCATCACAGACCTAGTCAAGTAAATCAGAAATATCAACTCAAGTGTTCTCTGCCTTACTTGATCAGGAAGCAATGAACAAGTGATTGAAAAGATAATCTGTAGAATAATATTTTTAAACACATGCGGTAACATTACAAGCAGTACATGTATGTATGTTTGTCCGTCGTGTTCCGACGATGACCTCCAAAACAGCAGAGGAGGCAGCTGCTGTTTTGGAAATTGGGCAGAAATTTGATTATAATGGAGATGCCTTGCCTACAGCACATCCCCACTCTCTCGGCCAAGTGGGCATAAGGACAGTCAGCGTTGGAGATGTTCTCCAAAGGCCAACCAACCCCCAGGGCTGCAGCACATAAGGACTGTGCAAGTCAGGCCTCCTAGTCAGAGTCATAGTCGATCACTAAAGACTAAGCTGTAAAGTGGAATTCCATGAGTGGGAAAGAAAGCCACTGGTCATACAGCCTCTCATTTTGCTGTTGCCCCCAGCGTCAATGGTTTAATCAAGAACTGTGATACAGCCCAGGCACTGACGGCACTAGCAGTACATAATGTGCTGTAAGTTTGACTGTTTTTTGTGAAATATAACATGAGGGGGGTAGGATAGCCTGGTGGTTAGAACTTTCAGCTTACAATCTGACAACCCAGGTTGAAGGCACCACCAAGACACCCACTTGAGGGGATTTTTCCTAAGGAGTACCGACTCCAATCCCTGGAAAGTCCTTCAATTGAGACCATAAACCAAGGTTCCGTTTGTGAACACTCACAGAACATTTGTGTACAATGTAAAACCTGTACTGGTGGGGACGGATGATAAAATAAAATAAAAACTGCATGCACACTGCTGTCCTGTTTAGACATTATTCCCAAAGTCGGAATGCAGCTGCCTTAATGGTGGGCAAAAACAAAACAGTCACATACACAAAATGTCACCAATGGTGGGCAAAAACAGAACAGTCACGTACACAAAATCTCGCCATTGGTAAACCTCAGAGCTCTAGCCGAGGAACGGGGGTGGGGATCACTGTTGAAGTCAGTTGTGTTGTGTGATTGCAGCAGCATCTTGGACAGGCCTACAGTGGATGATGTGATTGTTGTCAACTCCAGTCAGTCTCAAGAGATCCTTCACCCAGTAAGATGATTTTTTTTTTTTTTTTTTTTCCCAACGTATAACGACTACAGTGTGGGTGGTGTTATGGGTTTTTTGTCGGGGGGGGGGGGGGTGTAGATATCAAAGTTAAATCTGTTTTTGACTCTGTGTATTCTGTAGCAGATGTATTTTTGTCTGTTACATTTACATGTTGTGCCTTTAATGTTAGCCATGTCAGCAGTAGTCTTTACTTGAAGTATGTTTGTCACCTATGTTATATTGTGTTTTGTCAGGGAGCTTTGTTACATATGTAGGGTTTTTTCTTCATTACAGGAAGCTTTTTAGTGAGTAGGCAATCTGTTATGAAAAGTTGATTCAGAGAGTGCAAATTTTCCACGTTTTTGGTCCGTGATTTGGGTTTTTCTTAGTCACTCTTACTATGTTTAACAAGAAAGGAAACAAAAAGAAATTTATCCAAGTTTGTGTGATTGTGATGCTTCACCACCTAAGGAGTCGCATTGCAACAGAGGTCAAATTGTAACAGTTAAAATTTTATCAATCTGCAGTAATAAAATGTAAAGCTTTTTTTTTTTTTTAAATCAGATAGTTGTATGAAGAGCTATTACAAATTGAAATGCTATATACTCCAGAATGTGACAAAATGAGAAATGACAAATTTTGCATCATAATAGGTGGTCAAGATAGGGGTTGGGTGTTTTTCAACACGTTTTAAAAGCAAAAGGAAACAAAATTCCACCTTAATACTTGGATGCAAGGTAGAAGAAAGCTTATGGTTTTATAACCAATCAAAATGGACAACCTGACCCCTACCTGCCTAAATCTCTCGCAGCAGAAAAGTTTGGTCGTGTGCAGAGTGACTCTCGTCATGGAGCATCACAAATATTTCTTGCCCCAAGACTCAATTTTTTTTTCTCCCCTTCACTGAATTCTACACCTGCAGTTGTAATGGGCATAAAGATAATTGTTCACAGTGAATCCTTATGCAGGCCAACAGTAGAGGAATGTTACACTGATTGTATTGATTTTGACAAAACTGTTTTGTTTTCAGGAACCTGTCAGTACAGCCCAACCGTCCCAAGAGAAACCAGAAGAACCCATCCCAAGGCGAAGCTCAAGACGTGCAAGTGTTCGCTTTCAAGAGCCAAGAGAAGAAAGCCAAAGCTCTGACCTTTCAGCAAAGAAAATGTCAGAAGAAAGTCCAGTGGTTATCAGCTCACCAGAACATGTACGACAGGAAACAAAAGACAAGCACCAAAATTCAGAATTGGCTCCAAAGGTGACTGAAGAGAATCCAGAAGTCGTCACCCTCACAGAAAGTTGTTCACAGGGCACAGAGCATTCTGAACTCACAGAAAAGTCTCTAAGCCTGCCAACCCCTCAGCCCAATCTGCTGGCAGACACTGCAGAAAAGTTGATTGATTCTTCCAGCAGTAAGGACGCATCACAATCAGAGATTCCACAGTCAACTGAATCATCTGGTCAAAAACCAGAAACTAGAAGTGCAGTCAGAGTGAGTCTTGGTGGCAGACGAAGTTTTTCAGCCAGCTTAGAAGTAACACACAGTAAGGAGAGAAGTAGCTTGACGCGAAGAACGCATAGTCAAGAAATAAAACGTCCACAGGAGACGGTGGATAAAAAGAAACAGAAAGAAAGAAATCCTTACACCATTTTCAAAAACTGGCTGAAGAAAAGCTCTACAGAAGAGCAGAAGAAAGAGGACCCGAGCACGTCTGAAAAGAGGATTTGTGAAGATGACAAAGCATTGGAAGAGCCTGTAGTGGTGCTTGAAAAACAGGCAAAAGGTGATAGCATTTTGGTAGAGGAAACCAACTTATCCCAGGACATGGAAATAACTATAACCAGTAACTCTTCTGTTGAAGACCCAACTGAAAAGACTTCCAAGATCGCCTCCAAAGCAGGAACGAAGAGGAGAAGCACAAGAAGGAGCAATCAAAATGTTGAGAAGCCAGTTGTGAATCTCAGTAACAGCCCAGTGGACAGTGAGCACAGCACTTCAGGGGCATCCTTCAGTGACATGAATGACACTCCGGCACAACACACTAGATTCAAACTGCCTCCACCTGTGGTGTGTGATGAAGTGGCATCTCAAGGCTTCCCTGGGGATACAGACAGCTCTCAGACGTCTCCTGCAGAGTCACTGGGACAGAGGAGGCCAAAAAGAAAGAGGAAGGGGTCTGTTGACGAGAGTACTGATCACAGTCACCAGGAAGCAAGTAGCTGTCGGGATAAACCTAGTGCTTTTGGCTTCTCAGGATTACTGAAGCAAAATCTGGAGTCTAAGAGTCAGAAGGAAAGAAAGACTGATTCTGCCGAG
Source organism: Rapana venosa (assembly GCA_028751875.1). Lineage (NCBI taxonomy): Eukaryota > Metazoa > Mollusca > Gastropoda > Neogastropoda > Muricidae > Rapana > Rapana venosa. The sequence goes on along the minus strand of CM054136.1, from coordinate 28,875,493 downwards.
GAACATAAAAAGAGTGCCCCTGTCTCTGAACAGTCACCAGTGAAGGAGACCTATGATCCACACCTGAACCCTACTCTAAGGCTGACTCCACTTCCACGCCATTCTTTACGCTATCATACCTCAGACACACCTGACGATGCAACTGACAGTGAGGAGCTGCCTGCAAGTGCTGAGGATAAAGGAAACGGGTCACAGTCCTCTCCTAATGTCTTGACCGACTCGCCTCCCACATTTGATCCTACCAAGGACTCCACTTTAAGTGAGCAGACTGAACGCAGCAGGAAAAGAAAGCAGCAAACGCCAAAGAAAATTGCTGACCCCAGTCTTCTCCGACGTACACCCAGGTCTCGTCGACACAAGCCTAATTGTAGCTGCTGCAAAGCAAAGCCAGGAAGTAAAGGTCAGGATTCAACAGACCAAGCCAAGAAACCAAACAGAACACGGAACTGTGGAGAACTTGCGTCACCAAGTGATGACAAATCCAACATCAGTCAAGAAAAGAGCAGTCAAAACAGCCAGCAATCTGACGATAGTAAGAATTCAAAGACTGCAAAGAAAGACACTGCAGAAGATGATTCGATCAAGAAACATGTAAGCCTGAGCCCACAGGATGTTGGCGAGGTAACACCAGAAGCTAAAACAAGCAGCACTCCTCACAGACAAAGTACCACAGAAAGAAAGAAGAAGGTAGCCAAACTAAAGGCAGCATCAAAATTGCTGGGACCTTCTTTAGACAGTGTGCCCAATCTGGACTCTGAAAGCTCACCACTTGTCTCACAATCTGCCGCCAAGCAGCAGAAATGGAAGAAAGATGTCTTTGACAGCAAAAACGAGCAGAAAAAAGATGAAGACATGACAACCTACATTTATTCTGCAAGAATTGAAGTCAGTCCTACAACTACAATTGTGAAGGAAAGTCCTTTGAAAAATATGTTGGAGGAAGATACTTCTGGACTCAAGTCCAAAAAATCAGGAGTGATGTTTAACACCAAAGTCAGAAGTCCGCCCAAGTTACGTCTGCGTCAGAAAAAGATGGCACCCTCTGTTGAAACCCAGAGTGATGGCAAAACACTTGACTCGCAGACCAAACAGAAGGTGGATGAGAGCAGACTGACTAAAAGTGTTATCCATTCAGAATCTACAAAGGAACAGGAGTTGGGTTCAGGATCTAAAACTGAGTTAAAGCCTTCCAGATACAGTAGAAGAAAAATGACCCCGCAGAAAAAGACAAGTCCAACATCTCCTCCCCGGTCTAGATTTGCCCACAGTTCTTTAGCTGCTCACAGTCTGGTCAAGAGCCGTAAGACATGGATCAGGAGGTACCCAAGGCGAGGCATCAGGAAAGAGAATGCTGGCAAGGAAGCTGAAGCCCCAGATGTGTCCATGGAAACTGAATCAGAAGTGGCAAGTGAGGAGGCATTGATTGAGCACTATGAAAGCAGTCCAGACAGCAGTAATGAAACCGGTCAGAGCAAGCCTCAAGATCAGGCACCAGATGGCAGAGGTAACAAGCCCAAAAAAAGACAGTCATCAGACAATGAAGATGACAGTGAGCATCAAGAAAGCCTGTTGTCAAATCATGAGGGGGAAGGAAAAACTGCAACAAACCTGGAAGATGGTCAAAGTGACAAAAAACCTGAAGACTGTGAGCCACAAGGAAAGGAAAGGGAGAATAAGCCCGAAGAGAAGCAGTCACAGGAAAGTGAGAATGAGCCTTGTGGAGGTGATGAAAGTGAAAACAGGCCTCAAGAAATGGAAGCAGAAAATGATGAGAACTGCATCAATGAAAAGGGCATGTCAGAGTTGTCTGGATCTCAGGGTTTTCAGCCCTCACTTTCAGAAAAGGGAACAAACTTGGCTGTGCCCAGTGGTGAAGAAGAGAAGGCTGCTGCCTGTGCAAGTTCATCAAACACAACTGCGCATAGTGAAGCTGAAATGATAGTGGACCAGTCAGAAGACATCTTTGGTGATATGGCTGCTGAAGCCATCTCAGAACCCTCAACATCCTCTGTCATACACATTGCCCACTGTGATGGTACAGCATACACAGAAGGAGAAGGTTCCCTTGACATGTTTGAAGATGGGCCTGGCTCATCACCGATATCGTCACCTTTCTTACAACCTTTCCACAGCGATGGGAATGACTCCATGAACGGTGACTCAGATGCTATGGCTTCAGCATTCAGTGAGGAACTCTTGGAATCTGACTTCCCCCACAACCAGAGGGGGCTAGAAATGGAGCAAGAGAGTCTGACACCAGCAGAGGGAAATGAAATTGTTGACGAAATGACTGAGGATCAGGAAAGTCTGAACACTGAAGAAAGTACAGAACAGAGCAACACACAATCAGCACAGAGAACACCAAACAGTCAGGAAAGAGCCTCCAACCTCTCAGCTGCTGACCAAGTGCAGGAAACGGACCCAGAAGAGACAGTTGAAAAGTTGCCACTTAGAACAGAAACTAGCTCTGAAGAGACTGTTGGGAAGTCGCCAGTTCTAACAGAAACTAGCTCTGAAGAGACTGTTGGGAAGTCGCCAGTTCTAACAGAAACTAGCTCTGAAGAGACTGTTGGGAAGTCGCCAGTTCTACAGGGACAAAAACTTTCCAAAGCCGAGCTGTTCATGTTACTCGATCAGTCTGATGCAAGTACTCAGGAAATCATTGACTATCTGCAGAGCAGGCAAAAGAGGAAACGGTCCAGCCTTGCTATGCCAGGATCAGACGAGGATAATGTTGACTCCAGCAGTAAACAACAGAAACTTGACAGCAGTGGTCAGGGACCAGAACCACCAACTAGTGGTCACTCATGTGATGATCTGAGTACTGATGCTTCAGTGGTCAGTGTCAATGCCATGAGCTTTGATGAAGTAGACTGTCCAGTCAGTGACTCTGATGCAGCAACAGCAGTGGACACTTTACAAGATGACAACAAAAGGTCATGTTCATCAGTAAAAGATTCAGGCTCTTGTATCACATCAAACCATAGCTCCACATCTGATTCTACATCAAATGCATCTTCAACATCCACTTCAGCTGTTAGTGTAGTGGGAACATCAGGTATTTCCAGTCAGCAGGATTCAGAGGATAGATGTACTGATGCAGAGGAAGAGGAATTCCAGTCCAGCTGCAAGGACTTGGAAGAAACAAGTGTGAATTCATGTGTCGGTGCCAGAAGTGGGTCTTCACATAGGCGTGTCCCTGTGTCAGAATCATCAGCAGAACTCATCAGCTCAGCAGTGTATTCGGAGCTTTCCACTAGCTCAGCTATTGACAGCACTGAACCTTGTTCTTTAAGTGCTCTTTCCTCCTGCTCCATACCAGAATCTTCAGAGGAGGCCCAAGTAGTGGCCCCAGAGCAGCAGTGTAGTTCTGGCACTAATGCATCACAAGCAGAGTCAGCCCCCTCAACCTGTTTGTCTCCCCAGTCATCTAGTGGTGAGGGTGACAAGGACAGGGTCTCACAAGGTCTGGCTGAAGGTAGCTTCAGCGGTTCGCTTGAGACATTGAGCAGAAATGCTGTGTCCGCCGGTGTTCCACTGACTTCTACGTCAGAAGCATCGGGGAGTAGCCTTCAGCCAGCTTTGATTTCGTCTCCTGGCATCCTGAAGAAAAGAGTTCCTGACAGTCCTATGGATACACCCTCAGCTACTAAGAAGGTGAGTTTTAAAACACCTCTCTCTCTTGCTCGCTCGCTCGCTCTCTGTCTTAAAGATTATTTGGCTTCTAAAATAGCCTCTTTTTTTTTTCAGATGAAAAGTGAGCAACTCAAATGTTGGGTTTTTTTTCCGTGCCTACCATTCCTTCTTTTAATCAGAACTTTCTTTTTTTAACCCTGCTTTGCTTTTGGATACACTACCAAAACTAATTTTGTTCAGTTAACCAAAAGAAAACACACACATTCACTCACTCTGACTCACTCACTGAGGTGATAGTGGACTAGTGAAAAATGATTTAATGATCTATGAAAAATAAAAAAAATTATTTTAAAAAAGTATAATATATAGGGTAGAAAAATCTATGGTTTGACATGCATTCAATATGTTTAAAAAGGACTCCATGTAGTGAAAATTCATGCAGACAAGACAAAGAAAATGAGAGTGGAGCTAAGAGGCATTCTCCTTGTGTCAAGCAGCCTGTATTTCATACTAAATGTGTGCTGTGGTTATGTGCTCTCCCATGTTACACAGCATTGATTCAAAATACTGTTTTGTTTGTCTGGATGTAAACATGTGCATGTTTGGTGCACTTTGAGCCTTATGGTATTGTGCTACACAAACATGATTATTATCTCAAACACCACTAAGATAGCAGTATGTGTTTTCATACGAACACCTAGGTCTATATATATCTATTTGATTGACTTGGTTTCAGTATAAATTCTTTTTTTCCTTCTTCGAGTTCTTCGTCAAACAATTAGACAGTAACTATTGTTGTCTGTCACATAAGCAAAAATTATGCATTGTGCTGTGTTAAGTGCCTGACAAGTCATGCCTAGTGCATCCACTTTGGTGTGAGAGAGCTTTGTTTTAAGAATGGACCAAGAAGGAGGTGATAGTAAGAAAAAGAACAAAGCAGAAACAGAGGGATAGAAATAGGGTAATTGCTAGTAGAGATTTTCCAGAAGGTGTGGATGCTATTTATACTGACAGGGTTCCAGAATCCCCCAGGGAGGAAGAATCTCTTGATTACACCGATTTCCTTGTCGTTAGTAATGCTAAAATTAAGATAAGTGCTCTGATTATAAAATATAGATTACTCTCAGTCACCAGTAGCTCTGGAATTAGAAATACAGTAGACAGTTGTATGTAAATCCCTCGTGGGGATGCTGGGGGCCTGTCAGTATAATATTTAGCATCCCCGCCTTCTATAAATTCTGTGCTAGGAATTCCCTCTTTTCTATCCCTCTGTTTTTTTCCTTGTTCCTTTTCTTCCTGTCACCTCCTATTTTCTGCCCTCTTGGTCCAATCTCCTACCTTTTTTCCTGAAGGACTTTAAATTCATCGATTCTACCCCATCCCAAAGTTGGTTGTTTTTTCGCAGCCCAACGCATTTTGGCTCATATGACAGGCAACGAGTTGCTGTCCGAGTGTTCGAGGAAGGAGAAATTTATGTAAAAGAATTAATGAAGAGCAAGATAGTCTGAAAATTAAAAAGAGGATTGAATTTGGAAAAAAAAACCCACAATCACACAACTAGTGAACTACACTTGAGCTTTCCGTAACGTGGGTCACATGTCATGTTTCAGGCCAAACATTTACAGGTGTCTTTCGCTAATCCCATAGAAGTTGGAGGAACCCCAACCTGTGCCGAATGCGGAGGGATTCCGTCTTGTGACAAGTGCAGGAAGCCGGAATCAGAGGAGAGGAAAAGACCTTTCAGGGACAGCTCTGCTTTCAAGAAGCGGAAAGTGAGTCAATGCTTATTTAGATTCTGTGTGTGTGTGTGCGCTCGCATTTAAATTAAAAAAGTGGAGATGATTTTTCATGAGTGAAATGGCTTAATGGTTAGAATAAATTTGGGCTCAAATCAAAAACACTTAAATCATCCCATGAAGGGCAGTTAACAATACTGACAGGCAGATTGATACGCATCATAATCTTGAAGGACACAAAAAGCTACATTTCATATTGGTTAAAACATTCCAAAATGACTTCAAATGTAAATGTCACGAACACATGCGCGCGCGTGCACACACACACTGTCGTCTAATATCACAGAGTGAACAGACTAAAATTGAAGACGACAACACACACCAATTGGGAACACAATGTTGTTTTTTTTAAACATCGACTAGAAAGACATAAAAACTTATTATTTACGCATGCACCGAAGGGCACAAGGGGTTTTTTTTGGGTTTTTTTGTTTGTTTTTTGGGGGTTTTTTTAGCATGAAGAGATGTTAAGAAAGAAGAGCTGTAATAGTTTTGGGGGGGGGGGGGCTCTGCTAGATTTTCCTAGGTTCACCAATGGTAAGACTTTGACTATGCAACTGTTTTTGCCCATCAGGAAGGTAGGCGCATTCTGACTTCAGAGATATGTACACATTTAAAAAGGTTGCTGATTGTCTTGCTCTCAACAGATGTTTAGAATAGTTTGCTGAGAAAAGCAGTAGACTGACATGCTTTTCAACACATACTATTGCTTACCACTGTATGAGCTTTGTCAGAGAGACATTAAGTGTACAGTTTGTAACGAGTTTCCCTGCTATCGCTAATAAATGAATGGGTGACTTTGTCTGTCTTCATCACAAGGTTTGTGTGTTTGATAACAGAATGTTGTTATCATTTCTTTCAGGAAAGGTTGCGGAAAAGTCGCTTAAGACTGAAACTTCGTCTGGAGGAAGAAGCGTCCAACAGGACATTGCAGCAGTCTTCTAGTTTGTCTATGAATGAACAGAGTGCCGGTAGCTCGCAGAATGTCAGTGTATCTAAGAACCGACTCAGTCCCAGGGATAAGCAGTCTCCTACCACATCCACGAACGTTCAGAGTGGGGGCAGCTGCTCCAGGGACATTCAGGGTCCTAGCACTTCAGGGGAGACACGTAGCCAGCAGCACTCTGACACTCAGTCCACAAACAGTTACCACAGCACTCAGGAGTCCCAGCTGGACTCTGTCAACGCTATATTCCCCGACTTGGTGGAGTGCACCGATCCTTTGGACAGCATTTTACCAAGCATCACCGCCTCAGTGCTGTAAGTTTCACCCTTTCTCATGATTGAGTTTGTGTAGGAGAGGGCAAAAACATTGTGCCTCCTTTTTAAAATTTTTTTGTTCCTGGGCTAGAGTTCTGGGATTCACCGTTGGTAAGATTTTGTGCCATTAAGGTAGCCGCATTCAGACTTTGGGGATGATATCTAAACAAGTCAGTGTGCATGCTTTTTTTTCCTCTTTTTATTTTATTTTAATTATCTGTTCCCACTGGCACACAATGGCCTACTCCAGGGGAGAAATCTCTTTGAACAAGTGTCTCAATGGTAGCTTAAACTTGGGATTGATCCCAGGGTGTCTGATCACAAGTGCAGTGGTCTTACCACCACACTATCCTGTCCTTCCCTATATTGTATTTAAATATTTGTAAATGGGAAATGCAACTTAATTTGTCAGTATTTTTTCTTTTTGTTTCTTGCCTAAATTGGTCATTTTCACAAGCAAAGCCAAAAACAATAAAAGTTCTTGTTCATTCAGACAGCAGATGTGCATAGCTGCTGTGTGTATAGATCGGAAAGTTTCTGATAAACCCTGATGGCTGTGATTCTGCCATTATGCAAGGAACTGGGCAAGTTTCGACAAATTGTGGAGGGTCAGGGACACTAGTGACAGTCAGAAATTTAGGAAGCATTTTTTATTTGCATTGCATCATTCTGCTTCACACTTAAATCATTGAATATTCCTCCACCATTGTTGATATGTGACCAGCTTTGACCTTTAACCAGCTGAGTAAGTGCCACTGTACATTCATAATATTCCATACTGAAGATGAGGTCTAGCTGAGGAATGAAGAACACTTTTTCTCAACTCTCAGAATTACCTTATGAGGTAGACCATGCCAAACTTTACCGTGTAGCAGTAGTATAAACACACTCATGTGAATGCATTCAAATATTCCATGTCAGCAGAAATGTGACCGCTACTGTTTATTTATAATTGCAGCTGTCGGGGAATGCACGGCCTCTTGTTGGCAAGAAGCATAAGCACTGTGGGGCATTTGGCGTCACTAACGGAATGTGAGGTAGAGAAGCTGCCATTCATGGCTCCAAAGATCAAGACGTTGAGGAACGCTCTGAGGAACTACCAGCTGAAGCACCAGCCTCCAAAACCGGCTGACAAGCCTGCAGAATCTGGACTGCAAGGGTGAGATCTGTAGGCCTACTGTGTATGAGTAAATTCTTCACTTAGATGTGCAGTAACTCTTGCTTATGCTGGTCTGGCTTGCTTGTGGTGTTGCCTTTTGGCTGGTGCTTGGTTGGTTCTTCATTTGCAACGCTCCACCACATAATAAGTCGCATTGCACAGGAGCACAAGTTTTAGTTGTTAACATGGTGTTAGTCTCTAATTTATAAATTTTTAAAAAATTAAAAGATTTTTTTTTTTAATTTTAAGGCTATTCAATGCAAAAAAACAGATTGAAAATGAAGACATGTCTATGAAAAGATACAAATTAAAACAATAGATTACAGGAAGTGGCAAAATGAGAAGTTCACAAGTCTTTCATCATAGTAAGTGGTCAGAATGAATGCTCGAGTGTTTTTAAAAGTGCTTTTAAACAAAAGTAAACAAAATTTGGCCTTGATATTTCAGTACAAGGTAGAACCTTTAGAAGAATGGCTATAGTTGGTTTGTTATGGGGTTTTTTAGAATGGCTATAGTTTCACAATCCATCAAAATCGACAACCTGACCCCCACCTGCGTAAAATGGCTCCTAGTGGAAAAGAGGGTCAGGTGCAATGAATGGGACTCATTTCATGGTGAAGCATCGCATAAATTTCTTTTTTTGTTGTTGAGGGTTTTTTGTTTTGTTTTTTGTGGTACACTTGCTCTTCCCCACCCCTGTCTCCAGGTGCAAAATCATCCATATCCTTATCACTGCTTTTCTATTGTCCTGCCTTTTGTGTAAAACAAAAACAAAAAAACCCTGCTTTTTCTATTGCATCTAAACCCCATCTCCTTGACTCTTACTTCTGCCTCTTGGTACAAGCTGGTTCGCACTTTGATTGCTGCATTTCTGTCGTTGATTTTTTAAAATGTGTGTGTAAGCTTGTTGTTTCTGCTGTGACAGAACAGTCTCCTTGCCCCTTACTTCTCTAAGTGCCAGCTCAATCTAATCTAATCATTCAGGTTCTGCTGTGCATAGCTGATGCAGCTTTGAAATAGCAGTTGGTAATGTGGAAAATATAGTGGTAGCGAGCTGGGGAGGGGTCCCTCCAATTTGTACACCCATAAGCACTTCCTCTTTGTCTTGGTTTCTATGCATTTTCATTATCTCCCTTGTGTGGCTGGTTTTGTTGTTGTCACTGAATGCTTACTGTGGTGCACTTTGCAATGGAAGTGTAGTGTTCCACATCATACAAATAATATATGGTCGTACCATACTGTCTCAAGATCTGGAGAGGTAAGAAAGATTTCCAAAGCATGTAGACTTTACATTCTCAAGACTCACTCAGTGAATCATTAAGTGAGGTGTGTGTGAAAAGAAAGGGATCACTATTTTTAACAAATACATGAATACCAACATTTTTTGTGATGTTACATCGCATTGCATTGCACAGATAAAGTCATGAATCAAAGCAAGCAAGCAGTCTTCAGCATTCTTTCAGATGAGAAGACTTAGCAGTGATCAGTGGGCATTAAAAAAACAAACAAAAAAACTTCATACTCCTTAGGCATGGTGGGTTGGGGGTTACATAATTATTGCTTGATTTTGAGCTGGGAAAGATAGGTATTCCAATTTTATGTGATGTGGAACACTCCATTGCAAGTCAGATTTTTTGTTGTTTCTGCTTTATCTTGTTGGAGTGTGCTTTTGCAAAACACAAATAACAAGTTTCCTTCTGACTGTTTTATGTTGACATTCTCAGGCATGTCTGTTCTGTGCACCTCCTTTTTCTGCTTGTGCATTGTAATCTGTGGGACTGTTGCTCCTTCCTATCTGTAGGACTGGTATTCCAGCTTCATCTTTTTACAAGAAAACTCCGAAAGAAAAGAAAGATGACCCAAGTGACCAGAGACGGGTGAGGAAGAAAGGTCAGTAGTAAGTTGTGTGGGAACTGCTGGAGTGCAGGAAACCATGTTGCACTGTATTGTATTGGATTTTACAGTATTGTATTGTGTGTATACCACTTTCAGTCACAACAGATTGCTTTTGCATGAAATTTAGGCTGCTCTTCCCAGGAAGAGCATTTTACAAATGCAGCACAAGTTTTTTCCTTCTCCTGTCTTCAGGTGTTTTTTTTGTTTGTCTAGTTTTCCTTGTGAGCATGGCTTTTTTGTATTCTTGTTAGGGACAGATATTGTAGCCGTGGGTTCTTTTAGGTATGCTAAATTGTGGTTGCGTACAGGACCTCAGTTTATCATCTCATCTGAAAGACTAACGCCCTGACCACCACTTGTGGTGTAGTGGTTGGGGATAAAAATTCAGCTTCAGACAGGGTTCAAACCTGCGACCTTTTGCTTTCTAGTTAGGTTCAGACCACAAGACCACCAGTCCACCACACATTGTCAAGTATGTCTTTTCATATGATTTGTGAGCTTGGTGTTAAACTGCTGATTGAAATACTTCCCCATCCCCCCCAAAAATAATTGGTGTTTGCGGTATGGTTCAGATAATCTTGGACTTTATGAAATCGCTGTACTTGTCATTGTTGACTGTAACTGCTGTTTAAACTTGTTAGATATTTTCATATTCATCTATTCTCCCTTGAATTTCATTGCTGTGAGTGAAGAAGGTGTGGTGTACTCGTTATGTTACTAAATAAATGAACACAAAATTTTATCACCCTCTGAATCACTGCTATAACCGCATGTGTGAACTGTCAGGGGGGGGGGGGCTCGCCTATGCTCCAAAGAAGAAAAAACCTCATGTATGTTATCTAATCTTGACATAATATCTGTGTTTGTGTGTATATATGTATATACATACATATTTCCTGTGCAAATTTGATGTGTGATATATGAGTGCCTGGCATATATTTCCTGTGCATGTTTGAAATGTATACCTACTATTTGTGTGGTACAAGTTTGGCTGATAGGCAAATCTATAGCCTCAAATGGGCATCATTTCTCGTCCTGATCCCATGCTCATGTCTGTTTTTATTATAGTGTTTATATATTTAAATAAGATTGTCTATGTACAGTATGTAGTGTAGTAGAAAAAGAGTAGAATTCTGGTGTTAGATAAAGACGTGGTTTGATAAAGGTGACTCTCCAGTAAAGTGAAATCAACTACTGTAGTCATCTTGTTAGAAGCATCTGTTCTTGCTCTGTGTATATGGGTGTCATGTTAACTACACATTCATGTATACATATGTAGGTATGATTTCCAGGCATGAAGAAGACAGAGAAGAAGAACAAAGAGAACTAGGATCCTCATGCTGAAGAACAGAGAGCTCCACAGTGCAGGTAATTATACCAGTTCTAATGTTGGTGTGTTGTACTAATTCACTGTTTGTTCCATAGAAGATAAAATTAAAACTGGTCTTGGTCGTCATCAGGCTTCACTTTGATAAATGTCCTAAAGAATGTTACTTGGGGGGAGGGGGATTCAGGTGTCAACTCAAGAGATGCAGTAATTTTGTGAAATTCAGTTTTGGAATATAGAGATTCATATCCATCCATTTAGAGGGGGCGGTGGGGGGTTGTTATGTAGTTCCTGAAATAGGATCTATCCTACTCTTCCCACACCGCTTATTTTAATCTCTCTGCCCCAGCCATGCCCAGGTTTGTTAGCCCACCTCCCCAGGGTCAAAAATCCACAGGGAGCCTATCAGTGTCAAGCTGCCATGGGGCCACCAGCCGGAGGGGCCCTTCACTGCTGCGGGGTCACTTTGGTGGTGTTCAGTGTTGTCTGTCCTTAACTAACATACAGAGGATACCACCTACTAAGCCCCCCACTAATGGCAGTAATAGCTCAGTTGCAGAGCCAGACTAAGAGAGATGGCCCACTTGGGGTGACAACTACCACAGTGTCCCTCCAAAGACATCCTCCCATGAACCTCTGACCCCAAAAGTTCTGACATAAACTCACCATAGGCACAGAAGTGTATTGGAAAACTAAAACAAAGGACACCTTGAGACCAGAGTGAATGGGGCCACTGAATCAGAAATTAAGATGATCAGTGAGGTGAAGATACTATAATCCTATTGCTATGGAAGTGCACTTGCATTGAGATTGCTTGGCAGGGCTGTACTCTACTTCCTATTGTAATATATTCCAGCATCAACCAGGCCGGAGAGATAACAGACAACTGCAGTGTTGGTCAGGTAATTTGAGCAACACTCAAAATCACATCCGTAAAGTGGATGAAGCTTGACAGCGTGGTCCCAGTCTTCCCATTGAACCTGTAGCAAACTCACTCTGGGTAGGAGTTGGCTGGAGTCCAAAAAATCCCCAGGCCTTTTATGGGATTTGAACCCACAGCCTTCTAAGGTGGCTGGTGCATGTACTGCTTTAGGTAGACAAAGATTTGGAGAAGAGGCATTGGGTTGTTAATCTCAGTGTGTAAATCCAACATCACTCAGTCAAGAGCACTAAATTTAGCATACCCCAACCTTTTACGAAGTCCAAATGTGGTCAGTCCTGCTATGATTAGCACCAGCTGGGATGGGATGGATAGCAGTTGAAAGTGGGGCAGACTGACAGCTGTATCTTGGTGAACCAGATGATTCTTGGACAGTTACCAGATCTTTAACACCGAAGTCAGATGCACTGGGCCTGACTTGTTAGGTGCTTAACGGCAGCACAACGCATTTTGGCTCCTATGACAGACAATAGTTGCTGCCTGAACATTCAACGAAGAAGGTTGTTTTATTTGTAAGCACAGAAACAGTGATAATGGTGCCAGGAACAGTCCCATCCCACCCTATAATTTTGTGACTTTTTGTATTTTGTGTACCTGTGTGTTGCAGAAACAACTGCTGGAGCAAAAGGCCACTTTTCCTTGGCTGTTGATGCTGCAACGTTAGCTTGGTGATGTATTGTTTCCAGAGACTTCAACACTTGGTACTTTTAATGGGTGAAAAGCAGTATGAAAAAACCCCAACTTATTTTAGTAGACAGTGTATCAATTTCTTAAAGGACTAAGAGCAAGAAATGTTTTATATGTGACTGAGAACGATGTATCAATTTCTTAAAGGACTAAGAGCAAGAAATGTTTTATATGTGACTGAGAACATGTCGTTTCTGGCTGGTTGTGTGTGTCTTTTCTCACCCCTGAAGTCAACATACCACTATAAACAGTTGATTAGGTTATCAAGTCTTCATGATATGCAAGCTTGAAAAATATGCTCTCTTTTCCTTGTATGTCTGTTTTAAATGTTGTCTATATTTGTGTACAAAATATGAATGTGTAAAATTGGTAACCTATTGCTGTATATTATTCCATGTTTTGGTTGGTTGGTTTTGGTTTTTTTAATACAGGTTACATATATCTAAAATTCACCTTGAATTGACATTAGCATTGCTGATGTTGAGGGTTTAGTTGTTTTTTCACACAAGAACAAAGTAAGAACATTGACAATTTATTTCTTTTGTTTTATTTCATCAACTTTGTGAATATATTTTGCAAACTAGTAGTTTTCGACTCTGTGCACGCGCGCACACATACACGTAAATGTGCGAAGATCCTTTTAGAAGGTAGACTTTTATTTACAAGCATACATTACGTGCCGACATTTTAATATTGTGATGGCAAAAACTGTTGATGGTTTTTGTTTTCATAGTTGCGTGTTTGAAAATAAGTGAAGCAGAAGGGGTATTGCCTTTTCTGTGACGAATCTGATGCAGTCAGTAAAACCCAGGCTCTTTTCCTCACTTTTAGACCAGACCATATTCTGACAATACACCAAAATAAAAAGAAACTGTTTTGTAGCAGGTTGTCTACACTGTGCCATCATCCTACCTAGATGTATTCACTGCCTGTGAGTTTTGGTGCTCGTGGATTTTGATCATCATCAAAACATCATCTTTGAATTTGCACAGTGACTTGCATGTGGCCATTGTCTTTTCATCTGGCGTGACTGAATGGTGGCACCAGGTCACTGCTCTGGTTTTGTTGTCAAACAAATTAGCCTGAGAATCATGATTGTGAACACAAAAATTGGCTGAAACTTGTGTGCATGATTATTAATTTAAATGTGCCTTGAATGTTTTTATCAATGACATTTAAAGCGGTTTTTGGTTTGTTGTAATAATACCTGAGCACATTTGCAAATCTCACACTAATTTATGATAAATAACACTGGAAAAAAGTGACAGGTTTCAGACTAGTGCAGTTCCCATAGTTGTTTTCCTAATCCTTATGCAGTTGCCTCCCATGACATAGCTGATGTACCTGTTGTAGACTAGAGAATGAGTGAACTTCAGGATTCTTGCTTTATGATTATTTGCTTTCCTACTTTTCTAATCTTTTTTTTTTTAAGTAAGAAATGCTTTGGGTATTAAAAAAATAATAACAGAAAATCTTTCAAATTTCTATGTTTTCCAATAGACCTTTACCTCGTTTATGTGGTTGATCAATGATCTTTTGGCAAAATGAGATTTTCTGATACTTGAATGATGAAGAAACTTTGCATAGTAGATACAGAAACCAGATCAAGTAGATTTTAAAAAATCCCTGAAGTGAATTTCATCTCAAGTATATAGGATATAAAGAGATTTCTCATCTAATATAATTAACAATAAATGACAGGGGGGGGTTCAAAAATAAGTTTGGGTAAACACATTTGGGGGGGGGTGTGCAATCATATTACTGTGATGTTCTTTGTTACATGTACACCAAACTTATCAACAGGCTAGCAGTGGAGACTGGACTTAGCTTCTAAGAGCTGAATTAATGATTCTGCATTTAAACAATCCATGTGATGATTGCTACTTCATTGTCACACAGTCTGTTTTGTGTTGATTGGGTGATTCTTTTGCAAATGCTCGTCACCATTTACTATAGTACACTTCAGTAATGCACAAGCTTTTTTGTTACATTGCATTGCAACAGTGGATCCATGTTTAACTGGAACAGTGAAATATTTAGTGACTGAAGAACATTCTTTATTACACAAAAGCCTTTCCTTGCTGGAGTCTTCCATGTTATTTCATAGTCGTAAGTGTGAATGTGTTTGGGGATTGTTTTAATGACTGTTATGTTTTAATGACTGGTTGGGTTTTTTGGGTTTTAAACAAAGCCATTGACCTTTGGAAAGGGGCTTATGTGTGTGTTTGGTGTTTTTTGCTGTTATGAAGAAGGGTTGTGAGAATAACTGCTAGTGTTTCAGTGACAGTCACCTACACAAACGTGTTCATTCAGGTGTCAGTGATAATCAAACAAGATGCTGATTCACCGAGAAAGGACCATGCAAACTCTAAACCAGAAAATGTCAGCCATTTTTGCAGATAGAATCAGTTACTAAATTTATTTTAAGTCTTTGTGTGATATCTAGGTGTCTGTTATTTTGACCTGATGATAAGTTGTGTAATTTATTTTGCTGGATTTTTTTTTTTTTAATAAAAGTTTTATGAATTGTATGTGCTTTGTGTCATGAAAATTGGATAGAAGTAGGGTGTTCTTAATATTGCACTAGTTATCTTATGTAGCTTGAGTAAGGCTTTTATTTTTATGACATGAAATTATTTAACTCAACAGGCTTGTATGTGTTTAAGTTGCAAGAGACTGTCCTTTTGTCTTTTCAGGTTTATGTTCTTTTTTGCAGGTAAAATCCTACCATAAACATTTTACCTGTATCAGATGCATTTATAGCAAACATTGATTGAAAAGGTCAAGTAGATCAATATGGAATTATGATGTAAATGTTGACAATATGTCATTTCATGAATATTTCCTTTAATAAAGTCTGTACATCACAATCAGTTTGTTTTCTCTGTATGTTTTGTGTGTGTGTATATATAGATTTGGGTTGGGTTGGGTTTTTTCTATTTGGTTTGGGTTTTTTTGGAGGGGGGGGGATGCAGATAAACAACAATTAAAAAAAAAAATTGTCTGGAACTAATGACTTGACAATAAACAGGATGTCATTTTATTTTAGGGAAAGCTGCCAAAAACAACAAAGTTCTTGCTTTTTCACTTAAAATTTTAATACCGATACAGAATATCAGGGGGGGGGGGGATCAATGCACGTGTTAAAGTAGCAATTTTAATCATGATAATTCTCATTGTTCTTGGAAGTGATATTAAAACCAATAAAAATCTACATTCTTTTCCAATGATACAATCATGTCATAACCCCAAAAGTATATGAGCAAACACACACACACACACAAAAAAAACCTAAAGCTTGCACGTATATCAACTATAAACAGACTTGAGCTGTTCCGAGTCCACTTCACATTGCTGATGACTGTCTCGTTCAGAACACTCATAATTCTTTTCCTCCTCCTGTGAACTGTCCACCTGCACTGACGACACACTGCATTGGTTGACGAGACATTCTGACAGAGCATGACAGCTGTGCACTGCCACAGCAGATGGGTCTCTGTTTTGGTCCGTGTCTTGCTCACAAACTCTTTTATCACTGTCCATGCACGATAATGGTTTAACAAACTTTGCTTGCACGAAGATGCGAGGAACACACAGACCCTCTTTCTTGTTGACAGTGTCTCTGTACACGTACTGTATCTGACCCGTTTTATAGCCTGCACTTACAGCCAACTCTTGAAGAAACTCTGCAATCAAAACCAAAAAAATACGACTTTGGTTATTATATAGGCAATTTCAGAGGGAGGTTTTTTTTTCATCTAAAGGCAATATCAGAAAGAGGTCCATTGTCTATTACACCTACACAGTTATAAACAATTTGTTTGGGGTGTTTTTTTTGGGGGGTGTTCCTCAGCTTGAAAGAACTCCCAAGGTTCACTAACGGTGAGGTTTTGAATATGCAACCATTTAACTTGTACCCCCTATTTAGGCAGCTGCATTCTGACATCGGGGGTAGTGTGTACACACAACACCTATGTGCATGTGGCTTATGTTTTGTTTTAAATTATCAGTTCCTACTGGCACGAAATGGTCTCTTTTGAAATGTGGGACAGGTTTTTAATGTGTGTGCAAGCTGTTCCTTACTTTATAGTCTCATCCGAAGGATTTTAGGAGTGGAGTCAATAGTGATATTAACTCCAGGATAATCCCCCCCCCTCCCCTAAAACTGGTACCTCTATGGTGGTTCAATCCTTGGTCGTCAGATAATAAGTGCAACGCTCCAACCACTAGGCTATCCCAACTCCCCCACCTACAAACATAATTGTTTAAAAATAAGATACACAACAAATTAAAAAGATTTCAATCACTATTACAAGATTTCTATTATGTAAAGTTTGAAGAAATATTTTCCATAACCATTACAAATGTGTAAAGTTTGTTTAGAAGAAATATAAACATTTCAATACAGAGAAAACAAGACTATGTTGAAATTGAAAATAAAAACACACCGGTTGGTGTAAGTGCATACAGTAATTCAAACTCAAGACATGATGTAATATGTAACAATATTCTTTCAAGATATGTCCAAAAAACACAGACATTAAGACTAAAAAGAGGTCTATCAATAACAAAAACCCTAATCCAGCCCAGCAAGACTCACCAAGAGTGAAATAATAAGCACGTGTTCCATCCTGTCGCACATAGAAACGATCGGCCAACTTGTGACCCGGCGCAAAACGCAGCATGGCATGGTCATACAGCCCGTAATCTCTGAACAGCAGTACCCCTCCAGGCTTCAGGGTCTGAAAATCAGCACACCTTGTCACACACAGGTCAGTTTATAACCAGCTGCCAAACTACTGTTTAGTTTTAGGTGTTAGGGTACGTTATAAGCTATTTGCTTGTTGCTCTTAAGACTGATGTGTATTCCTAAGAGTGCACATAAACATGTGTGTGTTTCATCATCATGTATTCAAGGGCATTCAGATGTACCTATGTAGCTCTACTGTCTACTACAAAGATATACATTCTGAGAAGAAAGTGGGTTTTTATGTTTGGTGTTTTTTGTTCAGTTCTGTTTTACTTGGGGCAGCAATGAAAACACAAAGCAAAAGAAAGGGATCCACAGCAGCTTTCAAATGAAAATGCCCCAAGTGGGGAAGAGGGAGCAACTTACATATTTATTTTATTTTTTATTTCTTTTATATCGATAATGGAATAAGCACTTATGTGCTTGTTTACATCCAGTCCCTGTGTGTATGTGGATTTGTGAATTATGTCATCTGTTCCCACCGGCACACAATGGCCTACTCTTCCGAAAAGCAGAACAGGATTTAATGTGCGAAAGATGTTTTGCGTGCGTTCGCACATGGGGCCTCGGTTTATAGTCTCATCCGAAGGACTTTGGGGGAGAGTGGAGTCTGCACTGCTAACTCCAGAGGAAAATATCCCCTTGAACGGGAATCGAACCCGGGTTGTCAGATTGCGAACGCAATGTTCTGACCACTAGGCTATCCCATCCCCCTTTATTTTCCTTCAAAGGGTCCATAAAGACATCTGACATCCTCAGTCACTTCTGACTATAAAAAAAAAACAACCAAAAAACCCTACAGCTGTTTAGGGAAGAAAACTAATAAATTTGGTGGGGGGTTCTCTTGAGCGAAAAATTGTAAACAGGGAAAGCCAAAACAACAGCATACCTGTAGAACATTCCTCAAAGCCTTCTCCATCTTGTCAGGGTTGATGGCGGACAAGACAAAAATCATGGTGGCAATGTCCACAGAGCTGTCGGGCACATTGTCTGACAGGCTGGTAGTGATGTCCGCATGGAACACATGGCAACGGCTGTCATCATAACTAGCATGGTCCTGTACAACAGACAACATTAAATCACTAATATTACCAATGTTCATAATCATATTAACAGTACAGAAATGACCAAAAAAAGCAAAGAAAGTCTGAAAGTTGCCTTCTGGTAAAGGCTAGAGTTCATTTTCACAAGCTACCAACTCTATCGAAGGGTCTTTTAATCAGTAAAGCCGGAATCAAGAACCAAAACAGTTAAAACAACTGTTGCATTGTTGACTGCTTTAAGAGTCTCTGAACACAAGTTTCATAAGTACATTTTCTCTTCCTTTGTTTTCCATTCCTTGGCTAGAACACCAAGGCTCACTCTAATGGTGAGATTTTTGCCTATGCCACTTTTACACATCATTGAGGAAGCTGCATTACGACTTCAGGAATGAGATAATTCTGACCGGTACTCTTACTTCCTATCAGGTCCCTCTTGAGGGAGATAAACGAAAGAATCTTTCTACCCTTTGTCTAACATCACCTTTGTGAGATGACGTTATATGACAGATTCCATTCCATCAACAAATCAACCAGAAGTACCCAATTCAGAAAATGACCACAAGACTTCTGGAAAGTATTTTTCTTATTTTTATATATGACTGAAAGTAATATATGACATCACCTGCTAGTTACAATATAAGCAAATAAATGTTATGCTTTATCTAATTTTGATATGCCTAGAGAAAAATGAGACTTTTGTGCAAGACTGACATGGCAAACGCATATGCATGGGGATGAATATATAAACTGATGTAAAACAGATTGGTATTGTGTGAAGTGCAGTTTCTCTGTATGTTGTGTTATTCACTGTAGGCAGTACAAAAAGATGAAGAAATGCAAATGCTGTAGGATATTCACATAATCTGAACTGTCTTATGTAAATTAGGTAATGTTAAGACCTTACATTTATAAATATGATTTTACCTTTCACAGACTGGCAATAAATAAAAACAAAAACTAAGGGGGGGGAGGGATGCTCACCTTGACAAACTGGACAGCTCGCTTGGAGAAGTCACAGGCATAGACAAAAAGAGACTTGGTCTCATCTTCTTCCAGCAAAGGGAAGAAGAAGTTGCCTACACCACAGCCAACCTCAAACAACACTTTTTTCCTGCCAGCATCCTAGAACAGAAATCATACTTTCTACAGCAAGCATAAACCTAAATACAGACACTGATATATAAACAACTGAGCAAGACCATGTTATACAAATTTTGCAAACCATCAGAGACTGGAATTTGTCTAGTTAATGCCCCTTTTCTATACTGATGGTACTAATGTACAAAAATTGAAAGAGAACTACCTTGATACAGGATGGATATTGTCTGATTTTTATTATCTTGCTAAGAATTCAGACTTGCACAAGTTGCATTATCATTTGAACAGAATGCAAAGTACATAGATACATCTTAATGGATGATTTTCAAAAAAAAATGTAATTAGACATCCAATTGTGTTAAGATGTCAAATTTGCAGAGAAACATTAACGATACATAGCACTACTCATTACTGACATCCTTCCCTCTCACAAACACAGATACCTCACCAACATTATGCAAGGGAGTCAACATTTAGAAGAAATGTTGAAAAAAACATTAAGTTAAAAGGCAGAAATAAAGATTCAGCTGACATTAGATCAAATGAGATGAAAAACTAGGAACCAAAATCATCGGAGAGACCAGAAAACAAAACTGAAAGGAAAACACCAAAGAAAAAGATGAAATGAAGACAACCAAAAACTGAAAAAGAAGAGCTACACAAAAGAATCTATCTTGAAGATGAAAATACTAATATGGTCCACACACAGATACACACACACACGCATGCACACACGCACACATGATACACGTACACACACTTTTGTCAGCATACACATTCTAAGCATACATGATGTGCATGCTAGCATGCACATACATTACCTCTTCTTTGCCAACCAGTTCCTCAAACTCTCGCTTTGTCCAATGTCTGTCTTTGAAAAACTTGGTTGTGTTCCTCTTGTAAAACAAGTCCCAGTTCTTTTCAGCTTCTCTCTCTAGTTTGTTCTGCTTAAAGTCTGACACCAGTGTTTGGTCTTTCTGAAGTCGTTCCTGCTCTTCAGGCGATAGTGTTCGTGCTGCAGAGCACTGGGATGAATCTCTGTCTAGATCTCCATCACTGACATCCAATAGGTTAGCAGTAGCCATGTTCAGTGTATTTTATGAATGAGCAAATTTCACACCAAAGCGTATCTCATTTTTCCCTGGCAAAAAAACCCTGCAACACAATGAAATCTGTCGTATGTGATAATGTTATGAGTCAACTTTCAATGATAATTTTGAAAACCAACTGCAATTAACTTGTTATGTGTTAGATTAACAACATTGAACATGTACACAAAAACAAAACAAAACAAAAAAACACTGAAAATTTTAATATGATGTTCAATATTTCATTTATAAATTTGGTCTAACTGAAACTAAAATAAAAACTGATGTGTGCATTTTGTGTATAGCACCTGCAATGTGTGGTATAGTAAAGTATATAACTCATTAACTGCATATGTTACACCTTTGAATTGTACATACTATCAACTATGAAGATATATATGAATAATTTAGAAGCTCCAAAACAAATAGTGAATACCACAAATATAACATAACCTTCTGAAGTGTGGAACTGCAATTTGATTTAGAATAGAATCCTCCCCCCCCCCCCCCCCCCCCCCACTGTTTTTCTTCCTACACATACACAAAATCAGAAGCACACACTGACACAGACACTGAGGCAGTTGAGAGTATGCACATGCCACACATATTAAAATTTTGTGCACCCCCCCCCCCCCCCCCCCCCCCCCCACCACACACACACATCACAACATGTATACAGAGTACATGAACGTTATTTATGAAATAAGATGCAGCAAAACTATGGTGAATTTCACTTCTTGGTGACAGATCAGACCTTCACTTTTAGTTTTACCTCTTCAGAACCGAGTATCAGTATCAAATATATTGCAGGATAAAACAAGATGTCTCTGTCTCTGAATACTAATTACTGTCACTGAAAATCTTCTAAACTTAAACAGTTGTAGTACTCTCAACACCCTAAATTAATTTGCAAGCAAGTTTATATTGGGTCATAATAACCCACTAGGCCTAGCCTACACACTTTTGTTTAAAGTTAAACTAAAACAACTTACATTTTACAAGTGAGAGGGGTGGTGGGTAGGGGGGAATGTCATTTAATGGGGGTATAACTTAGCTCCCCACGCAACATACACTGTCAGTTTGGGATCTTTTACATAATTGTACAGTATAATAATAATTCTTTAACATAACTGTACAGCATAATCATTCATAATGATTAACTAATAAGAAGTAAGAACTACTTCAACTTCAAGTACTTCACTTCACATTTTTGGCTATATGTGGGCCTAGAGACTGTAAGTACTATTGCTACATTAAATGACACTACCATTTACATAATTTTACAATATATCTTCCAATCCAGCAAGCCTGTTTTTACCTTCACATTGCTCCCCACATGCTAACTTTCTCTTTGATTGCGCAAACGTGTGCACATGGTGCAATAGGATTTATCTCCCTTTGCCAGGCAAACTGCATACCAAAAGTTGCCCAAATAAATAAACAACACCCCTGCCTCTGGAGATGTTCCACTCCAGGACTATCTATCCTGTGTTGTGGAATTCACAAAAACGCGCACGTGCCCCCCATCCCACCCCCAGACTCACACACTCACACTTTCTCCCTTTTGTTGCTGATTGTCGTAAATAATATTGTAGTTACATGTTACTGTTGAAGTTGTTTTTGTTCTTCGATAGCTTGATGAAAAAGCAGAGGCATTGCTTATTCAATGTACCATCTAGAAATAAAATTTGACGTTGACTTTCACTCACACTGGGATACATGCGCAAACACACACGCGCAGGCACGAATGCATGCACGCTTGCGCGCGTGCTTGAGCCCAAACATACATACACTGTGTCGGCGCGCGCGCGCGCCTAACAATAATATTGACAAACACTAAAGCAAGGGGTATATATTATGTTCAACTGTGCTGATCCTTCAGTTTTTGTCTGCCCCAACTTGATAACATGTGTGAATGCTTAAACCTCAGTGTATTTGAAACTTACATGTTGCTGGTTGAGCAGTGTTGGTGTTCTCATGGCTCTGTTCTTCATTTGAGCACACTGACATCCACCAACAGCCAAAGCAGTTACTGTTTTTGGGCGTTCCCCAGCTAAATATCCTGGAATTCATCCATGATAACCATAGGCTTTCTCTCACTTAATATTGTAAGAATATGCGTGCATTCTGGGTGAGAAATTAACGTGTATGACTGCTTTTCGGTACCTCTCCCGCACTCTGACCTTGGATATGTTTTTCTCCTGAAGCTTAATAGAGAATGCTGATTGTTATACTAAGAGCTTGTCATGGGTGAAGACAATCTCAAAACATCACATTTCAAATCATAACAACCCTTTCATGTAAGGGTCGGCACTTTGCTTATTACAGCAAAAACTAACAACGTTTTTGGCCTGGATCACAGCAAAAATAGGTAACTTTTTTTTTCAAACAGCTTGAAGTAAATTAATAGGAGTTCTAACCAGACGTATTTTTCGACACATCAGCATATCGTGTGGTGCAAGTAACAGCACAACAGTTTATCTGTCGGAATACGGCTCCGCCTGTAAAACACCTGCCAATTTTCCTTGAATTCTTCCTTCTACACTGCTCAAATATGCACCTTGATTTTGCTAGGTGTCTGACACTGATGCATGTGTGTGTGTGTGTGTGTGTGTGTGTGTGTCCAATTTTTATTTTCCACTACTACATCTAATAAACAAACATGATTTTTCCTCATCAAGCCATCCGTGGGTGTGGGTGTGTGTGGTGTGTGTGCCACGGAAACAGCAGATTACAACGCCCTATTTCCACAGCAAAAATACATTTACTTGTGCTGAGGGCAACAAGTCCTTGAGCCTAAACTGGTGTCTCAATATTCAATGATACATGTATGTTATAAAGAAACCTGAGAGAGAGAGTGTATGTTATAAAGAAACCTGAGAGAGAGAGAGAGAGAGAGAGAGAGAGAGAGAGAGAGAGACTCGGCTTATGGTGTCATTTGGACTTTTTTTTTTTTTTGGGGGGGGGGGGGGGGGGGGTGGGGTCGGCACAGATATTAACCCCAGGGGGTGAAAAATCCCCTTGAACGGAATTCGAACCCGGATTGGCAGATTGCGAGTGCATTGCGCAACGCTCTAACCACCAGGCTATCCCATCCCCTCGAGAGAAAAGGGAAGACAGACAGACCGACCAGAGATACTGAGAACGAAGCACAAGAGAGCTTGAGACTGGCAGAGAACTAGAAAGAGAAGCAAAGCCAAGTGGTAGCCTATAGCCTACTTGTGAACTTCAGAGACAGATAACTGGCTGGCACTAACTGATGATGAGATGTCAGCCACTCTTACTCCTTTTCTGAAGCACAAGAAACAGAAAGAAGAAGGGAAAAAAACTACAACCGGAGAAATAGAGGAGCAACAGAATATAGAAGGCGGAGGGTGTGTGTGTGTGTGTGTGTGTGTGTGTGGAGGGGGGGGGGGGGGGGCAGGTGCAGAGTGTGCCGCTGTGTGTACGTTGAACTTGTAAACCCAGCAGCATCAGGCAGGCCGGCAGTCAGTCAGGAAAAGGAATCGGCAGCACACCTCCCCATCTTACCTGCCTCATCTCGATCTACCTGTCACTGCCGTTGCTGCAAGTTAACACCTCCCCTTAAAAAACTTTAACCCCCGGACATTTTTCGATCTGTGTTTTCGGAATGGTCAAGTTCTTGTTGTTGCTTTTGTGCGTTCCCTCGCTTAACATCCAGGGGTCATTCAGAATACCCCTCTGACTCTTATCCCAACTGGCAGTCACTGGATGAGAGGTTTGCGTGTATGGTGACTCTTTTCAAGTCCCTCGCCGCATAGGCAGCCATACTCCGACCTGGATTTTTTTTCCTATAATGGAGACTATTGGTTGTTATGCTAAGAACGATTCATCACTGAAGATAATATCAACGTAACATTCTAAATCATGACAGCAGCATTTTAATGAAAACCTTGGTTCTTAGCTTACATAATAACTGGTGAAACATTTGACCTGGGCTAAATACCTGTGCATGGGGACCGGATATTCAACAGTCTCTCACAGGCCTGGGTGGGTAATGCATTCTCAGTTCTTGGGAGAGAAGAACAGATTTCCATTTTAGTTTGCATCCAATCCAAACTGACCCCAAAGATTAACCAGTGGCATTCACTAGACTGTGACGTCTGAGTGCTTGTCTTTCTGGTGAAGCCATGTAAGGCGCCCATCATGAATCATGCATCCTATTTTGCCCACATGACGTAAAAACAAATAGCCACTCAAAAGAGGGATTTGTCATTGCCTAAATTCTGTCAAAACCAGCCAAGCCTGTAGTTACGCGCGCGCGCGCGTGTATGTGTGTGTGTGTGTGTGTGTGTGTGTACCCACGCGTAGTGCTTAACTTTTGGCTGGACGCCCACCCCAAAGAAGCACTTAACCTACACAGAGTGGGGGAAAAAAGGAATTGCATGTACCACATCAGATGTAGGCTACCTTGTAACAATTCGGCCAGGAGGCCAAGAATTGGCAGAGGACCCTCTCAAGCTTACAAACCCCCTCTTCCCGCAACAAGCCAGCGCTGAAACCCCTCACCAGCGGCGAAACCGCAGAAGAGGCATCCTCCTACCTGTAGGCTATGTAGCCTAGTGGGCTGCTGCAGTCTCAGTGCAGAGCGCCATGTGAGCAGTAAAGGTGTTGCCTGGCTTCCCGTCTTTCTCCCCGGGGCCCTAAGAGACTGTGGCCGTCTGTCTCTGCGGGCTTTCTTTCTCGTTTTGTCCTAGCAGTGGAAGCAGGCACGGCTTGACTGAGGAGTGGAAAGGGGGAGGGCCTCGTTATCCCGGCAGGTGAGAGAGAGACCAAGAATGCCACCCGCCTCCTCCACCTTTCTGCTGCACGTGAGGGGGTGCTGACTGACTGTCTGAGACTGTCCCCGGCACCAGGAGCCTGGATCTGGATCGGCACAGGTTGACCCGAGGAGGAGCAGGAGGAGGGAGGGGGAAGGGAGCCAGCTGAATGTACTGGAATTTAACATTTCGATCCTTTTCCAGTAGCTCACCAGAGCCTCCAGCCTAGCTGTGGTGCCTGAGGCTTTGGCTGATTCTTACACTTCCTTCTCCAGCCACTGACAGTGTGAGAGTAAGTCCAGTTGTTGGTTTTTTTGGTTTTTTTGTTTGGGTTTTTGTCCTTGTTGAGTTGGTGGCTTTTTGTTTGGTTGTTTAAAAGTTTGACGGTTTAGGGTGGGGGGGGGGGGGTGGAGTGAGAGGGTGAGGGTTGCTTTTTTCCCCCAGGGATTACGGGTATCTGTATATGAGGGTATGTCTAATTGTATTGAGGACTGTTGCAATGCCCTGGATTTTATGTTATGTGTTGTAGTGCATTGTGTTGTATTGTGTTGTATTGCATTGTGTTGCGTTGTGTTTTATTGTTTTGTATTGTATTTTCATAAACTAATCTGTATTTTTTTCGTACCTTATAAGCTTCCTGCATTTTGAAGTTCTTCCCGTCATTTTAGGCTGCAGAATACTTGGCTCCAGCCGAGTGTGGAGTTTCTTCCTGTTTGGTTTCGTGTTCCTTCACAACACACACACACACAACACACACACACACACACACACACACACACCACACACACACACTCAGCACACACACTACTACACACACACACACACACACACACTCACCACACACACACACTCACAACACACACACACACACACACACACACCACACACACACACACAACACACACACACACACACACACACACACACACACACACACACACACACACACACACGGAACAGCAACATGACAAGAAACAACAAAATTGACCTACCACACAGTAAAGAACAACAAATTAAAACAAAAAACCCCGAACCTCTGGCAAACACACAAACATTCCAGACCAGAGGTTACCTTTTCACCTGTGCTGGGCTGTACCTGTGAAGATGCGCCTGTGGTGTCGTTAAGTGGTTTTCTGTTACTAGCTGGATTGGGATGTTCATATGCACCGATCCATCTGAATGAGGTGACAGCCCTTATATGGCCTTCGTGGTCCATAGGGCTATAAACAATATGGGATGGAATGGAATGCGCCAACGCGGTCAAAAAGTTAACTGGGAATTATTTTCCAGAGCGGGGGAGTTCTTTCATTTGATCCTGTCCACTTAATGACAACATACACATAACGACACAACAGTCGCCTTCATACCTAATAATAATAATAATAATAATAATAATAATAATAAATGGAATTTATAAAGCGCTATATCTTGCAAAAAGAAATCAAAGCGCTTGCATTCAACACACCCCTACACATACAACCAATTAATTAATAGAGTTAACAAATGTACACACACACACACACACACACACACACACACACACACACACACACACACACACAAAGGTTATGCACTTTGGCAGGGTGATGGGATTTGGGCTGTTTTAGGCAGGGGTAGATTTGAGATGAAACAAGAGGGGAAAATCAGATTTGGAATAAATATGTCTTGAGGCTGGATTTAAGTGTCATAAGTAGGCTTTTGGCGAAGGGAGAGGGGAGGTCATTCCAGATAACTGGACCAGAAACAGAGAAAGAGCCTAATCATCAAGTCATAGGTAATCCACACATTAAATTAGACTGTGTCATCTTCATGTGCGTCCATAGGCCACGGAGAATGCTTCTTTTTTTTTTTTTTAATTGTAGGTTATATGCATCATTAAAAGTGATCTGTTTTAGATTCTAAGTGATTCAGCTTTAATGTAGTGGCTGTGTGTGTGTGTGTGTGTGTGTGTGTGTGTGTGTGTGTGTGTTGTGTGGTGTGTGTGTGTGTTGTGTAACAATATGTGACTGATGAACAATAGGCTACTACATTTCAATTTAACAGGCGATATGACTCAGTTCCGTTTTACTTAATTACGAAAAACAACCCAGCAACAAAAAACACAAGTTGGTTTTTTTCCGCCGAGAATTCTAAGTGGAGAAATAAACAAAACAACAACAAACTGACAACAACTTTAGAGAAACAGCTAGGATGTTTTCAACACCAGTCTAATAGACAGTAGCCTATTTGGGCAGGACTTGGTGTCTCCCTTTTTTCATCTGTAAGCCTATTCTGTTCTGTTCATCATCAGACTGTTGAGGCAGCTAGCATTACAAACTAGTCTGTACAATCATGTAGCCTACCATGATCAGTCTGTTGCTCATTTCAGCCTTTGGTCAGCCCTATCTTCATGGTCTTACGCTTGTTGTTATGCTCACAGACTAGATATTGCTCTGTTCCGCTGTGTTTTTTGTCTTTTTTGTAAATGACTAATATAACGGTCGAACTAGTTCATCAGCAAGACCACTGTCAATAATGAACTATTAAAATACACCGTTACATCAGTTCGGCAAATCATCTGAGTTTCTAACAGCTCAAGGTCATCAGGTCACCATTTTGTTGTTTCTGTCATAGAAAATCAGGAAGGAAGGGGGGGTAGGTACTTAAAACTGGTGGATTCTTTATTGGTATTCTTCTCTTTCTGAAGGGGGCATAATAAACTTTGGTAATTGCAAGCTTTAAACAAGAAAGCAAAGAAACTGACTTAAGAGAGGCAAGTGTTGGTATGCTGGTGGCAGGCAGGTCGGCCCTATTCGTGTTAGCGTCATGCTGAAAACTGGTAATGTGCTGACAGTGCAGATCCACCAACAACCTGGCAGCTCCTCTCCTCCCACTACTACTACACTTTCTCTCTGCCTGCCTGCCTGCCTTCACGCCAAACAAAAACATGGCTAAAAATAGACAGCCGCTTGCAATGCATTCCAGCGTTTACCTGCCTCCCTGGCTGACTGACGTGGTGTGGTGTGAGGTTGACTATGAGCATGTGTTACCTGATGGAACTGAAGAAAGAGTGTGAGCTCTTTTACACATGTCTGATGGAAAGAGCCTAAGCCTACATGCATGTAGCCTACACAAGCAAGTGGGTGGCTGTTGATGATGTTGTCAGGGGTTAGGCTTCCAGAACAGCACGTGGAGCGCCTTGGGCATCTCCTGTCACCAGCGAAGTCAAGTCAATTAAGTCGACAGGTGCAATAGTTCAAGTCAATGGCAGGGTGCCGGTTCTTATTCCATGCGACATTTCATTCCAATCGCTTGCTTGAATCTTGGCAGTGATTGATGATCAAAATCAAACGTATTCATTCAAACCGCCATTCTCCGCAACCTTCAAGTGAGGTCACGTCTAAGTTTATGTAGATGTACTATAATTCATTGAGCCCTCACCCCCCATCGAATGTTTTATCCACAAAATAAGTTGGCAGAACTCGATAAAAGTCCCGCGAGCCCTATCAAATCATCTTGGGGTTGAGTCAGAAATGGCAAGTGAACTTTCTGGCACAATGACTGACCAAACACAGAGCGTGGAACCACAAAGCAAATAATAATAATGATAATAATAATATATGGAATTTATATAACCACAAAAGCAAATAATATTATTTACTGTATGCCGCTCTCGGCAGATTTTTCTGCCTGAAATTCGGGTTGCTGTTCCCGAGGAGAGTGCATTGCCACTAGAGCAGTGTCACCTATTTTCCTTACAACTTTCCTGTTTGCTATCATTAATTTCATGTTTCCCTGTGAGAGGTTTTTTTCTGCAGAATTTTACTAGGGAAAATTCTATCGTTACCGTGGGGATTTGGGAGTTTGGTTTCTTTTTACGTGCGCTAACTGCGTATTGCACCCAGGGCCTCGGTTTATTGGCTCATCCGAAAGACTAATACCCAGACAACCACTCAAGGTCTAGAGGATGGGGGAAAGTTCGGGATCAAACAGGGATTGGACATACGACTTCTGGTTTTCTTGGCAGCAGTACCATCGATCCGCTTGAATGGGCCAGGATTAGATAAACCGAAAAGATCTGAGGTGAATAGCTGGGTAATTCAGTTAAAGTTGAAAGTAAGTCACGAGTGAGAAAAGCTACTACATCTCTCCTACTTACTTTTCTCCATATGCAGACACTGATCGGGGGATTAGATTATGCAGTTGATTCTAGCCCACTGGTGTAAGGGCTGAAATGGCTCCTATACTTATATCATTTTTATTTCGAGAATTAATGGATGCCCACTGGCAAATGTTAGGTATTCAATCTTTCTATACTGTGAGGAGCACTTTTGGTAAACACCTGGCTTCACCTTCACCTCACCTATCGCCTAGTCCTGTAGACCGTGGAGGGGGCACCACTGAAGATTTTGCAACCAGCTTCCTCTACTCCCACCTGGGCATCTGGGCTTGAAGGCAACAAAATCAACTTAAAGACAACAAAGCCATTCCTCTCTCAACCACTCGCATCCAGCCTGCCTCCCCCCGTCCCCCTCCCCCTAGCCAACCAACCAATCAATCAGTCAAATTGTAATATAGAAACTCAAAATAATAGGCTAGCGAGACAAGAGAACACTTGTTTTAAGTGACAAATACAAGCTAAAGCAATCGCTTTTTCCTGTTTCATTTGGTTACCACAGAACTCACTCACTACCACAGAACTAGACGCGAAATAATCAGCTTTGGCCTCAAGACAACTGCTTTAAACAAACACTTCTTTGTGTTGCTATAAAACTGACAATCATCCCGCCTGCTGTAAAAGGAATTTTTAGATTTTTGTTTGTATTTTGTTTTGTTCTTTTGCTCTCACGTGTAACTTTGGGGGAGGTGGTCTTGTCATAGGGAGAGGAAGGCGGAAGGTGGCAGGACGGTTAAGACATTCACCTGTCTAACAAGTAAACCGTGAGGTTCTGGGTTCGAATCCAGCCTTGCCCCTTCTTCCCAGTTTGACCCAAAAATTGAAGTGAATGTCAAAGTCCTTCGGATGTGATTTTTTTTTTAAAAACCGCATGCACACAAATGTCGGGTTAGACACCAGCCCTGAAGTCAGAATGCGGCTACCTAAAAGGTGGTGGTGGTGGTTGGGGAGGGGGGGGGGGAGGGGAGGTGAGTGGGTCGCACACACACAAAATCTCACCATATGTGAACCTGGGAGCTCTAGCCGAGGAAAGAAAAAAAAAAGGTGGGGGGAAGGTAGTTTGGCAGGAGATAGAAAGGACCAGCCATGAGGAGAGCCCACAGAAGGACAGGCTTATCTGATGATTGCTGAAGAACAATGGGGGGTTTCTTGTGTGCAAGTCAGTTTCTGCAGCTAGCTTAGCTGTTCACTCCTCGCTCAAAAAAGAAAAGAAAAAAAACCCCAAAAACACCAAGATATCTGAAGCCAGAACGAATTCAGGTGATAGGGGAGAGGAGTGAGTGGCTTAGGGGGAAGAGGGGAGGGAGGGGTAGAAGCAAGAGTTTGGCGTTGCGTGGAATTAAGTCCATTCCATTTCCTGGTCTGTTAGCTAGCCAGCCGGTTTTGTGTGTGTGCTTCGTTTTGTTTGTTTTATATCTCAGATGTTAGGGGAGAGGGGGGGTGGGAGTGTGTGGGGGAGGGGAAGGGGGAAGGGAGGTTGGGGGAGGGGGAGCCAGAGTTTGGTGTTGCATGGAATAGTCCATTAGTTTGTCTAGTTGGTTAGGTAGCCAGCTATTTCGTGCGTGCTTTGTTGTTTGTTGTTTTTGGTTTGTTTTGTTTTGTTTTTGTGCCATCGGTAGTCAGCTGTAGTCAGTTTAGTTAAAGAAAGTGATTAGTTTAGCAAGCTGGTTTGTTTAGTTGTGTGAGTGCGTGTGCGTGCGTGCGTGCGTGTGTGTGTTTGTGTGGTGTGGTGTGGTGTGTGGTGTGGTGTGGTGTGTTGTGTGTGTGTGTGTGTGTGTGTGTGTGTGTGTGTGGTGTGTGCGTGCGTGCGCGCGCGCGGGGCACATGTATGCAGTTGTGTGCCGTTGGCGCTGAGCCATACGAATTTCTTGTGGGTTTTTTTTCCAGTCCTTATCATGCAGTTCCAAGTCATATCGGAACTAGTTTTCAGCATGAAGAAAATGCACTGTGCACAGACAGACAGACAGACAGAAGAGAGAGAGAGAGAGAGAGAGAGAGAGAGAGAGAGAGAGAGAGAGAGAGAGAGAGAGAGAAGAGAGAGTTAAATGAATGAATGAACATTTTTATTGAGGGAAAAGAATGGTGACTTTTTTCATCCAGCCCTCGGTCCAAAAAGTAAATAAATCAATCAACCAGTCATTCAATTAAACAAACAATAATGAAATGTCTACAGAATTAGGTAAAATGTAAACATGCATAAACAAACAGAATAAAGAAAGTTGTATACGCAGGATAGATATCACAGAGAGAGAGAGTGGGGGGGGGAGGGAGAGGATGAATGAATGCATGAATGAATTAGAAAGAGAGAGAGAGAGAAGAGAGAGAGAGAGAGAGAGAGAGAGAGAGAGAGAGAGAGAGAGAGAGAGAGGAGAGAGAGAGAGAGAGAGAGAGAGAGACGGACTGACGGGCGGACAAACAGACAGGCAGGCAGACAGGCAGGCAGGCAGACAGACAGACAGACAGACAGACAGGGAGGTTTAAAGATGAACACAACTGTTGAGAATAATTGGAGGTTCACAGTTTGAATCCCGCTCACAATTGGATTTTCTCACATACGCCAACCTGCTGTATTTTGAATGTCTTCAGTATAGGTCTGGGTGCTAGTCTTTGTGACGAGATTACAATCTGAAGTATATCACTACAGCGCGTATAAGAACCAACAGCAACAAGAGGATTGAGAGAAAAAACTTTGCAGAAAATGCACAGATGCAGAAAACATGTATGAAAGCATAAAACTGTGGGGAGTGGAGAAGGAGGTGGGGGGGGGGGGGGGGGGGGGGCAGTAAGAAAGCCTTCAAATGACCCAAAAATATGACTCCCCTCCCCCCCTCCCTTTTTATTTTAGTTTTGCTCAGTTTACTTTTGAGAATAACTGATTTTTTGGGTTTGTTTGTTTGTTTTGTCTGTTTGCTGATTGTGAATTTATCTGATACTATTATTGTTCTATAGATTGTTGAACATGCCTAGAAAAAAACTGCCTCTGTTTGTGAACTTAAGCCACAACTTGCACAAGTCGTGGAGAAAATCATATCAAAGTATTGATATTTCTGGAATAATGATGTAACTTGTGTAAGAGCAATTTTAAAGGTAGGAGATGAAGCTGAGGTCACGAAAAGATTTTCTTTTGATTAAGTTACATCTTTTCCAATCATCGAAAAGATGTTGTGTTGATAATGTTTTATATATATATATATATATAATGTTAAAGCTAATCACAGACGCAGACAGACATGGACGCACATACATAACCAACAGAAACCACTGATTTGTGAGACCATTGATAATGACGCCTCCCCTTTATAAAAGTGAGTCACAGACGGTTTGCAGAACATGTGCCAGAGAGAGAGAGAGAGAGAGAGAGAATGCGAATGCGAATGGTTTATTCAAAAGGCCTTGGTCACATTTGAAGGGGAAAAACACAAAGCACACACTATCATACAAGTGATATTCACATAAACAATCAATTCACAAAACATTAGCAAAACACGATCATTTTTCAAGAATTAATAAGGGTGTCCCGCAGTCTAAATGCTTTATATAGGAAAAGAGCTAACTGTTTTGTAATAACTTCATTTCCAGACGTAATGAGCATGATTAACCTATGGAGACATGGTTGACGTAAGAACTTTCGAGGTATAAACTGCTAAGAGAGAGAGAGAGAGAGAGAGAGAGAGAGAGAGAGAGAGAGAGAGAGCAAGTGTTTTATTATGGGACATGTGGTAGAAAGCAAACATAGGCATGCTCTGTGCTGTGCTGTACAGTGCTGTGCTGTGCTGTGCTGTGCAGTGCTGGGCTGAGCAGGGCTGCGTGGTGCACTTCGCTGAACAAGCAGTCTGAATGTGCCCTACATACAATCGTTCTGACTGCAAGACTCATCAGGAACGTGTGTGTGCATGGCATCATGCCAGCAAGCATAGAGGCACACACACACACACACACACACACACACACACACACCGACAGTGGCTTACACTCTTGTTATTCCTTATTGAAAGCAAGAAGGAAGCCAGCAGGACGGTTAAGACGTTCACCTGCCTAACAAGTAAACCGTGAAGTACTGGGTTCGATTCCCAGCCTTACCCTTTCTTCCCAGTTTGACGCGAAAATGGAACTGAGTGTCAAAATCCTTTAGATGAGACTATAAACCTAGGTGCTGTGTGTGAATGCACATAGAACATCTTGCGCACACGTTAGAAACCCGTTCTGCCTTTTGGAAGAGTAGGCTATGTGGTGCCCGTAGGAACGGATGACAATTTTTTTTTAAAAACGCATGCGCACAGGCCTCGTGTTCAGAAGCCATCCCTGAAGTCAGAATACACTAAGCCGAGGAAGGAACCCCCCCCCTCCCCCCCCCCCCCCCCCCCCCCCCCCCACCCCCCCCCCCCCCCCCCCCCCCCCCCAACAAAAAACCTTCCATATCCAACATATATCTCAACGTTGTTGAAAACTTGTATGCGTTTGATTTTGTGTGTGTTTATAATGAGACTTCTGTGTGTGTGTGTGTGTGTGTGTGTGTGTGTGTGTGTGTTGTGTGTGTGTGTGTGTGTGTGTGTGTGTGTGTGTGTGTGTAGTGTTGTGTATGTGTGTGTACCTGTGTGTGTGTGTCTGTGTGTGGTGTGTGTACGTGCGTGTGTACGTGTGTGTGTGTGTGTATGTCTGTGTACCTTGTGTGTGTGTGTGTGTATACGTGTGTGTATGTACGTGTGTGTGTGTTCTATCCAGGATGGCGACGTTCCCTGGTGGTGGCTGCTGCATGCCTGCTGCAGCGGTGCTGGCTGTGCTGGCCCTGACCTGCCTGTGTCAGGCGGCCCTAGCATGGCGCGTGCTGCTCGTGCCTCTGCCCGACACCAGTCAGTGTCGCCAGATGGTCAGCGTGGGACGGGAGCTGAAGACACGAGGCCACCAGGTGAACTTCAACACGAAGCGCTTTGGGTTTGGTTTGTTGTTGTTTTGGGGTGGGTTTGTTTTTTTTATTTATTTTTTTTTTTTTTGGGGGGGGAGGGGAGGGGCATTTGGTCCCTATGTTTTTTTTTCAAAAATATATTTGTTTGTTTAAAACCTTTTCTTACCACATACTCCTATATGACAGCCGGAATGACATGGGCCGAGCTGAAGAGGATCTCCCCAAACCGAGTTCGTTGGAGGGGTGTTGTTGCAGCCCTATGTTCCCCAAGGAACCAAGAGGCATAAGTCAAGTCACTCCTATATGAAGGTTTCCTTACGAATCCCCTGATTGATGATGGACTGGGGCTTTGCTACAAACTCATCACAACGATCCAAGAGTGAGGAAACCAAAGTTGAAGTCGTCAACAAGACCAAGGCACATGATATAACTAGAGAAGCAGACAATTTTTCTTGACACTGCCATGGTTGTTGAGGGTGGATATGACAATGAGGAAGCTGTGGAGATCCAGCTAGCTTTGAGACAATGTGACAGGACTGATCTCAACATTGTTCTCTGACTTCTGTGTCATGTATTGTATCCTGACATCAAGAAGACCCGCGCAATGCAAACACCTGCAGTGTGTGTCAGATAGACTGTGCTCCCCCCCCCCCCCCCCCCCCCCCCCCCCCCCCTTCTCTCCAATGTAAAGGGTTGAAAACCAGTCTCTGTTGCTGAAATGGCCTGGATGCAAATCCGACAAGCTCACCCAAGGAGAGAGCAACAAACATGCTCCCTGTTGACCCTATCCTTCACCTTCCACACGAGGACATAAAAACAAGAAGTAGAGTACGAAACGAAGCAAACTGGCCATACAGACAGCATGGCATTTATAGAATAGAAAACAGAAACTTTTCCATTATCAAGTAGAATTACATTCATCATCACAGACGTTTCAAGAAAACATGTTTTTGGTAGATATTATAGCAGCACATACACGGATATTTTTTAAATATGTTGAAGAAACGTCTGAAAGTAAGAATAAGAATCTATGGTGTGAAAGATAAGGAACTTATGGAAGGAGGAAAGGATTGGTTTGGGTCTGGAGGGGAGAAAAAAAGAGACAATGGCTAACAGACAACTTTTCTGTTTTTCACAGGTGATTCTTTTCGTGCCGGACTACTTCCGAGCCAGACGGTGCATAGAGCCCTCCCCACCAGGCCAGGCAGAGATAGAGATCCGACCCTTCGACACCAGTCAGGAGGAGGCTGAGGTGATTGAGGGCAAACTGGACAAGCTGGGGGATGAGGTGATGAGGGGAGGCACGGGCCTTCTGGGCGATTCCTGTGGGTCAGAGGACGTCATGCAGGACATCTGCAGCAGCTACATGGAAGCCAGAGACGACCTGGACCAGCTGCGACGTGAGGGGAAAGTGGACCTGGTGGTGGTGGACGGCACCCCTGTGGGCCGCTGTCTGTCACTGCTGCCCGCCTACCTGGGCGCTCCCTTCGTGGCCATGTCCAGCTTCATTGACCCCTTCGACAGCAGTGTCCCTCTCCCCACCAGCTTCTACCCAGCTCCCCTCACCGCTCTGCCAGGAAATATGGGTTTCTTCCAGCGTCTGACCAACTTCCTTGGCTACGCCACCTACGGCCATGGCGGCAAACTGTGGGGAGGCTTTCAGCAGGGAAACACTCTAGGAGACAGAGTCAGCCGCCTGGACAGCAACAAACTAATCAAGAAGGCTCTGCTGTATCTAGAAAACTCGGACTACATCATCGACTACCCTAAAGCAATCTTCCCCAACTTCTTTCAAGTAGGAGGGGTGACGGCATCTCCTGCCAAGCCTCTCCCAGGTCCCCTGGCCAAGTTCTTTGAGGGAGGTGCAGACACTGGTGTCATCATCGTGTCTCTAGGACCTCACATCTTCACCCCCAACAAAAACCTGGAAGACAAACTGCTGACCGTGTTCCGTCGACTGGACTCTCGCGTGCTCCTGCGTCTGAATGCTTCCAGAAGCATCAACAGACTGAAGAAGGTGCAAACAGTGGGCTGGTTCCCCCAAAACGATGCGCTGGGACACCCCAACACCCGCCTGTTTGTTTCACACTGTGGCAAAAACAGCTTTTTCGAAGCTCTGTTTCATGGAGTACCGTTGCTCTGCTGCCACTTTGCTGGCTCTGACGTGCTGGGGACGGCAGCGCGGGTGGCGGAGTATGGCGTGGGACTGTCTCTGGACCTGCTGACTGCTAGCGCTGACACCATTGCTACCACCATCACCACGTTGCTGAGCGAGAAGGCCTACACAAGACGCATGAAAGCTGCTTCCAAACTCTTCCACAGCCGTTCACAGCCTCCTGCTGCACGGGCAGCCTCTGCCATTGAACATGTCCTCAAGTATGGAGGAGGCTACCTTAGACCTCGGTCCATCGAAATGACTTTCTTCCAGTACGCTGGTCTTGACATTGCACTAGTGCTGTTTACACTTGTCTTGGGTATGATAGCCCTTGTAGCCTTTGTGGTCTTGAAAATCGTGATGCCTGCTGTGCAGAAGCCCAAAGTGCATCAAGACTCAGTCACTGAGAATGCCACCCAGCCGCCTGTCAAGGTGGCGGAGGTACAAGAAACACGCCAGTCTGTGTCCATAGTCATGTACATTTTATTAGTACTAGTTGTCCTCTTCTATGTTTTCGTTTGAAGACAAACATCTACCAATTCCCATTGTGTGCTTCCAGGTACCAGTTCACCCATGTTGTGTTCATTTTTCTACACAAATGCAGTTCTTTTTGCTACTTCTCCTTTTGTCAGAACTGCACTGTATTTCCAGAGGCAGCTTTCAGTGTTTTGGGTTTTTTTCATTTCAACGGTGCAGAAAAAGCAGGATGGGTGTACTTTTCCTCAGTTATTTAACATGCGTGAGTTTTCCAAGGCTTGGGTGAAATGTATACTCTTTTTAAAGAAGTTTTCTTTATTAAAGGAGAGTAGATCATTTCAAGGATTGAGTGGGATTTTTTTTCTTTGCATGTTTGCAAATTGAAGAAGAGTCACATCTAAATGTGTAGATTATGATAGGGCATTTGTTTTTCTCAGTTTGTAAGTTACTTAGCGAAATAGCTGTTTGGAAGAACTCTGCATTTACTAGCAGAGAACAAAACCTCCAAAGCCAAAACAAACAGGTAGCACACCCATCTAGAAAGCAGAGTCATGAGTTCAATCCCTGTTTGAATCCAAACTTTATCTCCAATCCACTAGACCATGAATAGTGGTCTTCGTGCCAGTCTTTTGAATGAGACAATAAACCAAAGTCCCGTGTGCAACATGTAAGTAGCAGTTTTAAAAAATGGCCCCCCCCCAAAAAAAAGAGTTGTCCCTGGCAAGATTCCGAAAGACAGCCACTCTGATAGGAAAGCAAATACGCAGTATACAGACAGGACCCAAAAAATGGGTGGCATTGTTCTTGTGGCAATACCCTATACCCAGGGACAGCAGCCTAGACTTCATGCACCGAAATCTGCTGTGACTGTAAGCCATGGGCCTATATACAATACAAAAGACGACAGAATTTAAGAATGACAAAACTGCATTATGGCAACAATTCAACTATGTTTCTAGTTTACCAATTGAAGCTAACAAAAGTGCTGCTTTCCATGGGGAAAAAAAAGACGCTTGTTTAACCAGTACCACAGTAAAGGCAATGCAAACAATGACGAGAAAGCTCAGTTACAAACTTCAGTCATGGTTGCTGATATAACAGTATTGGAGAGTTATCTACTTCTAAAATATCATCCTTCCCCATCTGTTGTTGATGTTTATCTTGGTCAGAGCAAATGTTCCATTGATTGCAAATGTCATTTATGATATGAAGCTAAATACGAAAGCTCTTGGCCCAACTTTTGTTTATCACAGAATATTTACTTTTACCATGGAATAGAAATAAATAAAAGAATCTTAGACGTGATTAATCTTTTTTCTTTCTTTTTTTAAGGTGAGTGGGTGGGGAATCTGTATAACGAAATAATGCATTCTGTTTAGTGTGAGAGAATGTGAGCACAACTTCCCCCACAGCACAGAAATAACAAACACAAGAAATGCTGACATGTACAGCAAGCACCCAGCTCAAAGTGGAGCTCAATTTGCATAAAAAAGACAGACTGACAGATTGACAG
This sequence comes from Rapana venosa, assembly GCA_028751875.1. Classification (NCBI taxonomy): domain Eukaryota; kingdom Metazoa; phylum Mollusca; class Gastropoda; order Neogastropoda; family Muricidae; genus Rapana; species Rapana venosa. The sequence goes on along the minus strand of CM054136.1, from coordinate 28,836,828 downwards.
ATTGACAGACAGACAGACAGACAGAGAGAAACAGCCACTGGTGGAGAGTTGTCTAACAGTCTTTATTCCAGCCAATAACTGGCTACAGTCCACCACCAGGTCAATCAGGCCTGAGAAAACTGCTGTCTTTTTTTTCTGTTTCCCTGAGAAAACTGCTGTCTTTTTTTTTTTTTCCCTGAGAAAACTGCTGTCTTTTTTTCTTTTTCCCTGAGAAATCCGCTGTCTTTTTTTCTTTTCCCTGAGAAATCCGCTGTCTTTTTTTTCTTTTTCCCTGAGAAAACTGCCATCATGTGACAAGCTGTGATCTGCCTTGTTACAGATGCACTCTAAGTATGGTACTCAGGGCTTGCAATGGTTTGACGGCAATTATAATTATGACATTATTTGCTTGAAAAGGGTATACAAATTCTGAATAATAGGAAGAGTTATTTTACAACATGCAGAGGTGAAGGGTTTAGAAGACATTCCTAGTTCTAAATGGTCTAACATTGCTTCTTCATAAGTGTTCCTCTATCCATCCATGAGGGCTATAGCATGTTACAAAATGCATGTTGGAAACACTTTAAAAAGAAACTACAAAGTACCAGTTATTCCTGGAGTGATGATGTAGCCCATGTATTATCTTTTGATAAGATCAAATATCGTAATTTACATGAATATAGAAATGTTGTATCTCTTATATACAGGTTTAAGCTCAATGCTTTTAGAACAAAATTTTTTAAAAATGCAACATGTATCTGTGGTGAAAATCTTACCAATGATCACATTCTTTTATGATGCAGAGATCTGAAAAACATCTTACCTGCCTTCCCAGTCCGTAGCTTACAGCAAGTTCTTAAAGACATTCCATTAATGAAAGATATTGTATTGTCATTAAGCCATACTCCTATGTTCAGACTCCTCTGATATAAGGATAGCTTCAAGTTATATGAATTGGAAAGTTGGTATTTTTGCTGTTTGATGTTTTTGGGGTTGGTTGGGGGTTTTTTTTGGGTTTTTTGTTTTTGTTCCCCCCCCTCCTCCCGAATTCTTGTTTATGCTTGTTTCATAATAGTTATTTATTGCGATTGATTAGTTATATGCATACCCCTCCCCCCTACACACACACACACACACAAGCACGTGCGCGTGCGCACGCACACACACGCACACGGGCACACACACATACACACACTTTCCTGTCTGATATCACTATTTAGTGGAAGGACGTTAAACTGAAGAACTACTACATTGCTTCTTCACCAAAAACCCCCAACTTTTTGAAGGGCTTTCAGATATACTGAATACCACATAAAATATTAAGATTTTGTTTGTTCTCCCTTTTGGCTGGGTTTTTAAGGAAAAAAATAATCTTTTTTCATTAAAAGCCTTTGGTTGTCTAAAAAAAAAAAAAAATCCAGATTTTGTGAAAAGATGGTCACACATAAAACAAACTATATATACAACGTATATTTTTTTTTTAAACCCAACAACCCCCCCACCCCTCCCCCCCCCCCCCCCCAACAACCCCCTCCCAAAAAGGGCATAATCTGAACAGCTCATTTTGCTAAGGAGGCAAAACATCATTTCTAGCGCTGAATGCCAAAACCCAAAGCTGAACAGCTTGTGTATAATTTTAAAGACAATATATCAAACACTTCATCCTGAGCCCAACTACTTGTGCTGCATGTATGAAGCAACTCTTGAGCTAGCAATGTGGAAGAAGACATTCACACTATTGACAAGACACTCACTCAAATGTATTTTCCTCTCAAAAGTAATGTTTATTTCAGTAATTTTTGAAAATGAAAAAAAAAAGCATATACCTCAAAACCTTTTCTTAAGAAAACATATATTCAAAGTTATGACATGTTTCAAGGTCAGCTAGATGTACATGTATGCTTCCTCAAAGGTTGACTGTGTTAAATCTTTTAAACCACATAAAATGTATGTTTATTTCTTTTTCAAACACTTCTTTTTTATACGGACGCTTGACAAAAATCTCCTGCAATCTGAACGTTTTCATCATCCAAATGTATTTCAAAATTCATACAACCCATGACGGACATTGTGGCCAAGAGGTTGGGACCGTTCAACTTCAATCCTATAGGTTCATAAACATGTAGATGATGTTTATTATCTCCCATGTCAAATTCAAGTGCAGACCTGCCAGTGCCTTATTGCCTTCGTGTATGTACAAACGTAGAAGATCAAATAATTATGGACGTTAAAAGATCCTGTAATTTCATGTCAGCGTTTGGTGGGTTTATGGAAACACGACCATACCTAGCATGCATCCCCAAAGTCGTCATGTGGCTACTGTCATAGTGGGTGAAATTGGTCGTATACACAAACCCCACCATTGGTGAATCTCAGAGCTCTAGCTGAGGAAAAGGAGGAAAGGTAAAGGAGTCCCATAACCTATAAGGTCATAGGGGAGCGAGGCGTCAGAGACCTCACTTCTCTAGGGCCAGCATATTGAGGGCGGCGCCCATCTCCTCTCCCTCGCTGCTTTACCTTCCCTGACCCTAAAGAGGGCAGGTACCCATTTACAGCTGGGTGAACTGGGGGAACTGTACTGAAGCCAAGGCGCGCAAACGGTCACCCATCCAACTGGTAACCACGCTCGACGCTACTTAACTTGGCTGGGGGAAAGCGAGTGCTCCGACCACTGAGCTACCACGCCCTGTCTAGCTGAGGAACAGAACAAAAAGAACACAAAACACACTTTCTCACACACCACTCACATTCACAACACACACACACACACACAGAGATTCCCATACACACAATACAGCTAATGCCAAAAAGAAAACTCAAGCTATAAAATCCAACGGTCGATTGAAGCCACCTCGTCTGTTCATGTACTGCCTGTAAACAAATAAACAGACAGAGCAAAGTTTTTAGTAATCTGTTTATCACCAGGAATTTCCCTTCAACTTTACTGCATCATAAACATGTAAGTCACAAAAGTTTTCACAAATTATTTTTGGATTGAAAAATAATTGATTTTAACTTCAGGTATACACATTTATCACAATATATGACAGCTTTTTATCTAGATAGATTTTTACACACACACACACATTCTCTCTCTCTCTCTCTCAAACTGTATCGTACATTTATCAAAACACCAGACAATTTTACATTTAAATGAATTTTCAAACACACACATACACACACAAATCTAGCCATACTTAACACACACACAAATCTAGTTATACTTAACACACACAAAATCTAGTTATACTTCACACACACACACAAAGAGAAAAATCATCAGTACCTGTATCGTCTTTTGCGAACAATGTTTGTTGCATAGGTTTCATTCCCTTCCACTTTCTTTCCCTGAAAAAGAAATAAAAAGAATACCTTCACATGATACCATTAAACACAGACAGAAGTCGCATATATCTATAAACACCTGATTTTCAAACATGTGCTTTTTCAGCAGACTGCAACCACACAACCACTCCAGGGGAAGGAATACTCTATAGCCTAGTGGTTAGTGAGTTGAGCTTGTGAACTGATGGCATGGGTTCAAGCCACTACCCAGCCACCCATCTGAAGGTATTTTTCTCCTGGAGTTAACATCAGTACTGACTCTACTTCCCCAAAAGTTCTAGCGATGTCCCCTGTGTGAACGCACGCAGAACATCTTGCACACATGTTAAGATCTATTATGCGTTTAGGAAGAGTAGGCCATAGAGTACCTGTAAAAACAGATGACAAAAAATGTATTAAAAGAAAACCCCATGCACACTGGTGCAGTGTTTAGTCATTATCCCCAAAGTTGGAATGCAGCTACCTTTAATGGTAGGCAAAAATGATCGCACACTCAAAAATTTATCCGCTGATGACCCTTGGAGCTCAAACCAAGGAAACAACAGCCCCCCCCCCCCCCCCCCCCCCCCCCCCCCCCCTCCGAAAAAGCCCGATGACCCTTGGTCAAGAATCAAGTGTCCTACTCACTAAGACAACCACGTCCCTGCTGGAATATATTTTTCTATTGTCCACATTTGTTGACGTAACAACAACAAAACAACCCTAAAAAAGAAAAACAAGCAATGGCTTCCTGACACGTACATTTTTTTTTCATGCATTCTTCTCAACAGTTATGCTGCACAACCTGAAGCTGTGTGCTGCTTTCAACATCTCTTTTGTAACTGCATGATACTAGTGATAGCTGTAGTTATAATTATGTCAATCTTCTGGAATAGATCAACAATTTTTTTTGTTTTTTGTTGTTGTTCTTCAGCTTGAGCTCCAAGGTTCACACAATGGCGAGATTTTTGGGTATGTGCCCAGTTTTTGCCCACCATTAAGGTAGCCAAATTCTAACTGTGGGGATCAACAAATATAAAACTCACAAAAGCCAAATGGCTGATCCCCTGATCAGTATTTGCACCTGACTGACTGATCCATGCCTTCACATGACAAAATAACACAGACACAAAGAATGACAATCTTTTTATATTTCAGTACATACTCATTTATATTTTTGCTTCATGAAATTCCCTCCCCGAAAGCAAGCTGAGAATAATGATTTCATAACTCAAATCAGAATGGTTGACAATTATGAAGATATCTAACTCATAACAAAACCACAGCCCATTCTCCCATCTTACACTCAGTCTCACGGAACAGGATAGCCTGGTGGTTAGAGCATTGTGCTTGTGATCCAATGGCCTGGGTTCAAGCCAGCTTCTGAGACTCCCATTCAAGGGGGATTTTTCACCTGGAGTTAACATCAGTGCCAACTCCACTCCCCCAAAAGTCCGTCGGATGAAACTATAAACTTATGTCCCTGTGTGAACACATGCAGAACATCTTGCTCAAACTTTACAACCTGTTCTGCCTTTTGGAAGAAGTGGCCATATATGCCAGTGGGAGTAGATAACAAAACTTACAAAACTGCATGCACACAGGGACTGGATGTAAAAAAGCACATTAGTGCTTATTCATTATCCTTGAAATAAAAGAATTTAAATAAATGAATTTTTTTCTTCTAAAAACCTTTTTCTCTTCTTCCTTCTACCATAAATCTGGCATTGCACTTCTTATTTTCGATAACACTTTTCCAAAGATTTGTTCTTATAACCCCCTGCACCCCCCCTGGGAATGCCAGGGTCCCTTTCAGTATGAATAGCATCCCCACCTTCTGGAAAATCTGCGCAAGAAATTCATCATCATTAGCCATTACACCCAGCGGTGTATAGGGCAGCAACAAAGCGCTTCCACTCCTGCCTATTCTGGGCCAACCTAGTCACTGATCCCCAAGAGTGCTGCATGGCCTTCATCTCACTTTCTACAGTTCTTCTCCACGTTGCTTTTGGTCTTCCTTTCTTTCTCCTTCTTTTCTATTATATCCCTCTCGCACCTCATTCCAACGTTTCACCAACCTTGGTGGAGTCGAATCCAATGAAGCCCATGATAGACATCATGTCTTTGTCCTCCTCACTCAGACCCTGCAGCTGTGCTTCTGCAATAGAAATAGAGGACACTTTACTTTTGTTCTGATAAAAAGAAACAGTAACTACTGAGTACATTCTTTCCCCCCCCCCCCGAAAGAATCTCTCATGCGTATTCTTCTGCTTGTTATTGTAATGGTTATATTTTGTCAGGAGAAATGAAAAAAAAGAAAAAAAAGGGGGGGTACGAAAACACTAACAATAACCTACCTTTTTGCTCTACTGCTATTACTCTCACATCACGACTACAGTTACTCCTCCTCCTCCTACTATTATTACTACTTATACTGCTACTACTACACTACTACTACTACTACTTATACTGCTACTATTATTACTACAACTTCTGGAACTGTTGTTGCTGCAGCTACCACTGCTATGACAGCTCCAAACTCAATCTATGAGATTAATTTTGCCAGTCAAATGACTGGGAAAAAATGCAACAATCTTTGCTCAAAAGCTATACCAGAAGACATGTATGTACTATCAATTTTGGGTAAAAATACTGTCATAAGAAGACATGTACTCCCTAGACACACTGTGATAAGAATACAAGTACTTACTATCAATTCTAGGTTAAAACACTATCACCAGAACACATGGTTGTTTTTCTATCAATTTTAGATAACATACTGTCACCAGAATATGTGTACTTGATATCAAATTCAGGTTTAAATGCTATTACTTGAGTTGAATACAAAAAATGTTAGCTAAAGACACCATTACCAGAATACATGTATGTAAATACTTACTATCAATTTCAGTTAAAATGCCATCAGTGGAAGACATGTGGAAACCATCATTTTTTAGATGAGAGACCACCACTAGAACACATACAGTACATGTAATCAATGTTTGGTAAAAGCACTAGAATGCATGCATGTACTTCCTATCAATTTGAATGCAAGTGCTCTGATTTGTTTGCTTTACAAGAATCAGCTCTCTAAAAATTCCATATATATTATTATTATCATCATTTTTACTATCATTATCAATTTTAAGATTAAAATGCCATCACTACAATGCTCTAAAAATTCTATATATTATCATTCTTATCATTACTATTATTATCAATTTAAGATTAAAATGCCATCACTACAATGCTCTAAAAATTCTATATATTATTATTATTATCATTACTATTATTATCAATTTAAGATTAAAATGCCATCATTACAAGATGTGTGCTTACTATCAATTTTCAGTTGAGACACCATTGCTAGAATACATGTACTTGACATCAATGTTAGCTAAAACATTATCACTAGAATACATACACTCTTATTGGTACTATCAATTTAAAGTATAAAAAAAAAAAGAAAGTATAACTAGAATATATGTACTTACAATCAATTTTAGGTTTAAAAAAAAACCTATCTAGTTTTATGATCATTCTTAGGTTATAACATTATCAGTACAAAACATGTACTCACTATCAGTTTAGGTCAAAACACCATCACTACAGTACACGTAGTTGCGATCAATCATAGGTTAAAACACCATCACTACAATACACATAAGCCCAACATACTATGAATTTCAGGTTAAAACATGATGACTACAATACATGAACTTACTATGAATTTCAGGTTAAAACACCATCACTACATTACATCATGTACTTACTATCAATCTTAGGTTTCTCAGGAACTGCGTTCTTCTCTTGGATGCCTCTTCCAGTTTCTCTGCAAATTACACAAAAACAATTTCACTACCACCATGATCATCATCATCATAATCATCATCAAAATCATCATCATCATCATAATCATCATCATCATGAGAAATAACAGAATTCTCACTAAAAATTCGAAAACTTATCCATCCTGCATATATTCTATTTAAAAGTTTGCTGATATCAACTTTGTTTTCTCTCAATCCTTTGTGCAAAACTTATCAAAATGAGTCAATATTGTTTTATTTCTCATCTGTCCGTGTGTGTATGTGTGTGCGAGCGCACGTGCGTGCGCTTGTGTGTGTATGTGCATGCGAGCACGCTTGTGTGTGTACAAGTATGTGAACACGAGTTCTCCTCCCCCCCCCCAAATACATACATACAGAACTGTATGATAAATGATATGTATCACAGAATGCTTTAATTCATAAATTGACTGAAATTTCTACTGGACGACTCTCCATTTGTTGACTACTCAATAAAGAATCAAAGTGATGTCAGATTCAAATTCTACAAGAAAAATCACAAAACAAACACACACACACATGCACGGTGTTCATGTGGGCAGATGGTCTGCAAAAAGTGAATAAACCATTATATATCATCAACATTATCATTCTTCTTCTTATTATTATTATGATTATCACACACACACACACACACACATTCCAAATATTTCTATCTTACCTTTCCTTTGATCTTCTTCCACGAGGTGATGTTGACCTGCAGAAAAGTAATACAATGTTAAAAAAAAGTATTGCAAAACTTAAAAAAAAATTTTTTTTTACATATATAAACTGAATATGTGTTATGAGGAACACACTATTTCATGCATACACACAGGTGTAATGCTATGTATTTTCATATCATGTTTAATTTAATAGCACTTTTTCACCTGCAAAAAAGTGATAAAAGATTCAGATATGGTTCAATGCATGGTAACAAATAAGGATGGGGGAAAATATTGTTGAAATTAATTAAGAATCAGCCTATATGGCCTGATGAGCTAAGTGGTTAGGATGTCTGATGTAAATTCTACTCTCAAAACAATCCTAAAAAATCTACTCTCCACATCTGTTAATGCTGGGAGTTCCCAAACTTAACTCCTGCCGCCACTGTTCATATTTCATCAGATCAGTGGTCACGAAGATCTCAGCAGGTAGGAGAATTGCATGTTTCGTAGTTGGAGACTGACACCTCTGTCACCGTAGAGCAAATACCATGAGGAACGAAACGAGGCCGAGACTGGCTGGAACCTACCACTTGTAGAAAAATAAGATCAATCTCAATTGGCCTACCACTCGCTTCTACTATGAGGCAACTTTTTACGACAGCTTACAACTGATGCTACCACAAAGTTGCAGGCTACAGCAAGCAAAAGTGGTAGTGTGTGCCAAATCCCTTTTTCATCGAATGCTCAGACAGCAACTATTGTTGTCTGTTATATGAGCGAAAATGCGTCACGCTGCTGTTAAGCGCCTGACAAGTCAGGCCCAGCGCGTCTGACTTCGGCACAAGAGAGAATAGTTACCTTTTAAGTTCTTTCTGGAAAAAAGGCAGGAGAATGGACCAAGAAGACGGAAAATAGACAAGAAGGAGGTGACAGGAAGAAAAGGAACAAGGCAGAAATAAAGAGAGTGATAGAAAAGAAGAAATTTCTAGCACAGAATTTCCAGAATGTGGGGATGCCAAATCCCTAAGTACACACTGTTTTAAAGTACCTTGCCAAACTGTCACTTCACAGGATTTTTTTTATTTAACTCTTTCACCATCATGTTTCTGACTGAAGCACTCTCTTCAGTACCAAGTAATTTTCAGCCCTGTTGCTCATTTCTCAGCATTCACTCTGTGTCAGAATAACACAGTCAGGTTTTCCACTCAAAACTGGTTGGAGGTGTGAAGGACGATACATATATATATGTCTGTGATCATGAGTGCGAGTTAACTGCAGGTGTGAAACTTTGGTACTTTATGAAAAACTGTCTTTTTTAATGTAACCTGTGCTGTCGACGAAAGTCGCCTACGAACGGTGGTGTCAACTAAAGTCACCTTTAGTGCCGTAAGAGTTTAACAGAGAGTACATGTTGCTATGCTGTGCTTTGATTAAACTTTAATTTTAGCATATTCCATTAGTTCTCTCTTTCTACCATGTACAATGGTGAAATTTAATTAACAATACTCCCAATGAGAAAAAGACCACACAAGATTCAGTGATTTCTGTGTCAGCGATACATTTTATAAGGAAACACCTGTTACTTTGGAACAAAAAGATTTTCAGCCTTTATATAACTATAAGACAGAAGATGGCAGGACGTTTAAGATGTTCACCTGCCTAATGAGTAAACCCTGAGATCTAGGTTTGATTTCCAGCCTTGCCCTTTTTTCACAAATTGAAGAGAAAACTGAACTGAACGTCACAGTCCAGATGAGACTATAAACCGAGGCCTCATGTGAGAATGCACCAGAACAGCTTGCGCACACATCAAAAACCTGTTCCGCCTGAAGAGTAGGCCATTTCATGCCAGAAGGAACGGATGACAATTTTTTTTTTATTTTAAAATGCATGCACACCATCCCAAAAGTCGGAATGCAGAGCTCTACCTAAATGGTGGAGGTGGAGGGGGGGGGGATGGTCACATTCGCAAAAATCTTACCATTGGTGAACCTAAAAAATCTAGCCAGAGACCAAAAAACCAACAACAACAAAACCACTCAAAAGAAAAACATACCTGCGCCTTGACATAGGTGACGGAGACCTCCGACGTGGGGAATGGGATCGTGACCTTCTGCGAGCATTTGGAGAGCGTGATCTATACCTTGGAACTGGTGAACGTGAACGACTTCTTCTGTGACGGTCTGAAGATGAAAAACATAACTTTTTGTTTTCTTTCTTTTTCAAGCCCACAAACACATGAACATATCTTAAAAGTGAGAATTCATGGATATTCAAAGTTAGTAGATGCTTTCAATGATTATGACAAACATTATTTAGTATGTTCTCTACAAACATGACATTAACTAGTTCTAGTGAGTGCAAGAGCTGTCTGTATGCACTGTATGAATATGCTGTTGTACATTTGGTGTGTGTGTGAGAGTGTGTGTGTGCTGTGTTTGATTGCGTGGTTTTTAAAATGGTGTGTGTGTTGCGAAAGGAGGTGAGAGAGAGATGAGAGAGGTGAGTGAGGAGAGTAGAGATGAGAGGAGTGTGAGAGAGAGAGAGAGAGAGAGAGAGAGAGAGAGAGAGAGAGAGAGAGAGAGAGAGAGAGAGAGAGAGAGGAGAGAGAGAGAGAGAGAGAGAGAGAGAGAGAGAGAGAGCAGAGAGAGAGGATTTCATTCCTATGCAATTTCTTCAATCATGTCAAGTTATAGCTCTTGTAGTCTGAAAAAATGTAGATTTAACTTAATAAGTTATTCTGTCTTTGTCAGAGTTCATAAGATTTGCTGGTATTTCTTTAAATTTATTTGATTTGTTATCTTTCGCAAGTCAAATGAAGACTTAAAAAAAAAAATTCAAAGGAAGTTGATGTGGTTTATTTTTAATGTCTTGCAGGTATATTATTGTTTGTTTCTTATTTCAATATTTATCATTGTTGTTCCTTCCAGTTCCATGAAGACCACTTGCTTTTCAGTTCTGTGAGCACTAATTTAACATGTTTGCAATTCTGGGTGCATAGTATAGTTACTAGTCTTAGGTTTGTTCTCCTGTAGAATTTGTTTATAATCCTCCATACTCCAAAAGGGTTGAAAGAAATTAAATCTTGAATCTTGTGTGTGTGTGTGAGTGTGTGTGTGTGTGTGTGTGTGTGTGTGTGTGTGTGTGTGTGTGTGTGTGTGTGTGTGTGTGTGTGTGTGTGTGTGCATGTGTGAGAGAGAGGGAAAGAGAGAGAGTCTCAGAGTGTGTGTGTCACTTGTGTGTGTGTGTGTGTGTGTGTGTGTGTGTGTGTTTGTATAAAACTATAATGTATACCTTGTGTGTCATTAATATAAAAAGTATTTTACATGTCCATAATTGACATAAGTGCAAGGATGGACATGCCTGAGTGAGTGAATTAAACTATGTCAAAGACCAATGATTCCTTATGTAATATATACTATTTTGACTGATTGTTCTAGTCCCTATAATTTTGTCATTGCCATATCGGCATATCTCTTTTTCTAATTCTATAAACTGTCTGTATCAATGAATGAATGATGGTACTTTTCCTGTCCTATTTAGTCATTATCTTTTTTTTTCCATTAGGCCCATCTATAGATCTCAGTACTTTGGGCTACTTCATGGTACAAGTTTCCTCTTCCATTAATTACATTATGTTACACTACATTAATAATAATACATTACATTACACACACACACATCACACACACTATCATACACACTCACACTCACAGACAGTGAGACACTGAGAATTGTAAGTATATTCTTACAAATTACTTTTAAATCATATCAAACTGAAGTAAGTTTTATATGATATTACTCACGTCTCCTTTCCCTGGACCGAGATCGCCTGCGATCTGCAAAAAATAATTTTATATAATCCATTAAATCAATGAATAGTATACCTGGCTATAGAAATTATTAGTACTACTACTCATTATCACGTTATCATGTTATTCATAATGAAAGCCGAAATGAAAATGTTTCCCATAAATCGTTAAATGAATACATATATTCTTAAATACTGATTAAACAAATAAAAATCAGTAAAAGGTTACCAATGCATCATCATAAGTTTCTTTTCCTATCTAATCTTAGTTAGTTTGTACCTAGTATCTTATAAGTTATGTCAATGATTTAAACTTGACTCAAGTTTTTAATTATACTGATTAAAAAAAAAAGGTTATTTCATAACAAAAAAGGTTAAGAATTGCAAACTTCTATTTCGAAAACTAGGCTCTACCATATAACTTTAATTCTAAATATAGAAGTTAGGCCTAGGCCCACATGATACAAGTTATATAAAACTAAACCTTACTGGCAGCCAGTTTTGATAGGCCAGGTTACTTCATTATAATCACAATCCTAATGGTATGAAACATATGTTCGGTAAATCAGCAGTAAACAATTTCAGAAAAGCAACAAAGAAACAAATTCATAAACAATAGAACTGGGAGGTGGGGTTAAGAGTGGGGGTGTATAAATTAGTTGGCCTAATAGTAATACTAGTACTAGTAGTACTTAGCAAACAATTTTCAGAAGAGCAACAAAAACCAAATAAACAATCAATGATATCATTATCGATGACAAAAAAGATTGTCTATTGTCAATCACCTAGACATAGCAATGACAGCTGAGGTTGTAACTTGTGTTCTTTCAAACAAGCATAATGGTGTAGCATGTAGTGTAGCCTATAGGGTATACATAATACTATATATAAATATATAAAAATATATATATACATATATATATTATGTACTTGAAATTATACAATTTACAATGTTAAATGTTTTTAACAGCAAAGGAAACCAATCACTGAATGAGTGAATCACTCATACCAATGGACTCCAATGTGATCACCCAAATGACCATTTTTGCACAAATTTATTATAAACTTAAAACGCACTTTTTTTTTAGCATTAAGACAACATTACATACAAAAACATCAGTATTTAATTTTAATTCAACTAGGCCTACAAGATAAGTATTGGACATTGTGACGATTGTCTGTATGATGAATCAGCCGTAGACTATATCAGTATATTGATGTAGACCTATGCACAGTTTCTGTATGATTAAGTGCAGGCCTGTTCGATCCTTATTATCTTACCTGTTCTCTTAGGTGATCTACTTCTACTTCGAGGCATGGTGAAACGTGTTGACTGTAGTTCACAGTGCTAACGTGAACGTCGAAATAGGATCAGTACGACAGTGGTGCGTCTAGTTTATACCGGAAATATGTCAAGAGTTATTTTTCTTCTATCCGCTAAAGACCGGAAAAGACACTTGTTGACATTGACATTATTTAGGTTTATTAGGCAATGTCGTTACACTACACTGTTCTTAGTCTCGACAAAATTCTAGAGAGGCTAAGAAATACACGAGTCACATAGGTACAATATTTTAATGTAGGTAGACTATTTAAATACCCAACTGTCAAAAAATGATTTAATGGTTAACAGAGAAAAGGTTATTCATTGGATAGTCCTTGTTAACATGAATTTATAAATTTAGTGCATGTCAATGATAACAAAATTGAATTAAAAAAACCCTTGTCATTTAAGAAACAAATATTAGTATTAGTCAAAATTATGTATATATAATCGTAAGAAGACGTTACTGATATCGCCTCCGTGGCCTAATGGATAAGGCATCGGCCTCCTATACGCCGGATCGGCTAAACATGTGTGCAAGCCGGGGATTGCGGGTTCGAGTCCCGTCGGAGGTGTTTTTGTTCTTAAAAGTTTTTTTTTCCTTGGGCTTTTTGCATTGGCTTTTTTTATTGTATTTTTTTCCCTTTCTCATCCACATGAAGAATACACATTAAAATTTTCTCATTTATTTTTTTTATCCTTTTCATATGATGACACAATACACACCTTCTTATGGTCACATTAACTTCTTTAAGTATTGCCAAAGAAAATAATGTTTTCTTCAGCAGTCTCATGTCAGCTTTTAGAGGTTCCCACATCCTCCCCTGTGACAAGTATATTACCCCCCCCCCCCCCCCCCCCCCCCCCAACAACAACAACAAAACATAATTATGATCATCTTGTGATTCATTTTTATACAGTCACAAGCAACTGTAAGTTATTTTTTACTTCCTTCTCAGTCTCAGGGTCAAGATGAATAAAACAGCATAGCAGCATTTCTGGTTCTGCACACAAACTTTTTATCAGCTGCCTTCAGTTATTTTGTAGACTACATGTTTAGAGGCAAATATTCAATTATAAACCCAGGCTGGACAAACCAGCCAGCCATTATGTACCATTTCTTCTTTTTTATTGATTAATTTTTCTTTTATTAATCTTCCAGTTTAGGGTGGGGGTGCATTGGTTTTGTTGTTGTGGGTGGGTTTTTTTTTCTAAAGTTAAACTTCCAAATCCTTCCTACCCTGAAAGGGGCAAAAGGAATAAACCTGTTTAAAACATTGCCTGTGCTTGTGTGCATGCACCTGTCTACATTTTATTTATTTATTTATTCTTTTATTTCGAGGATAATGGAATAAGCACGTATGTGCTTTTTTTTTCATCCAGTCCCCGTGTGTATGCAGTTTTGTCAATTTTGTCATCCTTCCCACCGGCACACAATGGCCTACTCTTCCAAAAAGACAACAGGTTTTAACGTGTGCTCTGCTGTGCCTTCGCACACAGGCCTCGGCTTATAGTCTCATCCGAAGGACTACATGTACATGTGTGTGGGTTTGTTTTTTGATTTAAAGTCTGTTCATTGTAAGTGATATTTATTTGTTTCATTTATTTATTCTTTTTTAAAAATCTATTTAGATAATACTAGAATGAGTACTCATGTGCTTTTCTTTTTTAACATCCAGTGCTTGTGTGTGTGCAGTTTTGTAAATTTTGGCTCTATTCCCACCTGCACACAATGGCCTACTCTTCTGAAAAGCAGAACAGGTTTTAACATGTGCTTAGTTGTTCCACTTGCATTTGCACATAGGGCCTTGGTTTATAGTCTCATTCAAAGGATATTAGAGGTGTGTGTGTGTATGTGTGAGCATTGTATCATGTGTGCCCACAAGCTTCAGTATATTTGCTGGGCCATTGATAGTGTCAAGAATAGGAAATATTGTAAGAAATTGGTTTAAAACATGACAGAATTAAATGAATATTGAACAGCTCACACACACACACACACACACACACACACACACACACACACACACACACACAAAGGCAGGTCTGATTGTATTGGGTGTGTGTGTGTGCCTGTGCGCCTGTATGTGTGCAGAGTTATGCAGTGTACTTTGTTGTGGGTTGGGGAGTGGGGTGTTCCATTTTTGTTGTGTTTTTTTGTTTTGTTTTTGTTGTTGTCTTTTTGGCTGCGTGTGTGTGTTTTTTCTGTTGTTGTTTTTTTTTGAGTCAGTTTTATTATTATTGGTATGGTAATAATGTAGTTAAGTATTATTGATCATGTTGTTTTTGTTCCTAGATAGATGGCTTGATGAGAAAAAGCAAATGCAATACTTATTCAATGTACCATCTGCAAATAAAAATTTGACTTGACTTCACACACACACACACACACATATCACCACCACCACCTCCAACAACAGCTTTAATAACAAGAACAATAGCAGCAGCAACAACAAAACCCCCAGCCTCAATGAAATGAATTTAAAATAAACATTATCATTATTTGGTATTTTTTGTGGCAGTGTGGCCAGGGTTTTTTGTTTTGTTTTTTTGGGGGTCTATCTCAGTTTTGACAAATGTATTGAAATTTTGCAGAATAAACATAATCAGACTGTTTTTACTTGTTGCAGTGTGTGTGTGTGTGTGTTGTTTTTACTTGTTGCAGTGTGTGTGTGTGTGTGTGTGTGTGTGTGTGTGTGTGTGTGCGCGAGCGTGCTTTTGTTTCGATTTTTTCTTGGGGGGGAGGACTTTCATTTTTAAGGAGAGAGAGAGAGAGAGAGAGAGAGAGAGAGCACTTACACTGTTTCTCTCTCTCTCTCTCTCTCTCTCTCTCTCTCGTGAGGGCAGGATGATTTTTTAAAAAAAATGTTGCCTTGTCTTTTACCTGTAACAGGCCCTAATGATCATCTTGACTTGACCTGACCACACACACACACACACACAAGTGGTAAACCCAAGCCTAGCCTAGGTCTAGTAGGTTAGCCGCACAGTTTGTTTTGGCTGTTGGCAGCGAGCCGAGTAAACGGCCGCCATGTTTGATAGGCTGACCCACTTTCTTTCCCAACTCATCTTTCAAGGCTACAATTCATCTACTGCCCGTATCTTTGTTAAGTTCACTTTTCCCCTCCCTATCCTCACTTAGATAAAACATGTTAACATATACACACATCTCAAGCTCCGGTACTACGCCAAACTGCATTTGACAAGCTTAGGCATAGCCTATCGTTTTCTTTACAATTCAATCACCAAGGCTTGGCGGCGAAAGACCGCCTTTCCCGTTTGAAATTTCTGCACTGTTTAACCAGATATATACTAAACACATTCACTTTTAAAATACTTTAGATGATTTACTACATGCTATGATCTTTTAAAATTCATTTTTAAGTACATGTAGGCTTTGATGTTTGTGTTTGCGGGACCATACAAAAAGTACGTCCCGAATTTCTTGGTCAACATCAAGCAAGCAACCTACTAACAGCCCCTGAACAGTTTACACTGTTCCCCCTACATCTCTTGCCCCCAGAATCACATAAATAACACCCAAAATGAAATTGTTTTAATCATTCACGTGTTATTTATTTAGATATAAACTGGCAGTGATGCATTGAAAGAAAATACCTGATATCCTACCACTGTCAATCTCGGTTAGCGTAGGCTACCAGAGCTCGGAAATGGTCTCCACGAAAATTTTTAGAAACAGGCATTAAATTATCATCTACCAATAAAACAGGACATGATTAGTGTTTTGTGGAACCTGCTTAATGTTTCACATCAGAAAATGTATTTGATTATTGCAAAATATGAAGCAAAAACGTTGGTTACAAAATTTAGTATGAGTAAAGAGAGAGTGGGCTAATGGTGAATCAGCTTGTATTTGTGTTTTCTGGTTGTCAGAAAACAGCTTCAAACTCTGTCTACACAGCTTCCAGAGGCAAATATTCTACATGAACAGCTAAATGACAATGCTAACATTTATTTTATAACACATAAATGGCGAGCGATTCGAAATTCTGTATTAAATCGATAATTTTGTTCAGTGAACTTGTTTCCTTGGGTCACAAATGGTGGCTTTAATTTCATATTTCTTTTTAACAAAAGCAAAGTACGCATTGATACATATATAGAAAGAATGCTTGTTTACAGACAATTTCAACGGTATGCAATATGTTAGTAGTCTTTGACTTGTTAACAAACTAAAAGCCTTGAAACAGATATAAACAAACACAAATTCGGCCTGGCGAGCTCTGACGCGGGCCGAAACGGTTGCTCGCGCGCAGCGCTGTCTTTGCAGTCCGGTGACAGGGTATATATATTGCCAGCGGTAGGCATTGAACTTCATTCTCTTCGCCGACTTCACAGCGAACACATCTCCGAGAAAGCTTCAATCCGACACCGCTCAGGACACTTCAGCATCATGTCTGACGCCGCTGCTGCAGCTCCCGCTCCTGCCAAGAAGGCAACCAAGCCCAGAAAGCCTACCAAGCCTGCAGACCACCCCAAGTACAACGTCATGATTGCAGCTGCTGTTGCTGCTCTCAAGGAGCGTGGTGGTTCCTCCCGTCAAGCTATCCTCAAGTACATCATGGCCAACTACAAAGTGGGCAATGAGGTCACCAAGATCAATGCTCGTCTCAAAACTGCCCTGAAGGCTGGTGTGAAGGCTGGCACCCTCAAGCAAGCCAAGGGCACTGGTGCATCTGGCTCTTTCCGTCTGGGAGAGAAAAAGGTTGCTGCTAAGAAAGTCAAGAAGGTTAAGAAGCCCAAGACTGCCAAAAAGCCCAAGAAGCCTGCAGCCAAGAAGGCAGCCAAGCCCAAAAAAGCTGCTGCCAAGAAGCCCAAGTCTCCTGCCAAGAAAGCTGCCAAACCTAAGAAGGCGGCCAAGTCTCCAGCCAAGAAGGCAGCCAAACCCAAGAAGCCCAAGACCCCCAAGAAGGCTGCCAAGAAGCCAGCCAAGAAGTAAACTTGTTTAGTTTTCCTCCAGGTCCTTTTCAGGGCCATTCGTCTTCCCAAGCGGGATAGACATCTTGTTGCTTGAATTGTTTACAGCATGCGAAGTTGGTTTCTTATGCTATGTACAGGTATGCACTGGCAAACCCAGCCATATTTATTGTAACTAATCTTTGTGCGCACACGTATGTTATATATATATATATAATATATATATTATATATATACACACACGCAGTGAGTGGCAGGAACATGGTCATGGTACCGCCCATATGCGTTCAGTTCATCGGTGTATGCAGTGCACATGGTTTTTGTCTTGGCCACTGAGACGGGTGCTGACTGCATAAAATGGCGTTACTGTTAATCGATGCATATGGGCAGACTCGTAGTATGCAGTGCGTGTTTACCGTACATGTATTGCATACCACTTTTAGTAACATTTCAGTCCATTTGGGCTGCTCTGACCTGGGAGAGCACGTTGCCTCAAGAGTAGGGCCACCTTGATCATTGTATATTATAATTATTTTCAGCAAGTTGTTCCTGGAAGAATTTCCCAAGGCCAACTCTCTTGTTGCCCTGTGTGTGTCTTGTTTTTAAACAGAAAAACACCGCTCCATTCTGTTGCATATGGGGCCTCGGTTTATTGTCTCATCCCTAAGACTAGTACCCAGACACACTAGCACGGTATACAGAATAGGTTCAAATCTCCAGTAAAAACGGGGATCGAAAGCACTGTTTATTTTACATGTACTTTATTTTATTTTTACATTCCGAGGATAATGGAATAAGCACTCCTGCTCTTTTCCTTTCCATCCAATCTTCGTGTGTGCAGTTTTGTCAATTTTGTCATCCGTTCCCACCGGCATACAATGGCCTACTCTTCCGAAAAGTGGAACGGGTTTTAACGTGTGAGCAAGGTGTGTGTGTGAACACACAAATTACACATTGTATTTGTAGTCACAAGTTTTCAGTTTTAGCTTCCCAAGACAACCCCATCCAAAAAAACCCAGAAGTTAATTACATCGCATCACGTTGTCCACACTGATTTATACATGTGTACATGTAGCTAACTGAAGTTGTTGTTCAGTGAGAGTCTCTCAGAGAGCTGGCTGGCGGTGGGGGTTGATTGATACAGTCCCTAAATCAGATAACTCTGGTGGGACTCTAATATCTGAATCTCAAAGAAAAAGAAAAGCCACTGTTCATAGTTCTCGGACAGTTCCTGCAATGGGGAAAGAGGGATAACCTCTTATGAATTGTAATTTTTTTCCCGGTCTCCTAAAGTGTGTTCTGTCCCTTTATGAAATGGTGCTCTTTGATTGATTGCTCAGTTCAATTTTGAGGTAATTTAGACCACACACGCTCCAACTTTATTTTCATCGATCTATAGAACTGAATCGCTCATTGATTGTTCTTTGTGTGATAACTGGAAAAGCACTGCTGAGAAAAACAATCAGGAAAAAACAAAGTCCACAACGGGTACACAGCACAAATCAACATAACTAATTCAGATTTTAAGAATCCCATTCTAATAAACTTAACCAATACAAGTAAAACTTCTTCTTTCGTTCGCTTTTTACACCGTCAGATGCGTTTTGGAGAAATAGAGGCAAGTCCTTTCCAGCTCCTCTAGTTGGCCGTACAGCTTAGAGAAGTAAAACAAAACGAAAGGCTGTCTCAAAGCCTGCAAGCCCCACCAAACTACGCCCCCCCCCCCCCCCTCCCAAATTATCACCCCATAAAATATAATATGAACAAAAACAAACAAAACCCCGAGCGGCTCATCCCAACCGAGTATTGCTACGACCCAGGCAAGGACGCTGACGCATGAGATTAACTAGGCCTAGGCCACACGATGTGATTGTGATTCTATCAATTCGTAGAACTTTGTACAATGGAAACACTGAAAATCTGATTTTTTTTAAAATAAAAAACAAACAAACAAAGAATAACAACCACCACCCGTCCCCCAACCCCCCCCCCCCCCAAAAAAAAAAAAACAACACAACCAACCACAACAACAACAAAAAACAAAACCAAAAAACCCCACCACACCAAAAACACCCCAAACCAACCCTCGTAGGCATAATGTGCTCAGCTTCTTCTTCTTCTTCTTCTCTCTCTCTCTCTCTCTCTCTCTCTCCATTAAAAAAAAAAATAACACGTCTGAAAGTAAATGATAAGTAACTCATTCTTATGCAGAGAAACTCCAAGCATTTTGTGCCAGTCTTATGACATATACACACTATAAGCTAGCGAAATGTGCTTATAAACTATCAACAACTGAACACTAGAGCCTAAACCAGACAGATCAATAAATACACACAATACTTTATAGCAATGCACGCCTGTCCGGAAGACTGGAGAGTCCCTTCTTTCCCTTCTGCACCAACAAGCATGCACTCCCCTACTGACATATCAGAAAGGGTTGGCAGCAGAGAAAATGCATGTTACATACAATAGTTTAGTTACAATTGTTAACACTCTGATGCCGTCGTTTCATTTCTTTAGGCCAATCCTGTTCGTGGATGGAGAAGAGGGAAAATTTGACAGATTCTTTTGTTTATGAATTGATTAAGTGATGAGCTGATGTACATTGGTAAGTTAGACTAGTTTTGTTTCATGCAAAAAACGTGTTTATGTTAGGTTGTTTAGTTTTTCATTCTTTTTCAGTCCGACTTTTAAGGGACAGTAAGGACCAGCAGGACTGCCAGACTGAAAAACAAAAGTTTTCTAGCAAGAGCATTATACAAAAAGAAGAAAAAAAACTACTCCATATCCATCAAATAATAACAGCTGATGTAAGTGAGGTCTCTCAATGTCCTAAACACTCTATGACCTACATTTCCCAGGCGACCTTCACCCGCAAAAGTACTGCCTTCAAAAGGTCACATATTCGTAGTCGCGTTTACGTATCAAGATGGGTGACAAGTCAGAGGTAGGCCTGTGTGAAACAAATTGTTTGATTATGAATCTTGAGAGTTACTTTTGAACGTGTTTTTTAGTTTAGTTTGGTCTGTTTTTGATGTTAGTCTTGTTGATAAATATTTCAATGGCGGATATAGCACCGTGTCTTAGTTTTCTTGCACTTGCTTTCTCGTGTTTTAGGACTCGCGCACTATGCCGTGTAGGGCCTATGCGGAACTCTGCATCATGGTCGAAGAACTCGCCTAGGCCTACCGAGAAGTAACAAAAAATCAGTGATGAAAATATGTTACGACAGTACAAAAAAGGCAGTGTTAAACTTGTTTGGAAGTGCAGTAGGTCTTTCTTTTTATCGTAGAAAAAGATGTAAAAAGTTATTCGTAAATATTGACATCTGGCTTTTCTACTTTGATGGTAATTTCTAAATTAGCTTTCAAACATAATTAAAAGTGATGTGAGAAATTTTGTCATAAAACTTCCGTGTTCAGTCGATAACATCGTCCATCCGGGTTTCTTAAAACTTAGCCTACGTTTTTATGATTCAAAATTACCGTCAAAGTTTTAAAGTCGTTTTTTGGAGATTTTAGTTTGCTGAACGTACAACCTTCAGATTTGTTAAGGCTATTAAAAAAGAAGGTGAGAGAGAGAGAGAGAGAGAGAGAGAGAGAGAGAGAGAGAGAGAGAGAGAGAGAGAGAATCAAACCATCATACTCCCAATCTCTGGATTGGAATCCAGACAGAATCCAGTGTTGAAGACATGGCCAACAGAAAAGTAGAAAGGTAATTCATTGGAATACAGTGTAGAGCTAGTATGTAGTAGAAGTAATTAAAAAAAAAATCATGGTTTGAAGAGAGAGATAGAGAGAGTTATTTATTGCTTGAATGATAATCATTATCTCTTAAGGGTACAGGTAAGTGTTACTGTTAGCATACAGTTTTTCATCCAGCCCATGCCCTGAATAGGGATCATTATTATTAATATTTGTAATCATGGCAGTTATTAGTACTTAGTAGATTCAAGTAAACTTGAAGGAAGGAGATAGTGGACAAAGCTTTTATCCTTGAAAAAAACACCCACAAGAAAACAAAACTACCTCCTGACAATAATGAAAGAAAAGAAGACATAAGAATAATGAAATAAAAAGTGATAAAACATGAAACAAAATAGAAATAAGATAGGACAAAATACAAAACCCCCAAACCCAAACATTGAAACCAAAAAAAAAAAATCCCCCCATTAACAGAGAGAGACAGACGGACACAGTGAAAGAGAGAGAGAGACAGACAAACAGACAGACAGACTCTCAGAGACAGATAGAGAGAGCAAGCAAGCTTTGCCTAGATGTAAGATAAAGATGATATTTTCTTGGAAGCTCTTTAGCCATTCTCACATGCGGTTTGTTTCACAGTGTTTGACCATGTTTCATTTAGCCTCCCCCCCCAAAAAAAAATCCTTATAGTGAGACTACAAAAATCTGTCAAGATCTTTTTTTCTAAATCTATTTTTTAAAGGCTTGTTGCTTCATTTGTGCTGGCTGATGACACGATTGAGATGTGGCTTTTTAGGTTTCTGATAAAGTCTACTGATGTATTTCAGATTAAGTATAAAATTGCATATTATATATATATTGGGGTTGGGGATTGAAATGATTCTTATTTATCAAATAAACTGAGGAGAGTATATAGTGTCTATGCCGGTTCACACAAACCACACATCTGTATGAGTTTCTTGTAACACACACAGGGACGCATGCATGCACACATGTATGCACACACACACACACACTCATGCACTCACACACGCACTCATACACACACTCATACACACACTCATGCACTCACGCACACACTCATGCACATGTGCACACACACTCAAAATTACAGGGACATACACATTTAATTAAATAAAATTTCTGGCCCAGGCCAAAAGCTGTGTCAATTATTGATGTCAGCTTATTGCCAAGGCTTACACTAAAATGTTGAACATTATGTTGTAAACTGTTATGCTGAGATTGCCTTCAGCCATTACAAGCTCTTATCCTGCACTCTCCTTGAAAGGAGAAAAAAATCCTCTGAAGTTGGAGTATGGCTGCCTATATGGTGAGGTACTCAAAAACAGTCATACACGCAAACTTCTCATTCAGTGTGCGATTTCAATCTCACAGTGATTCGTAGGTGGGATGAGTGAGTCAGAGTGTACAGTCTGGGTGCCCCAGAGAGTGTTAAGCTTGGGAACATACAACAACAGCAAGAACAACATATGTGATTTCAAGCAAGATCACCCCTTTTCTAACCATCATTTTTTTTCTGACACGTGAGATTCCAGCTGTGCTTAGTGAGAAAACCCCTGTTTGAGTTTCTTCATTTCAAAGCTGCAGGGGGCCAGCCAAGTACACAGTAGAGCACTAAAGTAAAGTAGAACTACAACTCTCCAGGACATTCCCAAGACTTCACTTTAATGCTTATTTCCCCTAGACCATACTGGTCATAGAAACTGGCAGAACACACTGTCACTCAGTCCATCTGCCACTGTTGGCAGACAAAGCACTGTAGAAAATAGTTCTGTCAGCCACTGTTGGCAGACAAGATAGCTAAGGTCCTTGGAACTCATTCTGTCATTGTGGGAGGCTGTGAAGTATTTCTTGGTGAAATCCGGGACATTCTTCTTCTTGTGGAGATCCAGTTGAGAGGTTGATATTTATGTTTTGAAAAAGAAAAGCTGTTATAATGTTGTTGTTGTTGCTCGATGCATTTTTTTCAAGGAAAATGTATATATAGGAAGCTCTTTTTCAGTCTGTCATTTCTAGATTTCCTCCAAGTTGATCCTGACTTGGTTATAGTCATTGATATTGGGTTTATTTTTTTAGTGTATATAAGTATATATTTATCATATATATTAATAATTTTTTTAATTTTCTTTTTCTTCTTCTTTTTTTCTGTTATTATTAGTCGAAGACCATGTCCTTCATGGTAATTATTATGGTTATAACAACATGAGAGGAGATGGGCGCCGCCCTTAATATGCTGGCCCCTGGAGAAGCTGAGGTCTCTGATGCCTCGCTCTCCTACGACCACATAGGTTATGGGACACCTTTACCTTTTTATAACAACCTGTATCCTGTGTGCACAATAAAACAGGCAAGTGAAGATGCCAATTCTTTGGACGGGGTGGATCTGGCCCAAGTCCTGACCACTATGGCGTCTATCAGACCCCTTCTGGACACAGGGGAGGATTCCGCCCTTTCCTCCTCCCCGTCCACCTCCCTCAGCCCTCAGGACCACACCTACAACACAGCCCCTGTCATCTGCGTGCCATCCCCGTCAGGCATCGTCCAGCCTGATTCTGCCGAGTCGCCCCGCAAGCGGCTACGCACAAAGGACGAGAAGATTTGTGGGGTGTGTGGGGACAAGGCACTTGGGTTCAACTTCAATGCCATCACTTGTGAATCTTGTAAAGCCTTTTTCAGGCGCAATGCTCACAAACCTAAGGTAAGTTTTATTGTTAAAAGATAGATTTTTAAAAGTTTCCCGTGGGGATGCCAGGGGCCTGTGAGTATAAATAGCATCCCCACCTTCTGTAAATTCTGTGCTAGGAATTCCCTCTTTTCTATCCTTCTCTTTGTTTCTGCCTTGTTCTTCTTCTTCTTATCACCACCTTCTTGTGTATTTTCTGCCTTCTTGGTCCATTCTCCTGCGTTTTTTCCAGAAAGACTTAAAAGATAACACTTCTCTCCCTTGCCAAAGTGAGATGTGCTGGGCCTGACTTGTAAGGTGCTTAACGGCAGCGCAGCGCGTTTTCACACATATGACAGACAACAATAGTTGCTGTCTGAGGGTTCGACGAAGAATAATTTTTAAAAGTTGTGATCTAACTCTCAACAGTTTTGAATTTTTCACATTATTTTAGAGCTACAGTCGTGTTTCATTATTGAAATGCTTGTAACATAAGCAGTTCTAGGTAGTATGTCAGTATATTCAGAAAAAATGAATCTGATGAAATTAGAACTTTATTAAGTACTTGTTGAATATATTTTTGAAAAATATCTTTTGATCACCAGTGATTTAAAAAAAAAATCATAGGTAACAACTGATAAGAGCTAGTGCTGGGGTGATATAAAGTGTGAAACATTTATTTTAATATTTCTACAGAGTTGATAGGTTTATATTGCTATGTTAGTGTCTTTTTTGTTTTAAAAAATTGCCTGTAACTAGTGAAAGACAGTTTGTGAAATCATATATCAGTCTGAATTCTTATATAGCAATGTGTACATAAAACATGGTATTTATTCTGCTTTTCGGCAAAATGACTTTGTGTAAGGATTATCTTTATTTTGTAGACCTCCACTGTCAGTTTTTTGTTGTTGGTGGTTTTTTTTTTTTTTAAAGAGATAACTCTTAGTTTAATAATTTTTTCTTGTATGTTTTCATTCACCATCACCTCCTTTCTCTTAAAAAATATAATTATGATCCCCCACCCATTATTCTCAGATTATCGTATGTATTGTTTTTTTGTGTTAGAAAATTTGAAAGCATATCAGACAGGTTATTGAATCTTTTGAAAGATTGAATGAAAATTCAATCAGCTGAACATTGATTAATTTTGCACTATTAGATTGCTGATTTTCCACCAGGATTTAGGCTGTCAACTGATATTGTACAGTTGTGTTACAAACTGTTGTATCTATTTTATGTTCAAATAGAGCTTGACACACTGTTCTAATAACATGAAATATTTGATGTTCAACAGTATATAATGGTTGGAATCAAGTATATTGCTAGATTGTGGCACCAGATACCCAAGATTCAAATGTTAATTTTTTTTTTAAAGAGTGAAAAATGTTGTCTAGAAGTAGCAAGGTAAATGGGAAGGCTAAAGCCAAAGGGATGAAGTTTTTAAACTGAATAAAGATACTTGTTGAAATTGTTTTTTCATTAAAAATATATTCAGTATTTGGCGTAAGAGCAATTTATTCGTTTTATTCAAAAAACATTTTACATCACAACTTATATTGACATCAAATAAAAAGGTTATTTTTTTAAAATAGACATTTTGCTTCTGTTATCTTTGTGGCCTGCCTGTGCCTGAGTGTTTTTCAGCATCTGAAAATACCAGTATGATACTGATAGTGTTCTGGTCGCTTTAGTTTACCGCAGATTTAATTAGAGGTATGGGAAAAAAATTGTGAAGCTGGTCTACCCTGCCATGTGTGAGTGAGAAAGGCAGAGAGATGGTGTGACTGTGACCTTTGTGTGTGTGTGTGTGTGTGTGTGTGTGTGTGTGTGTGTGTGTGTGTGTGTGTGTTGTGTGTGTGTGCATACGCTCGCATGAACTATGTGTGTTGGTGTGTGTGCATGTACAGAAGGTTTTATTTGTGTTTTCTGAAATTCTGTACATGTATATCTGTTTCAGCCGGATTGCCTTTTCCAAGGGAGTTGTGTCATAGACGTACGCACACGTCGCTTCTGCCCTTCCTGCCGCATTCACAAGTGCTTTGCTATTGGCATGAACGCAGACATGATACTTGGTGAGCAGCTATCGTCCTAATCTTTCTTCAGCAGAACATTTCTGACACAGTCTTCTTGAAGTGAAGACATCATTTTTTCTTATCAGTGCTATGTTTGATAATTTTTGTTGTTGTCTTTGTATAGTTTGGGGTATATTTGAGCATGATTGTGTAATCCACTGCTTTGTTTATGTTTTTTTTTTCTTTTGATATTTTTTTGTGTGGTACGTGTGAAGTTTTCTTACCTTTTTTACCTTTGTTACCGCTAGTTAAGAGCAAAGTTAGTGTTGAACAATTTTCTTACAGAGCGTCAAGTTTTGCTCTTTTTTTTTTATTTTGCACCATTTTGTAAAACAAAATTGTCATGTCATGTGCAGACAGAAAAAGGTATTCCATATATATGTGTCCTGTCATTGTTTATTGGTAAATGTTAGCTTTCATACTTCTTATTTTGTTATATATTTATTAATGCATGTTTTGATTTCATTCATTATCTGTTGTATATCTTATAGTGGCAGTGAAAATGTGAAATGCAAAGCTTTTACTCCTCAACACTTTGTCTGAATTCTGCGTGTTCAGATGATGCAGAGAAGAGGGCTCGTATGGAGAGGGTGGTAGAGAACCGCTCCAAAAAGCTCTACACGCAGGGCAGTCCACCACTCAAACAGGCGCCTTCACCCACTAGTCCACCAACCAAAGAGGCAACGGATCCCAGCCCCGTATTCACTCCAAAACTTCCAGAAGCGACAAGTCCAGTGGCAGTGACGTCAAGTATTCCCCAGCCTGCAGAAGTGACCCAGGCTACGGCACTGTCCAGGCCGTTTGGACTGCCGCAGACCCTGCAGGGGCGGATGTTCAGGCATCCACCTAGAGAGCTGCTGCCCTCTGACCCCCAGTTTTATCGTCGACTAACAGAGGATGAGAAATGGATTTTGAACGACATCTCAACAGCTTTTCAGGTTAGACGCCTGCTTGTCTTTTCTTTGTTATGCCGACAAGAGTAAGTGAGAATGTACCTTTATATCAAACAAAAAAGCAGCCAGCCGCCATGGTATGGTGGTTTTTGCCATGGGATATGGACTAGAAGGTTGCGGGTTCAAATCCCATAAGAGTCATGGATTTTTCTGGAATCCGGCTAGCTCCTACACAGGGTGAGTTTGCTATGGGCTCATTAGAAGGCTGGGACCACACAGACAAGGTTCATCCACTTTGCGGATGCAGTTTTGAGAGTGTTGCTCAAAGTACCTGACCAACACTGCAGGTATGTGTGTCACTTGGGTGTGGTTAATGCTGGGATATGTTATGATAGGAAGTCTAGAGTTCAGATCTGTCAGGTAGTCTCAAAGCGTTGAGCATGGTTACCTCGTTGATGGCTCACTTTGCGCCTTGGCTTCAGCACAGTCTCCCAGTTCGCTCAGCTGTCAATGGGTACCTGCCCTCTTAAGGGTCAGGGAAGGTAAAGCAGCAAGGGAGGTGAGATGGATGCTGCCCTCAAAATGCTGGTCTCTAGAGAAGCTGAAGTCTGACACTTTGCTCCCCAATGACTGCATAGGTTATGGGAACACCACCTTTCAGTGTACCTGCCATCTGTCTATATCTCTGAATGGGTGTATGTATGTTGGTGTGCATATGTAATGATGTATGTGTATGTATGTACACATTTATGTATGTATATTTGTATACATGCATATACTGTAGATCTATGTGTATGCGATGTTAATGAATGTGCTTTAACTATCGAAAAAAGAAAAAAGAAAGTAGTCCTCCGTTACTTACATCATTGGAGTCGGGTAGCTTCTTACATGATTTTCACTTTGTTATTGTTCTAGCGGTACAGCTTCAGTGTGCTGTCTGTGATGGTGTGCAGGCCACCATTGCTACGCTGAACAACGGGGACTCTGATGCCGTGCCTCCCAAATCCAACCCCAGCCTGAACGAGCTGATCAACTCCACGGACGAAACTGTTCGCCAGCTGATCCGCTTTGTGGGCAAAGTCACTGATTTCCAGCAAATGCGAAAAGACGACCAGATCTCCTGCCTGAAGAACAGTGTCATGCAGTCGGTGTTGCTGAGGTCGGCCTGCGTGTACATCCTGGAGAAAGACGTGTTCCTGTGTTCGAAAGGCGAAGTGCCCACCTCTTTCCTGCAGCACGCTCTGGAGAACCCGGCGCTGTACATGGCCCACGTCAACTTCTGCCGCTCCATCAAGTCCATCATCCTCAACAACTACACCATGTGGGCCCTGGCCCAGATCCTGGCCCTCCTGAACACCTCTGGCAACGGCATCCTGGATCGCGAGTACATGTCCTCGCTGCAAGACAAGTACTTCGTTCTGCTGAAGCATTACCTGGAGTCGGAGTTTGCCTACACCTTTGCTCAGGACTACCTGGTGGCCCTGCAGGACATGCTGGGGGACCTGAAGATCCTGGGGGATGCCTACACCACTGTCATCTACAACGTCAACCCCTCGGAGATTGAGCCTCTGCTGCTGGAGGTCTTTAATCTGAAATAGCACCCACCCCCCCTTCCCCCCCCCCCCCATCTCCGCTCCCAGTTTTGTGTGAGACAGGTCATTTCTTCAGGTTTGGAGATGAAAGATGGTTGCAGTAACAGACTGTTGAAGTGACAGGCATCTTATCTCAATAGTCTTGAAGTCACAGGTTAACAGTGTTTCTTAGTGTGGAAGAAAGGAGGTGGTTATAATCTCTTAGGTCAACTTCTGCGCTCATTTGCTGCAGTCTTTCCTCCCCTTTGTGTATAAATAATTATACCCTGGTTGAGGATGACATACGTGCATTACAGAATCCTCAGTGTATATCTTTAGTGGATTGTAGAATTATATTTGGCATGCAGGCAAGGCTTGTCCTTTGGGTTATGCAGTTGAAGGCCTTGGGTTATGCAGTTGGAAGACATCTGGTTATTTAGTTGAAGGCATCTGGTTATTTAGTTGAAGGCATCTGGTTATTAAGTTGAAGGCATCTGGTTAATTAGTTGACAACTATTTGCGAAGTGGATTTTGGTGTTGGTGAGTGCCTAACAGTCACGTGAACTGAAGTAATCAAGTTTTAGATTGGCATACATGTAGGCAAGCATTATATGCCTGACTTTGAATGAAAGAAGCATGCATTTTGTTTAGCAGTCACGTGAACTGAAGTAATCAAGTTTTAGATTGGCATACATGTAGGCAAGCATTATATGCCTGACTTTGAATGAAAGAAGCATGCATTTTGTTTAGCAGTCACGTGAACTGAAGTAATCAAGTTTTAGATTGGCATACATGTAGGCAAGCATTATATGCCTGACTTTGAATGAAAGAAGCATGCATTTTGTTTTAGACTGGGTTTTAACTTTTCCTTCCTTAATTCCCTCAGGAGTTGTTGGGGGCATGGCACATTTTTCAGGCTGTGTCTCTTAAGGCAAATTGAAACTGGCAGAGCCCATCCCTTTCCAGGTTCAGGGTGCATGCTGTGTTTGTTAGTGTTTCTGTAACCCACCAAATGCTGATGTGAAGTATGGGATCTTTAACATGCATATTTGATCTTCTGCATGTGCATATACATAAAGGGGATTAAGGCACTTGCATATCTGCATTTTAAAACGACTCGGGGGTAGTGTGAAAATCCCCACCCTTTATTCACCAGGTGCTGATTCAAACTTAATTCAGAGACCTACAGGGATGACAGTTTATGGCTCTCTGCGCTCGGCCAAGGCAGACATAGAGATGGGTGTAGCATGTAGCATGCGAGTGATTTTAGAGTTATTGAGAGACAGTGAAAGGGAGAGAACCCCTCTTTCCCAGTATACGTGCACTGCGCACATTTGTATGCTACCATAACCCAGTAGTGGGTGATACGGAGGGAAGGGCTAGTAGATGGTTGGTTACCCTGTAGCAGGTTACCTGTAGGGAAACGGTTAAGCATTATTGGCAGGGCATTATGTGCATCATTATGAAAGAAATACGCAGTGTGAATAGAATTACAGCTGAATTGAGTGAAAAATTAAGTGAACTCAGCAAGGACTTGCAGTCATTATGGATGGAATTCCATACATACATACATGCACACAACTCATCTCTGTTGAATAATTTTATTTTGTTGTAATGTTAGGAAGGGGGCGGTGTGGTTTCAAGATTCATAAGTAACTTGGTTGGAAGGCTGTTCATTGTCTTTGACTAAATACTGTTGTGTTTGAATGTGATATAATAGGTGAGCATATACATGTACATGTTTTATGAAATGTAAGCTTCTTTTTTGAAAAAAATATTGTATTTGTTTTTAAATGTATTAATCTGTATTGTTGAGATTTGTATTGTTATTGTTTCTGTGTTATGGCATTTTTGGCTATGTGTACAGAATATCTGTAAATGAGAGGTAAGATTTTAGATCTACACTTCTGGTGATCTTAGAAAAACAGCACAAGGACAAGTGACCTTTTTCTGTCCTCTCATTTTGCCTTGTTCCCAGAAGAGGAATGTACAGATTGATGCACAAGATTCTGTTCTCAACGGTGAACCAAGATCATTTTGTTATGATAGTTTTCGAGTGATCAGGTATGAGAAGAAAACATTGATGACAACCTATATTGCTGTGGTATCACAGGTGTCTGTTGATGAAGTGCACATGATGTTTTGTAAATGTTTGATAGGCATGCGATGGATGCTACAGCTGGGTGGTTAAGACTGACTTCAATCACATGGATCCATGAAATCCTAGCTTGGAATCTCGGCGTCAGCGTCTGGTAAATCAGAGGTGGGGATTTTTATGATCTCCCAGGTGCAGAGCTGCCAGTGCCTTAATTTCCTCTGTGTATATACACATGCAGAAGATCAAACATACATGTTAAAGATCCCATGATTCATGTCAGCATTCGATGGTTTATGGAAACAAGAACATACCCAGCATGCAACCTGTACAGTGAAATTAGTGGCTCTGAAGTCAGAATGTGCCAGCTGAAGCCAGCAGGCAGACCTCCTGCAAAGTCACAAGCACAGGAGAAAACCAGGTGTTACACATCCCACTTTACTGACACATCCCACCTAGTAATGGGACGCACAAAAGAGAAGAAGAGAGAAGAGAGAGAGAGAGAGAGAGAGAGAGAGAGAGAGAGAGAGAGAGAGAGATGCATATGCCCATTGTTGGGGTTTGGCTGATGTGGAATATCATCCTTACAGGTGAGGGAGCATGATCAGGCTCAAAGGTCTACTAACAGAACAACATACTTACATGGCATTCAGAAGGATAGTTAGACTGCCATTATTTTGTGAAGGGTAACAGAGAGTTCAATATGCTGCCTCTAAATTCTGTTTTTGTTGCTGTTTAAAATTTATTGGAACATTTTCAGGCAGAAAGTTTCTTTAGATACAAGATCAGCACTTGATCAACTGAAACACGCTGGCCCCAAGTACAAAAAGAAATGATTAATGACATAATTATACTTGTGGGAGGCTCAGACTCTGAAATGGTTAATTTTAGGGTTTGATAAAAATCCTATCATGAACTTGAGCTAATTCGAGAGTTAGAAAGTATGTATTAAATAGGCTAAAACATCACAAGACTAGATCTCATCTTTTTCATTTCGTTTGTTCTTTTATTTCAAGGATAATGGAATAAGCATTCATGTATTTTTTAAACATCTAGTCCCTGTGTGTATGCGGTTTTGTAAAATTTGTCATCCGTTTCTACCTGCGTATGATGACTACCTGCATATGATTGTATTTTGACATCTGTAAGTGGAAACTGATCAGTCTTTTCTTCATTCCTCAGCTAGAGCTCTGGGGTTCAGCAATGGTGAGATTTTGCATAGAATATGTAACCTTTTTTGCCCACCATGAAGGTATCCACTTTCTGTCTTCGGAGATGATGTCAAAACATGACACCAGCGTGCATGGGTCATAAAGTTTGTCATCTGCACCTACCTGCATGTGATGGCCTCCTCTTCTGAAAGGTGGAATGGGTTTTAACATGTGCGCATGATGTTGTTCATGTGTTCACACACAAGATCTTAGTTTATAGTCTCATCTGAAGGACTTTTGTGGGAGTGGAGTCAGTACTGATGTAAACTCCAGGAGAAAAATCCCCTTAAACGGGTGCTTGACTCTCAGACCATGAAGTCTATGCTTTCTTTCTCTCTGTATCTATAGGATATGTATAATAATGAAGGGCTCTTTTTGTAATAGAAGTCAGTTTGGTTTTTAAAAAAAGAAAAAAAAGAAGGCAGCTTCTTTTTTTTTTCTCCATTATCAACATTTGATTTTTTTTTTTAAAGCATTGTCATTCTAGTCTCTGTTGGTCTTGTCTTTTTCATTGTTATCTTCAACCAAAGCTGACAGATAATCATTGCTAAAATAATATTTCCATCCATTGTTAAGGTTTACATTTGTGTTTTCTTGATGTCCAGTAATACAGGGTAAGTGTGTGTGTGTATGAGTATATTTTCTGGTCTGTTTCAATGCAGTTGCTTGATACTTTGGTCATTTGTGATGATTGTTTTTGAATTCTTTGTTGTTATCGCTCAGATTATTCTATCTTGCAGCATTTTTTGGGGAACCACATTGTCACTGCAGTTTGTAAACTCATTATTCTTATAAAAGTGTTATTATTCTTATAAAGGTATAAATTCTTTTTACCAATAGTTGTCATGACTTTAGCCATGGTCTTATGTGACAGGTATTTGTCTTGAAGAGATTTGCCGAAACATTCAGGAAGTTTGACACTGTGATTGTTTTTTTGTAGCTTACTGTCCAACACACTGAGAGCCTTGTTGGTTCACCAGAATGTCAAAGCACCCCATGTCTTTTTGTCATGTTGACGTCAACAGCACTAGCTCATCTGCTTGACCGTGAAGTGTCAGATACTGATATAGAAGAAGAACGAGAAGAATGTCTTAATGTCAAAAAGGTCCTCTCTCCCAGCCGTGGAGGAATCTTGTAGAGACCTTGGAAACAGGTTTTCCTTGGACAGTGCTGAAAATGAAAAAAACCCAACTTACCTCAGTTACAAATGCACAAACCTTAGGGAAGAGTTAAGCAAAGTCTAAGAAATCAAGCAAAGATTTGATTTCTGAACTGTCAGACAGGATTCAATCTGGGTATTGACAGGATAATGCTGATATCACAAGTAGTGAGAGGCCCCCTGTAAAACCTCGAGGTTTGAACCTCTATTGACAGATTGTTTAGCAAAGTTCTGGCATTAGGATTGAAAGCTCACGCCCAGAGCTTGGCACTGCAGGGTGAGTTTTGTGCTCAGTTGTACAGGTATGGCAGGAGACAATGTGGTGATAATGATGATGATGAAAAAAAAACGTTTTTGTTTTTATCAAAAGACAATTTTTTTTTATTTACTTGAGCTATTTTGGTATGGTTTGTATTTCATTCATCGTGATTTTAATGGACCACAGCTTAGGTTTCATAAATGTTCATGATATTCAGATACTTTTTGATTTTTTAATTTTTATTTATGCTGATAGTGTTTTAGATTCAATCCCATAGATTTATCATTTAAGTATCTTCTAAAAGGTATGTAGGCAATTTCCTGCAAAATGTGTATGTTAAAGGTATTTAGACAATTTTTGGTCAAAATGAAAAGGGTATATGAACTGTGTTCTTGGTTAGGGTGTTTATATGATGTGTAATGTGTATTGTTGATCGTGAAGTGCAAATGTTCAGCATTTATCTATTTCTTTTAGTTTTGTCTGAAAACACAGTATCTAATCATGCTAGATGTGTAAAAATGTTGCTTGCTTATAATGTATACTTGCAGCAAAAATAATGCTATACTTTTAGAGGTGTCAACTGATCTGTGTTGTTATTCATTTGCTCATATGCTCTTATGCTAATGTGATTCTGTTTACACTATTTTTATCACTGACAAGCCTTCGATAGGACAAGTATGCCAAGTTTATGATCTTTTTAATATGAGCTTAACATGATTGTATCCAGATACGGCCATAGTGGCATTATGTGTGGGCCTGTTTGTGTGCATGTGTGTGTGTGTGTGCCTGTTTGTGTGCATGTTTGTGTGTGTGTTTGTGTGCATGTGTGTGTTTGTGTGCATGTGTGTGTTTGTGTGTGTGTGTGTAGCACAAAGTTAATCAAAAGAGTTGAGGGTTTTTTTTTGCTTCTTAAGAATCCATCACTATTACTATTGTTTTGTAGAAAAGATAGGAAGAAAAAGTTACAGTTGCTGGCTTAAAAATAGAAAATAGGAAAAAGAATCCACTCTGCTTTTAAAAATATTTTTTATGCAGTTTAAAAAGAAAGAGAAATTGTTGTGCCCGTATTAGTGTGTTAAATTCATTATGGGTGCTAAACAAACGCGCAATGCAAAAGTAGGTTTGTGTCAGTACTGAAACCATCACTTTTGGCCATTTCCATTTTTCTTTGCTTTTAGCTCTTCTTTACATTCGTTTGAAAAGAACAAAAAGTGCCATGTTTTTAATTCTTTGTCTGTATGTTTCTTTTCTTTCTTTCTCTTTTTTTGTTTTGTATGTATGTTTCTGTTGTAGGCAAGATAGGAGTTATGATTTTGGTCATGTTTATACCATGCGAGTTATAGAAGTGTAACGCGATAGCTGCCTGTTATATGAGATTTGTGATTTCTGAATCTTATGACAGTATGTGCATGTTTCTTGTGACCTAATCTTGTGTGATCATTTTCATTGTTTAATTCATTTGATATTTCTTTTTATTTTTTGTGATCTTGTTACTGTCATTTGTTTAATTGAGGTATGTACTATTTATTTGCTCTTTGTGATAATGTTTTTTTAATGTACTTTTCATGATCTTGTTTCTTTCATCTATTTATTTAGGGGTATTTATTCGCTCTTTGTGATTGTGTTTCCTTTGTTAATTAAATCTTCACTTTGAGATATGATTTTTATCTGTTGCATGAGTTTGATTTTTACATAAAATTTCAGACGTTTCATGAGAGACATAGATTGTGACTGATTTACTTGGTCGCTTTACAACACAGTTTTAACAGGTGGTTATATACTTGAATGGGGGTTTGGATGGTGGTTGTCTATGATGACAAGAGGACGCAGTCACACCAGGATTTGTTTACACCATGGTTCAATGTTGTGGTCCATGCTGCTGAAGGGACCATATATCATTATTGATTTCATTATGATCATCTTATTGGATTTTGGCTCTTGTGAAATGTTGGCAGCTGTTGGGGTATTATCAATATCTCCAAGTAATGATTGTGGGAGAAAAAAGTGTCTTTCCCCTTTTTCTCCCCGTTTTTGTTTCTGCCTCTTTCTCCTTGTACCCTGTGATTTGCTGGTTTTGAAAAAAAAATTTTGGTTGTATCAAAAGATCGATCTTTCTGTGGAACTGGCAATTCAGTATTGATTGAGCATCAGGACATGGTGTATTCTGTTTGTGAACTTCTGCTTTCATTGTATTCAGGTTAGTGTAACTCTTTTTGAAAGAACTGTGGCACTAACATGCTGCCCTCACCAAAAATGTTATTTCAAGGTTTATACAATTTGAATCCTTTTTGTAACATTGCCTAACCTTTTTTTTTTTTTTTTTTTTTTTGGCCAGCTTTTTTTGTGTGGTTTGTTTGGGTTTTTTTGGTTGTGTCTTTAACAGGTAGCTTACTGTTTTGCTAGATGTGGTAAAGATAGTACTTTATGTTCATGAATTATTTTCAGCTACATTTGACTACTTGTGATCTGTCTGCTGGCTATGCATCAAGGGAATAAAGTATCTGATTGTGATAAATGTTGCCTTTGTGCTTGAATCAGACTGTCGGAATGAAAGCAATGTTTGTGATCTTACTCTGTGAGAAATATGAGCCTTGTGCTTTTCCTAAAGAGAGAGGAATCTGATCATTTCATAGCATTACTCCTTGACCATTTCCAGTTTAGGGAACATGTGGAAGGTAGCCCTACTAATGAAGACAGGAGCCCTAGTTTTTAAAGGGACAACAGAGGATACATCATGGTGGAAAGCTGGCGTTGCTGTTTTCTTATTATGTGTGTACATTGTAAAAATAACTTTTAAAAAGAAAATCATCAAATGCAATATTAGTCACAGTACTTGGACAATAAAGCTACAGATTTTTAAAGTCAGTTTAAAATCCCCCTTTTTAAAAAATTCCATTTCTTTTCATTTTGTTGTTATTGTTGTTGTTAATGCAGCCTCATCAACTCTAGTCCTTTGGATGAGACTATAAACCGAGGCCCCGTGTTCAAACGCATGCAGAACATCTTGCGTACACATTAAATCCTGTTCCGCTTTTCAGAAGAGTAGGCCATTGTGTGCCGGTGGAAACAGATGACAAAATTTACAAAACCGCATACACACGGGGACTGGATGTAAAAAAGTACATGAGTGCTTATTCCATTATCCTCGATATAAAAGAATAAATAAATGAATTAAATAAATAAATAGTGCTCCTGAACATTAGACCTAGATATTTGTGCTACGAAAAGAAAGACATGGCAAGAGAGCCAGGAAAAAAACTCACAAAGAACAGAGACAGACAGACCGACAGACAGACAGACAGAGAGAGAGAGAGAGAGAGAGAGAGAGAGAAGGAAACTTTATAACACTTTTCAAATATATTTTTCTGTATGTATAGAGGATGTGGATCCAGTTTTTGTTTTTCTGTTAGTTTTTGTTGTTGTTGGTTGTTGTGTGAGGTCAGATTCTCTTTCAGGGTGTGAGGGTGGGGGTGGGTTTTTAATTTTTGGTTTTGTTTGTTTCCTCATCATTGATAGTGTGCCAGTACAGCCACCTTCACATTTCTCGTCTAGCTAGATCTCACCACAGCTAACCTCACCCCTTGCTCTCATTTCACACCTCAAAGTCAACCAACTGTTCACAGTGAATTGTCCATGTGAAGCCACCTTAGGGCTGCCAACTATAAAGGAGGTCGGACCTAAGAAGGAAGGTGGCAGGACGGTTAAAACGTTCACCTGCCTAACCAGTAAACAGTGAGGTTCTGGGCTCGATTCCCAGCCTTGCTCTTTCTTCCAAGGTTGACTAGAAAATTGAACTGAGTGTCAAAGCCCTTCAGATGAGACTATAAACAGAGGCCCCGTGGACGAATGAACTCAGAGCATCTTGTACACACGTTAAAAACTCTTACCACCTTTCAAAAGAGTAGGCCATTTTGTGCTATTAGGAAAAGCTGACAAAATTACAAAAGAAACAAAAACAAAACAAAAAACGTATGAACACAGTGTTGTGTTCAGACACCATCCCAGAAGTCGGAAAGTGGCTACCGAAATGGTGAGGCACACTGCCAGTGGTTCACATCACTGGTTTTAGTGGTGCCAGTTTTAATCCATGACACCAACACTACAGCTCCAGTGGCTGTGGACAATGGTAGTTGAGTTGTAGAGCTAGATCTCTTGAGCAGTGACCATCATGTTATTGAAGATCTGCTCCAACTGAAAGGGGTATACAATACACCCACTCTCTTATCCACTCGTGTACACACTTTTACCACAAGACACATTGACTGTAAATGATATGCCATAGTCACACTCTTCTTTGAAGATCTGCCTTGAAAAGGGGTATTCTCTCTCTCTCTCTCTCTCTCTCTCTCTCTCTCTCTCTCTCTCTCTTCTCTCTCTCTCTCTCTCTCTCTCTCTCTCTCTCTCTCTCTCTCTCTCTCTCTCTCTCTCTCTCCTCTCTCTCTTAAACATTGGCAAGTTAATGCAATTTAATTTGAAGATTTGGAAAATACAGTGTCTCTCTCTCTCTCATTGGCAAGTTGATGCAATGTCAGTTGAAGATTTGGGAAGTACCATCATCATCATCATCAATGCCTTTGTGCCTTATTGGCACGTAGGGCAGCAACAAATGTTCTCCACTCCTGTCTTTGGGAAGTACAGTCCCATGAAAACGGCAGCAGAAGTAGGCTTAGCCGTCTGAGGGCGCTACTGAAGCGGCGTTAGAATCGCAGAACGCCCTTCATGACCAGTGTGGCGGTGCCGCGCAGAATGACCCGGTCCCCCGTCACCCTGATGTCTATGATGCCACCTCGCTTGGAGCACTGTCGAGCTGAAAACACAAAGAAGCCTTACATGTAGTCCTTCCTTCAATCGTTCACTTCTTTATTCTTTTATTTTTGAGGATAATGGAATAAGCACTCATATGCTTAAAAAAAAACCCACACCATCTAGTCCCCCTGTGTATTCAGTTTTGTAAATGTTGTCATCGGTTCCCACCGGCACACAATGGCCTACTCTTCCGAAAAGCGGAACGGGTTTTAACGTGTGCGCAAGATGTTTTGCTTGTGTTCGCACACGGGACCTCGGTATATTATAGCCTCATCCGAAGGATTCAGTGATGTTGATGTTGCCAATGAGAGAAGCTGGTGGTTTACCTTTTTACTTCCCCCCCCCCCCCCCCCCCCCCCCCCTCCCCCACGCCGGCCTTGCCTTGAAAGACAGTTTTCATGAGGTCCTATCTTGGTCTCGTAGGGCATGGCCTACGTTATAGTTTCCCTTCAATATTTAATACAAGAAGTTTTCTTGTATGGGTGACCGTTTGCGCGCCTTGGCTTCAGTACAGTTCCCCCAGCTGTAAATGGGTACCCTGCCCTCTTTAGGGTCAGGGAAGGTAAAGCAGCGAGGGAGAGGAGATGGGCGCCACCGCCCTCAATATGCTGGCCCTCGACGCTGCTTAACTTGGCTGGGGGAAAGCGAGTGCTCCGACCACTGAGCTATCCCGTCCCTGACTAAGCATTTCATTATTTTCATTTTCAGCTGGTAAGGAGTGCTGCCATCTTTCCAGATGTTATTCAGCTGGATCATTCTACTTGTAGCCATATATATGTATTTTTGTGTCCTTGGTACATAATCCGTCAATTGTTTTGACTGAGCCGAGATATTCAAAGTCTTTGACATTTTCTAGCTAAAGGAGTGTTGTCCATCTTTATTTCATGCTGTAGCCTACTCACCATAAAAGTGCTGCTTTCCAAGCTCCGCTCCCCAGTAATGCGCAAGGACTGTTTGAGCTGAGCCTGCAAAGCATCCGACAGCTATCTTTTAGTATCATCATCATCATCATCATCATCATCATCATCATCATCATTTCATAACGTTAGCTCTTGGGCTATGCATGGGTCAGAAACTTCTTTTTTTTTTAAACCCAAGCAAACACCACTTGGGATCTGAAACTACTATCAAGTCCACCGAACATCCTGTAAAACCGAGCCCCCAGTGAAGGCAATCTGTGGAACTGACAAACGTCCAAGGATATGTAGAGAAAAGCAGGACGGACGCTATAGCCGAGTGGTTAAGACCGTTTGCCTTCAGTCCGGTGGGTCCATGAAGTCTGGATTCGAATCTCGGCAGCGGCGTCTGATGAAGTAGGGGTGGTGATTCATACCATCTCCCAGGTCAACTTCAAGTGCAGACTTGCCCGCGCCTTAATTCCTTCCGTGCATATACACACGCACAAGATCAAAGATGCACGAGAAAGATTTCGTAATTGATGCCAGCGTTCGGTGGGTGACAGAAACACGAACATACCCAGCATGCAATGTGTACTATGAAAATGAACTATTCTGAAGTTGGAATGTGTCGGTTGAGGCCAGCGGGAAGGCCTCCTGCAAAATAAATGACAAACACGGAAGACCAGGCACTACGCAGGGAGAGAGAGAGAGAGAGAGAGAGAGAGAGAGAGAGAGAGAGAGAGAGAGAGAGAGAGAGAGAGGAGAGAGACAGAAGAGAGAGAGACAGAGGAGAGAGAGACAGACAGGAGAGAGAGAGACAGACAGGAGAGAGAGAGAGAGAGAGAGAGAGAGAGAGAGAGAGAGAGAGAGGAGAGAGAGAGAGAGAGAGAGAGAGAGAGATGTTTATTGTGGTAAGCTTTCAAGCCCATTCACACTATCATTCTAATGATAGCATGCGCCCTTCATGGGGAAATGCCACAGAAGATGAAATTCACTTTCTTTTCGACTGTGTGGCGTGTGTGCGGGTCTGTGTACCCTATAAAAGGTAAAGGTAAAGGAGTCCCATAACCTATAAGGTCGTAGGGGAGCGAGGCGTCAGAGACCTCACTTTTCTAGGGCCAGCATATTGAGG
>CM054136.1:28746473-28791473 GCA_028751875.1 Rapana venosa | reverse complement strand
GCCTTTTTTTGGGTGTGGGATGTGGAGACAAACCCGGGACCTGGTAAAGGACGGAACTAGCAAACCCCTGAAGGGTGCTGGGGCGTAGCACAATCACAGGAAAAGCTCGGGGAAAACCAAAGTAATGCAGAATGGCCGCCACACACCAAACAACTGACACAAAACGGGATCCCCTCCTACATAGCCCTGAGAAACATTACCAATGAGGCCAAGATGGAGAAATGGAAACTTCAAAGAAAACAACAGAGACATGAGGAGTCAAATACAAATGCGACAAACAGGTTGATGCCTTAAAGGGGAAAGTTTATTAGACAAGACTGAACAATCTTGGGACTAAAAATTTAGATTTAAAGAAATCAAATACGACGATGGAAAAAGGGGAAAACTAAAAAGAAGCAGATTTCAAGAAGGCCGGTCCCAAAACGGGAAAAATATCATTATTCGGGAGGGGAAAGAAAAGTAATGAGACTGAGCGATTGTGAAAAAGTTCGTGAAAAATCTTCTCTCCGAAAAAATGATGAGAAATTTAAGTTTGTAGGGCACAGGGTAAATTCTAAAAC
Source organism: Rapana venosa (assembly GCA_028751875.1). Taxonomy (NCBI): domain Eukaryota; kingdom Metazoa; phylum Mollusca; class Gastropoda; order Neogastropoda; family Muricidae; genus Rapana; species Rapana venosa. The sequence goes on along the minus strand of CM054136.1, from coordinate 28,790,913 downwards.
CCCAAATCTCCCATTATTGCCAGGTGTTGTTTTTAATCAAGATAAACTTAGAATATTGAAGGTAAAACCGTTTGAAAGGTTCAGGATTTTTTTTAACGACGATTTTTCCAAAACTTTAAGATATTTGGCACAAACTACCCCATACTTAAGAGTGCTAGGGCAGAGGGAAAAAATGTGAGAATGGTCTTTTATCATTTGATCATTAATGGGGAAAGGATGACCCTTTTAAAGATCTTTAAAAAAGGGGAAAACTTGTTTGGGGGCCCCTACAATCATCCTGCCATAGTCTCAATTACAGGGGGGAGGGAAAAAAAACAACACCGGGCACTCAGCCTCAGTAGACACTGATTAAAAGGCTTGCCAAGTGAGGTCAGTTGTGATGAAATGAGGCATGAACCTTTTCCCTGGAAGGGGTAACAAAACGTCCCGACTTTTGGGCCCACCTAACACCAGCTGACCAAAGTGGTTGTAGGCTCTTCCTTAAAACCTTCCTTAACCCGCGCTGAAAGCTGAAGCTGTGTCTTGTCAGTCAATTAAATTTTTGAAATGTCATCTTGGGGTGTGGATCAATTGAATTGGGTAAAAAGATAAAACAATAAAACTTTTCATTTTGTCCCTTGGAAAGTAAAGGATGTTGTCAAAACTGTCGATGAATTTTTTATCTTTATGTGCGAGTTTTGATTTTTTTATGTCTACAAAACATTCCTGGGAAAAAGTCCCCCAATTTTTTACTGGGTATAAGGGCCCTTTTGTAAGTCGGGAATTAAAGTTTCCATCAAGGGGGGCGTTCTAGCGGGTTTTGTTTTTTTAATAAGGGATGATTTTTAAATACCTTTTTTGAATTGTTTAGATTTCCATACCTAATTTTTTCACTTTTCTCTTTACAAAACTCGTTTTGTAAGAAAGAAAGTTTTCTTTTCTGTGTGTATTCCCACCCAAGGTTTCCCCTTTTTTAACATGTTTGCAATGATAATGGGAATTGCTATTTTGGGAAAAATTTTTAGTAAAATTGGTTTGACCGGTGAAGTGATATAAACTATGTGGAACTTTAAACAGCAGACCTCAAAATTTTCTTGTACATGTAGTAATACTTTTTGTTCAAAGCCAAAATAAAGTAGTCCCCCTCAGCACAGCGTAATTCGAAAATGTTTATCAACTTATGGTAAATTACTATTTAAATTTTCACTGCTCTAGTTTAAATAAAGGGGAAAGGGCCCAAACCTATAATTTGTAGGGAGGAGGTAAGATATTTTAAGTTGACCGGGATTTTTTTTTCCTTTTGACCCCCAAAAGGGGGGGTATTTTGGTGCCGGGGGCGTCTGAACCAACCCCCGGTAAAATTAAACCTCATTTTTCGGCGGGGGAACTGTCCACCATGGAAAGTTTGTATTATTAAAAATTCTAAAATTATTTTAAAAAAAAATCTCATTGTGAAATGTGTGAAAAATTTTTATTAAATGGTTTTTTTTAGATTTTTATAGTGAGTTTTTTTAGCTTTAGATTTGTTTAATTTTAAAAATAAAACAGGCTGAAATGAAATTTTTAGAAAAAGGGGTAAAAAAATTCAATTTTTAAAAAATTCCAATTAAATGAATTTTTTTTTTTTTGATAAAGAAGTAAAAGTTTTGAAGTTTTAAAGGTTTTAAAAAACCTCTGAATTTTCGAAAAACCATTAAGGGAAAGGGAAAAAAAACGTTTGGTTTAAAAATTGTGGGGGGGTTTTTAAGAAGGGAATAAAATCTCTTGAACGAAAAAAAAACATATAATAAGACCCTTTCTTGCAAATTGTCATCATCCTTCCAAATCCAGTTCGGAAAGTGTTTAAGAAGGCGTCATTTAGAAAAGTCAGCCAAAGAATAGTATATCAGTTGACAGATGGTTTCAACATTTCAAAACCTGTTGGAGAAAGACTCATTCGCCAACTCCATGATTACTGATGTTGACAGTGATGGAACTGAGGACGATTTTGATCGTCCTATATCTAAAGATGAGTATTTGGGGCACTTAGAAAATTAAAAGAGTGAGAAAGCGCCGGTCCTGATCAAATCATATGGTGAATTGCTAAAATATGGAGGTGAAATATTGTGCTTTTCCTTCTAAAACTATTCAACAAAATTTTTGATGATGGTCTTTTCCAGTTAACTGGCTGAATCTATAATACTAACATTGCATAAAAAGGGTGATGTTGATAACCCTAATAACTACCGGGAATTTCTCTTACTGACATAAGTAGTAAGTTATATAGTACTATTATTAACAATAGGTTACAAGAATGGGTTATGAAAGAATAAATATTACAGGTGAGCACCAAGCTGGTTTTAAGAGAGGTTACTCCACTATAGATCATATGTTTACTCTGCTTGCGTTGTACAGAAACAGTTTGCTCATAACCGTAAGCTCTATGTAGCATTTATTGACTTTGAAAAAGCATTTGATTCTGTTAACAGGAACTTGTTGTGGCCTATTCTCCTAAAAAATGGTGTGAAGGGTAAACTATTTACGATGTTTGAGAGCCATGTATCAGAATTCAGAAGCAAATAAGATGTGGAACTAAAGTGACTGACATAATATACTGTACCACTGGTGTTAAACAGGGTGATGTATGTAGCCCCTTATTGTTTTCTGTTTTATCAATGAGTTAACAGAGACATCAATCAAATGGTAAACATGGTGCCACGTCCCCAAGATTTCTCAGAGTTGTTTATTCTTCTGCTTGCTGATGATGTTATCTTGCTATCTGAAACAGTCGTAGGTTTACAAAAGCAGTTAAACAGCTTAAACAGTGCTTCAACAGCACTGGATCTTAAGGTTAATCTGAGTAAGAGTAATATCGTTGTATTCAGAAAAGGTGGATATTTAGCTGCTCATGAAAAATGGTTGTACAATGGAAATATCATGCCTGTGATAATGTATATAAATAATTTAGGAATCTGTTTTTCTACTAAGCTTAGTTTCACAACTGCATGTAAAGATCTGGCAAGTCGTGGTAAACGAAGCTTGTTATTGTGTTGAAAAAACTACGAATATTGAATAATAAACTCTTTGATTTGTTCATTAAGATATTTGATGCACAAATACAACCCACTGTGTTATATGGTGCAGAAATATGGGGCTTGGATGCAGCTGTAACACATTGTGAATCAGTACACCTCTTTTGCTTTAAAGCAGTTTTTAGGCTTAGATAGACGTACACCTAATGATCTTGTTTATAGTGAAACTAATAGATACCCTCTCTCTGTTAATGCTGCTGTAAGATGCATTAGATATTGGATTAAGATTCTGCATATGAATAGAGCAGGCTACCTTTTAAATCCTACAAGAATGCTTTATGATCTAGATGTCAAAGGGAAAAACAATTGGGCAACACAAATACGTACCTGTTTGTGTGAACTCGGGTTTGGATTTGTTTGGCTCAATCAAGGAGTCGGAAATTGTAGAGAGTTTATTAACGCTTTCAGGCAAAGATTGATTGACTGCCGATGGCAGCAATGGAGTAATCATATACAGAACAGTGAAAGATTTCAAATGTACAGACAATTTTAAGTTCGCATGATGTCAAACCTTATCTAAAACTTGATATGGATATACATTTGAAAAGAATAATGTCTAAGTTTAGACTTGGTGTATCAGATATAAATGTTCATAAATCCAGATACAGAGAACATGATATTGACGACGTCAGGCTGTTATGCCCATTATGTAAGCAAGCTCCGGAGGATGAAGTACACTTTGTCTTGTGCTGTCCAGTATTTGAGGATGTTAGGCAGAACTACATCCCTGTTAAATATAGTAGACAGCCTAATTTATTTAGACTCTGTTTACTCCTGGCATCAAGTCATCCTGAGGTTGTGCGCAGCCTCACTTTATATTTGTGTAAAGCCTTCAGAATAAGAGAGATAATGTTATCCTAAATGATATTTTTGTAGCTGACTTTGTGTTATACAGTAACATGTTGGTCTGTGTGTGTGTGTGTGTGTGTGCGTGCGTGCGTGCGTGCGTGCGTGCGTGTGTGTGTGTGTGTGTGTGTGCGTATGTGTTAAAACTAAAATACTAAGCAGTTCGGCAACCCCCTTCATGTATGGGCCAATGGCCTTTTTGTGAATAAATCGTCGAGTTCGAGTTCGAGTTCTCTCTCTCTCTGTCTGCCAGTCTCTGTATCCTCTGTCTCTGTCTCTCTGTGTCTGTCTCAGTCTCTCTGTCTCTCTCTCTGTCTGACCTTTTTCTCTGTGATTCCCAGGGGAAAGTCCATGGCCATGTAGTCTCCATCTTTCTTCACTGTCAGATCCCCGCTCAAGGTCTCAAAGGTCAGCTCCTCGGATTGGTTCCCTTTGTCCACAGTATTCACGTGCATGTGTGCGTGCCCACACGCGCACGCGTGCACACACACACACACACACACACAGAGTCCAATATGCACACACACACACACACACACACACACGGAGTCCAACATGCACACACACAGAGTCCAACATGCACCCCCCCCCCCCCACACACACACACACATACACACATACTCAAACACACTCTCAAACACACACGCACGCACGCACGCACGCACGCACACACACACACACACACACACACACACAAGAAGGCTAAACAGCTATGCTACATGATTACTAATTCAAACCAGCTGGCACAGGTTGTTGTGAAAAGCACATGCTACATACATACATACATTCATACATATATTCATACATATATTCATACATATATTCATACATACATACGTACGTACGTACGTACGTACATACATACATACATACATACATACATACATACATACATACATACATACATGCATACATACATACATACATACAGGTCTGAAAATGACAAACGACATACATGTATTTTTAAGCACACCGTTTTTCCAATCCTTTCCTATACCAAATTAACACCCACGTTAGTTCTGTAATTAGTCGGGTGGTTTTTTTCAACACTGGGATCCATCTGTTGCTTTATTGTAGGACTTTATGTGGAAAGGGAGTAGTAGAGTATGGCACCAGCTCTGTGTGAATCACAAAGCATGCTAGATTGAATCAATTTGATGAGGGGTCAAAAACGAAGTAAAGGAACCAGAAGATGATTAACTTACATATGAGGGATCACGCACCAACAAATGGAAAAGAACTCATAAAACAGACACACACACTCACACAAACACACACACTCGTGTGCGCACGCGCGCGCGCAAACACACACACACATCAGAACAGCATATAGTTGGATAGTTATTGTGTGAATATGTCATTTTTAAAGCGCTATTTGAAAAGTATGAGCGCATAAAAAAAAGCACACCTTTGCTGGGTGGAGGAGGAGAGGAGGGAGGTCATTGAAGGTAATATTATCAGTAACAACGAATGCCTAGTATTTTCTAACGTTTTATTCCTGTACCTCTTTTATATCTAAAGTATAAACGTGAAAAAAAGGATAAAACAGTAAGTGAAGTAATTTGTTTGTCCTGACGTTTTATGTTTTTCTTTTTTTAATTCTTAAAACATTTTTATTTAAATGTGTATGTGGACGTGAGCGCGCACAGGTGTGCATGAGTATGTGTGTGCGTGTATATGTATATGTGGTAATTTGTATTTTCAATGTATTTCCTTAACGATTTTTTCCTTTTTTTTCTTTTTTACTGGTTTAATTTAATGGTAAATGATGCTATAATGTAGTGACTTAGTATAATCATTACGAAATTTGTTCTTAGATAGATGGCTTGATGAAAAAAAGCAAATGCATTGCTTATTCAATGTACCATCTGGAAATAAAATTTTGACTTGACTTGACTTGACTTGACTTGACTTGACAGCAAAACATAAAAGAAGATATTGAAAAGAACTCCCTAAACAGAAACATCTTCGTAAAACATTGAAAAGAGATCACAACACCATCGCAAAACACACAAAAGTGATATTGAAACACATTTGCAAAACACACAAAAATATAGTGAAAAAACCTCATAAAACATAGAAAAACCCCGTCATAAAACACACCGAAAATAATGACCCCTCCCCCCCTTTCGCAAAGCACAAAAAAGATATTGAAAAGAACTGAAGAAAACCAGACCCAAAAAACCACCAAAAAATTAATTAAAAAAACCACACAAACCGAAATGGAAAAGATCTCATACAATAGAAAAAAGTTTTTGAAAAAAAAACCCTTACAAACGCAAAAACAGATATTGAAAAAAAAGAAACCAAACTCATAAAAACAATCCACTTCAACAACTGTTCAAAAACATAAAAAAGAATCATCATTATCCAAAAACTTATTCGTCCTCTACCTCTGGAAAATTGAACCTTTGTTTTGGAAGTATTTATTCATGCCGAAGTCAGATGTGCTGGGCCTGACTTGCCAGGCGCTTAACGGCAGCACAACACTTTTTTCGCTCATGTGATAGACAACAAAACTTGCTGTCTGAGTGTTCCATGAAGAAGAAGAAGAAGAATATCCCTTTTTCACAATTGCCTAACAGGCGGTCTAAAGCATTGTGTACCCTCTTTGGTGATTCAGCCAATATAACAGTATCATCTGCATACAACAGAACAAGCTTTTTTAAAAAAGTGTATCAATTTCCTTTTCGTTAAGATCAGCACGTGCATTTTGTGCACTGGTGAGATCGTTTATTCTTTGGGATGGGAAGTCTTTCATATTATTCAAATACGCTACAAACAGAAGTGGCAATACGTTTTCGCCTTGTCTTACTCCACTGGAAAAAATAATCAGACACTTCATCAATCCACTGCACACACGACTTTGCCTTTTTGTATAATATACCATTGATGACAATTTTTTCCCAGTAACAGTTGCACTGGTAAGTTTTTGCAACGATAAAGCACCATCAACATAGTCAAAGGCTTTTTCAAAATCAACAAAAGCACAATATAGTATTTTCTTCTGCATAAAGAAATTAACCAACATATAGAGTATAAAAATGTGGTTAACTACTGAATGTCCAGCCCTGAATCCTACTTGTTCTTGACCAATAATGCCATTTTCATTTGTTCTTAATAATGCCAATAATGCCATTTTTCTTGATCACACCATTCATACTCTCCTTGTACACACCTTTCCAAAACAACTCATTATTTGAATTCCTCTATATTTATGAAGATCATTAATGCCTCCCTTATTCTTATACATGGGCTTTATAATACCTATTGCCCATTTGGTTGGAGCCTTCCCCAATGTCAAAACCAGATTGAACAATGTGTAAACAGTTTCTCCTTCTTCGTGGGATGCTCAGATAGCAACCATTGTTGTCTGTTATATGAGCGAAAACGCCTCACTGTCAAGTCAGGCCCAGCGCATCCGATTTCGGCATAAGAGAGAATTGTTATCTTTTAAGTCTCTCTGGAAAAAAGGCAGGGAATGGACCAAGAAGGCAGAAAATAGATAAGAAGGAGGTGACATGAAGAAACGGAACAAGGCAGAAACAAAGAGGGGGATAGAAAAGAGGACATTTCTGTCACAGAATTTCCAGAAGGTGGGGATGCTGTTTATACTGACAGGCCCGGGCATCCCCTCGGGGGAAGGAAACAGTTTTATCATATCTTAGGTTGACCTGATTTCAGAAATTGGTTGATTACGCCATATAAACCCACAACCTTCTGTTAAAAAATCTGTTTAATACCCAGGAAATTTCACTTTCAGAAAATGGTTAATCAAGTAAAGAGTTTGTAAGCTATCCAAGAGGTTTGTACTTTGTAGTGTAGTTTAACACTTGCCTACTGCACACTCGTTACTATCTTAAAATCACTTTTTTCCATTCAGCAAACACAATGTTAGAGAGAGAGAGAGAGAGAGAGAGAGAGAGAGAGAGAGAGAGAGAGAGAGAGAGAGAGAGTTTAAGCAAGTGTATGTGTTAGTAGGGGTGGGTGGGGTGGGTGGCTACGTGTATGCTGGAGTGAAATGAGGAGTGTGACAAATATGTCCTACTGCCTTCAAGATATCCCAAACTGGATGACACAGAAGAAGCTACAGCTAAATGCAAATAAAATTGAAGCCATGCTTGTAGGGACCAAAAACAAACTCTCTCCCATCACAACAGCTTCAATAGAATTCAGCAATATGTCAGTTCCCCTGTCCACTGCTGTGAAGTATCTGAGGTTGTTATAGACAATAATAATAATAATAAATGGAATTTATATAGCGCTGTATCTTGCAAAAAACACATCAAAGGGCTTGCACTCAACCCATTCTTACACAGTCATGCAACCAATAGCAAATAATAGTTCTAACAAGTCCAAATGCACACACACACACACACACACACACACACAGAGGTTATACACTTTGGCAGGGTGATGGAATTTTTGGCTGTTGAAAAGCAGGGATAGCTGTGAAATGAAACAGGAGAGGAAAATCTTAGGTTTGAAACAAATATGTCTTGAGGCCGGATTTAAAAGTGTCACAAGAAGGCCTTTGGCGAAGAGAGATAGAGAGGTCATTCCAAATCGATGGACCAGAAACAGAGAAAGAGTAACGCCAACGGTGTACTGGCTGAATCTAGGTATTCGTAAGCACAAGGAACCTGCAGCAGAGCGAAGGAACGAGAAGGAGTGTAGAGGTGAAGACATTCACAGATGGTGCTGTTTTGTGGAGACATTTGTAACAGAGAGTACTGATCTTATAGTTTATTCTTTGTGGCACAGGCAGCCAGTGGAGAGATCGCAAGAGAGGGGTAAAGTGCTCATATTTTTTCTTTCTGAGGACTAGTCGAGCACACACTCTCCATGCAAATATTCATCACCCGACCTGCAAGTCATGCAACTATCAATTACGGGGTATTAGTGCCATTCGAAAGTACCTGTCCACTGATGTAACATCCAAACTAGTCAGGTCTCGCATTCTTTCAGGACTGGACTATTGCAGTTCTCTTTTGGCTGGTCTGCCAGCATCATCAATCCACTCCCTTCAACATATACAAAACTCTGCAGCTCGACTAGTCCTCAGAAAGAAAAATCTAAACACATAACTCCTCTCTTGCAATCTCTCCACTGGTTGCCTGTGCAACAGAGAGTAAACTATAACATCAGTACCCTCTGTTATAAGTGTCTCCACAAAATAGCACCCTCCTACCTCTGTGAATGTCTTCACCTGTACACTCCTTCTCGATCCCTCCGCTCTGCCGCAGATACCTTGTGCTTAGGAATACCGAGATTCAATCAATCCACCATTGGCTGTCGCTCTTTCTCTGTTTCTGGTCCCTGATCTTGAATGACCTCCCTCTCTCCCTTCACCAAAAGCCTATTTGGCCCAGGCCAAAAGCTGTGTCAGGTTATTGATGTCAACTAATTGCTAAGGCCTACATTAAAATGTTGTTATGTTTAAAATGTTGTGTTGAGATTGCCTTCAGCCATGACAAGCTCTTAACATAACAACCTGCACTCTCCTTTATAGGAGAAAAAATCCTCTGAAGTCGGAGTATGGCTGCCTATGTGGCGAGGTACTTGAAAAGAGTCATACACGCAAACTTCTCACCCGGTGTACTTCCTATCTCACAGTGATTCCCAGGTGGGATGAGTGATCAGAGTGTGGCATGTTCTGGGTGACCCCAGGGTGTAAAGCTGGGAACGCACAACAACAACAACCAAAAGCCTACTAACCACACTTTTAAATCCAGCCTCGAGGCATATTTATTCCAAACCTAAGATTTTCCCTCCTGTTTCATCTTATCTCTGTCCCTGCCTTCAACAGCCAATCCCCACCACCCTACCTACCAAAGTGTAAAACCTTTGTGTGTGCGCTCGCAGGTGCACATGTGCGTGTGTGTGAGTGCATGCGCGTGCGTGTGTGTCTGTACATTTGAACTTGCTAATATTGTTAATTGTTATTGGTTGCATGTGTAAGGATATGTTGAATGCAAGCGCTTTGATTTGTTTTTACAAGATAAAGGGTTATATAAGTTTCATTTGTTATAATTATTATTTAGAGCGACTGTGGCAAAGTGAGGGGGTGGGTGGGTGGGGGGACTGGAGGTGTGTTAGAGAGTCTATAATAATTAAAACACACATGCCACAATTTGTGCAGCTGCTACAGTATCAAGGGTGTGCACCATCATGTGTGTGTGGGTGGGTGTGTGAAAGCAAGGGAAGGGGGACATTGGTGGAGCACCAAATTTGTGTTAGTAAGAGTCGAGGAGAAAAATTGTGTAGTGAAAGAGAGAGAGAGAGAGAGGAGAGAGAGAGAGAGAGAGAGAGAGAGAGAGAGAGAGAGAGAGAAGAGAGAGAGAGAGAGAATGACAATGACAATGACAAATGTTTATTGTAATAAGCATTTACCCCCATTTACAAGGGGGACAGCAGGAGAGGGACAGGGCACAAGACACAGATTTTAGAAAAACAACATAAACAATAACATACAGCCCTAATGAACCTCATGCCATGGAATCCATATCATGGTTTTATAAATGCTTCAACTGATCACTTTTTACCTTATCATATATTCATACTCACACAGTCACACATAATTATGTATTATGTGGAGCCCAAATGAAATCATGAACTATGACACACCCCTGTCAAGATTTTCTCTTTGCACAGCTGTGGTTTTATCAGAACTGTAGTGTTTCATGTTATCTATCATTGACTGAATATATTCAATAACGTCTCTACAAGTAACTTCAGGCTCTCTCTCACTGGAAATACTCGATACATCTTCAACACACTCCCCAGATTCTGCCTCAGTCTCAGCATTTCCTGCACACTCTGCACCCACTTCAGAATTGTTGTCGTTCATCTCATTCACACTGTCACAGACATAATCCATTGCCTCATTCACATCATTACAATCATACTCAGAGTCATTTAGTTAATTTCCATCTTTACCACATAGGTCACTCACTGCGTCATTGTATGATATGGCCACTGTCTCTCTCTCAAATTGTTGCCTCATTTCAATTTGCTGACTGCACTGATAATGATTTGAAGCACATTGATCGTCACAAGCTGGAGTGTTCATAACAGTGTCACCTTCAGTTGGGTCAGCAGCATAAAATAAACTGGGGGGTGTTGGAAGAAACAAATCTGAGGGAGACTGCATCACATTGCTTGCCTTTTCCTGTCGGTTACTTCTGTGGGTTTCTGCTCTTTTTCTATCTCTGTTAACCTGAGAGGGACACTTCCTTCCAAACGTTGCATTTTGAAGTGGAGTGACAGGGGTACAGCCGGTAGTTTTACTACTCAGTCTGAGCATGACTGCAGTTTGTTCTCCTCTGCTTTCTACTTTGAATGAAGAAATCGCCATTTCTTGTAAAGCAGAGTTTAGCAGACACTCTAACATTGCTGGAAGCCCTGTCACTGGCATTTTGAAAGTCAGCACAGGTGAAAACAGAAAAAATTCACCACACTGCAGGAGAGAGCCTCTTGCTGGTGCCAAGCAAGGGAGAGTATCGAGTGAGGAGAGAGAGAGAGAGAGAGAGAGAGAGAGAGAGAGAGAGAGAGTAGGTGTGTGCATGTGTGTGTGTGTGTATGTGTGGTGTGGTGTGTGTGTGTGTGTGTGTGTGTGTGTGTGTGTGTTGTGTGTGTGTGTGTGTGTGTGTGTGTGTGTGTGTGTGTGTGTGTGTGTTGGTGGGCATGAAGAACTTATGGGCACTTTTGTTGTACAGTTACAGCATACACCTGTGATGGCAGCATGAGAATGCAGCAGTCATATGGAAACGAACTACTCAAATCATTTAATTACAGGTGTTGACACATGGCTCAGTCCACGAAGTCCTTCCGTAAACCGAGGCCCCGTGTGCGAACGCATGCAGAACATCTTGCGCACACGTTAAATCCTGTTCCGCTTTTCGAAAGAGTAGGCCATTGTGTGCCGGTGGGAACAGATGACAAAATTTACAAAACCGCATACACACAGGGACTGAATGTAAAAAAGCGTATGAGTGCTTATTCCATTATCCTCGATATAAAAGAATAAATAAATAAATTTAAAAAATCTAATGCAGGATATGCATTTGTTATTCCTACTTTAAATCAATTAAAAATAGCATTACCTTGGGGACGTTTTTAAAATTTATAGTTACGGCTGAATTATATGGCATACTTATGGTGCTGATTGTTCTAGGTGGTAGTTATTGTGCTTTCTTTGATACTGGGTTTTGCGTAAAGTCAAAGTCTGTCCTAGGCCTACACAGCCTTTGAGACTGGGAGTCTAATATCGCTGAGGGTGAACAGACGTTGACTTGAAGAGACAGACTCGAAAGTCAGTAAAGACTTACTTTTAGAAAAAAAAAAGTGAATCATTATATTACGACCAAAGGTATTGGAATGGCTTTTGCTGGGTTTCTTCTCATTGCTCCGTGCGCGCGCGCGCGTGTGTGTGTGTGTGTGTGTGTGTGTGTTGTGTGTGTTGTGTGTGTGTGTGTCTGTTGTGTCTGTGTGTCTGTGTGTTGTTGTGTGTGTGTGTGTGTGTGTTGTGTAGGGGGGGGGGGGTGATCAAAAGTACCTTTTATCATGTTGTTCATGTTGTTTTTAGCACAGCGAAAACAATCTTCCTGTAAAAGAGGATAATAAAAGAATGGAAAGAATAGAACTGAAGTGAGCTGAGTTTCATGATAACGAACTGATAATAATAATTCACAACTGTAATGACGAACTGAACCATACACAGGAAGTAATCCATATTAACTATCCATATTGCCGAAGCTATGCAAGGCGTGAGTGAATGCAATACTCCACATCATACACACTCACAATACTCTCATCAAATGCTGATTTCAATCTAATGCTGATTTCAATCTAATGCTGTTTTCAATCGAATGCTGATTTCAATCTAATGCTGATTTCAATCTCGATCGGCGGCGTCAGCTGGATAAAGAATAAACATGGTTTTTTTTAAAAGTCTCCAAGGTCAGTTCATTGACAGACCTGCCATGGTGTTCTTTTCTTCTATTCGCTACGTGCATTAAATATTCTAATTAAGGCCAGCATTGAAAGAGAAATGACGGTAATATAACGCATTCAACGTTAAATGCAACAGTCATGATAAATTATTGGAGGGAAAACACCACCACCAACAACAACCCCCCCCCCCCCCCTGCCCCCCAAAACAACAACAACAACAAAAACCAACCAACAGTAAGAAAACAACCCAACAAAACACCCTGATGCTAGTTCTTGCCTAGAAAGGAAGGCCACACACCTCCCAATTCATTTGAAACAACCTCACGAACAAAGCCACCCCCCTTCCACCCTTCCAAATAATCTCACCGATTTCATTGAAGAGCACTGCAGCGGAGGCGAGTGTAGCATGGCCGCACAGTCTGATTTCAAACTTGGGGGTAAACCAGCGCAACCCAAAACGACTGCCTGCAATGTCAGCGTAATATATATATATCTATATCTATATCTATCCATATCTCTCTCTATATATATATATCTCTCTCTATATCTATATATCTGTGTGTGTGTGTGTGTGTGTGTGTGTGTGTGTGAGAGAGAGAGAGAGAGAGAGAGAGAGAGAGAGAGAGAGAGAGAGAGTGTGTGTGTGTGCTATACTCCTGTCATCACTCAGAGTAGTTGTCTATGTTCTTGCTGTATAATATCTTTTTTTTTTCAATCTAGAAATTTAAGATTTATAGATTTTCCAGACCCCAGGAAGTTTATCTACCTAGTATCCAAGATAATCTGAATTTGGCAGCATCCAGGCTATAGTTAAGTCTTCAATAACAGAAATGGTCACACGCCACACAGATGTGAGTACTCTCTCTCTCTCTCTCTCTCTCTCTCTCTGATGCATATTTTATAACAGGCCCCCTGTGCGAACGCAAGCAGAATTTCTTGCATATGTAAGTGGAAACTCGTTCCGCCTTTTGAGGAAGTAGGTCATTGCATGCCGGTAGCAACGGACGACAATTTAAAAAAACAACTGATGTGTTTAGACACCATCCCCGAAGTCGGAATGCGGCTACCTTAATAGTGGGCAAAAACGGTTTCGTACACAAAAATCTCATCATTGGTGGACCTCGAAGCTCTAGCTGAGGAACAAAAAACCTCCCCCCACCCCACCCCCCAAACAAACCATCTCTCCCCCCAAAAAACAACAACGACAAAACCAACAACCCCCCCCCCCCCCCCCCAAAGCAAGAAAACAACAACAAAACAAAACTGTCAACAACCCCCCTAAAAAACCCCCAAAACCAGACTACCAAAAAACAAACCAGAACACCCCCCCCCCCCCCCCCCACCCAACACTTTCCGAAAGCCTGTCTTTGCCTGACACCTCGTTCCCCAAAGGCTAGACGTATGGCGCCTTAAGACTATAGCTAGGCCTAGCCTAAGGGTGAGGCGTCCTCGGTACTTCTGTTCCTGACCTGTCTTGTCCTCGGTACTTCTGTTCCTGACCTGTCTTGTCCTCGGTACTTCTGTTCCTGACCTGTCTTCTCCTCAGTACTACTATTCCTGACCTGTCTTGTCCTCAGTACTCCTATTCCTGACCTGTCTTGTCCTCATACTCCTATTCCTGACCTGTCTTGTCCTCGGTACTACTATTCCTGACCTGTCTTGTCCTCGGTACTCCTATTCCTGACCTGTCTTGGCATCGTCCTCAGTACTCCTATTCCTGACCTGTCTTGTCCTCAGTACTACTATTCCTGACCTGTCTTGTCCTCGGTACTACTATTCTGACCTGTCTTGTCCTCAGTACTACTATTCCTGACCTGTCTTGTCCTCGGTACTACTATTCCTGACCTGTCTTGTCCTCGGTACTACTATTCCTGACCTGTCTTGTCCTCGGTACTACTATTCCTGACCTGTCTTGTCCTCGGTACTACTATTCCTGACCTGTCTTGTCCTCGGTACTACTATTCCTGACCTGTCTTGTCCTCAGTACTACTATTCCTGACCTGTCTTGTCCTCAGTACTACTATTCCTGACCTGTCTTGTCCTCAGTACTACTATTCCTGACCTGTCTTGGCATCGTCCTCAGGCCGCAGCGGCTGAATGAAGGCCGTTTCCGACAGATTCATTTCCATGGCAATCATCTTAAAGGTCTTCTTGTCCAAGTTCTGAAACAACAACATGATCATGATGACGACGACGACAAGAACAAGAACAACTATAATAATAATAATAATAATAATGATGACGACGACGACAATGATGATGATGATGATAATGATGATGACGACAACAACACCAATGATAATAATAATAATGATGATAATAAGAAGAAGAAGAGGAAGAAGAAGTACATGAAATTTATACAGCGCTATATCTCGTAAAAAAACATGTCTGACTGGAGTTTGAAGTCAAAGTGCTCCAAACTGTAAAGGCTACAGCCAGAAGGATCAGCAAGGGAATGGAGTGGGAAGTCATGTCAGCTCCGAGAGCAAGTGGCTTCAGGTACACAGTTAATAACACACAGCTACACTTGGGACCGTTTCCTAAGATTGTAAATGTATGAATATGGCAGAGGTAATGCCCATTTTTCATAGTTTGTGTTGCCTCATCTTCTGTGACGTTCTTGTTCTGCTCTACCCACACCGCTCATTTTTACCCCCCTGCTCCAGCCAGACCCAGATTCCTTATGTCGCATCCTTAGGGTCAGAGGTCCACAGGGAGCATATCAATGATAGGCCGCTGTGGGGCTACCAGCCAGAAGGGTCCCGCACTGCTGCTGGGTCACTTTGATGGGGTTCTGTTGGTACCTTTTTTTGAGCTATCATACGCAGAACAAAACGTACAAAGCCCCCTACTAACGACAGTATTAGCTCAGTCGTGGAGCCAGACTGAGTGGGATCCCATCCAGGGTAAGGACCACAACAGCGTCTCTTTAACGCCTTCACCTTCTCCCGTGAACCTCGACCCACGAAGGCTTTGACACAAACTCACCACAAGCACGGAAGTGTATGGGGAAACCGTAACTGAGGTCACCATGAGACCAGAGCAACCGTGGCCACAGAATCCGAAACAATTCTCTTTTTATTGTATGATGATCAATGGTGATGAGGATGATGTAATAATGCTGCTTTGAGATTTCTTGACATGGCTGTGGTTTACGGTTACTATCATAATATCTGTGTCAACCGGCCCCGAGAGATGCAGACACCTGCAGTGTTTGTCAGGTAACTATATAAATTCCATACATTATTATTATTATTATTATTATTTGAGCAACACTCTCAAAATTGAATCCGTAAAGTGGATGAAGCTCGACTATGTGGTCCAAGTTTTCCCATTGAGTCCACAGCACACTCACTCTGGGTAGGAGCCGGCAAGAGTCAGAAAAATCCCTATGATGGGCCGCCTATAATGGGTCTCGAACCCGCGATCTTCCAGTGCTTAAATCAATATGCTATTCACAGCGCTATCTTAATGCTCATTCGAGTTGTGTGTGTGTGCATGCATGCATGTGTGTGTGCATATGTGTGTGTATGTGTGTGCATGTGTGTGCGTCGGCGCGTGCGTGTGTGTTTATGTGTATGTGCATGTGTTTGTGTGTGTGTGTGCGCGCGCGTGCGCCACACTATATATGAGTTTCCCCTTTCTGCACAATAATGCGAGCGTTTTATCTGAGTTAACCAGGTTATCTTAAAAGCTTCACACACACATACACACACACACACACAGACACACACACACACACACACACACACACACACACATACACACACACACACACACACACTCACACAGACACACACACCACAGCTTTGGTTTTACATGGGAAAGACAGGGGATGTCGCAGGCCATCTTGCTGCTTATCTGAATTTAAACACCTACAACTGAAGGTCACTTTCACCAAGAATGGCACGGTTCTCTTGCATGACATTCTAGTAAAAGTTAACTTCATAAATCAGATTATAGATCAGACTTGTATGTGTGTGTGTGCGCGCGCGCGTGCGTGCGTGCGTGCGTGTGTGTATATATTTCTTTATTCTTATCTATTTATTCTTTTATATCGAGGATAATGGAATAAGCCCTTATGTGCTTTTTTTACATTTAGTCCCCGTGTGTATGTGGTTTTGCAAACTTTGTCATCCGTTAACTTTATAAGTCAGATTATAAATCAGAATGGTGTGTGTGTGTGTGTTGTGTGTGTGTGTGTGTGTGTGTGTGTGTGTGTGTGTGTGTGTGTGTGTGTGTGTGTGTGTGTGTGTGTGTGTGTGTGTGTGTGTGTGTGTGTGTGTGTGTGTGTGTGTGCGTTTCATTTCACTTCCTGGTGTTTATAGCCCCACCGACCACGAAGGCCATATCAGGGCTGTCACTTCATTCGATTTCAGCAACTCCAATAACTTTCACTTCAAGTTCAACATCAGCACCATTCACTTCCTTCAACTCTCCAACACCCTCAATCTGGACACCCCCCATGATAAAATGACAAGAAACTTGATAGTAGTAACCCCTTCCTTGAGGCATTCAATAAAATCCTACTTGTGCAGAGGATGCCCGTCAGTGGATCGGTGGTCTAGAGGTAACGCACCTACCTAGAAAGCAAACAGTCCGGGTTGCAAGCGTGTGGGGGCTCGATTCCCGTTTGTGCCCGAAACTTTTACCCCCATCCACTAGATTGTGAGTGGTTGTCTGGGTGCTAGTCTTTCGGATGAGACGTTAAACTGAGGTTTCATGTGCAATACTCATTTAGTGCACGTAAAAGAACCAACAGAAACAAGGAGAGTAACTATCCCTGAGAAAATGATGTAGATTAGAAAAAACCCACTCTGATAGGAAACCAAATACAAATGTGTGTGTGTGTGTGTGTGTGTGTGCGGGGAGAGCATCCCGAATTTTTCACGCAGAAAAATCTGCCGTGACTTAATGTGATACACAATACAACATTCCGCTCAGTTTATCATCCTTAGGTTAATCCCTCCCCCCAAAAAAACAACAACAAACCACACACCCCAAAACAACACCATAAAAAAGAATAATAAACACTTTGATGTACGAAAACTATGCATTAAAAATGCCATGGAGGCAACAACACTGCAGAATGCCTATTCTGTGCCCATCTCAGAGTCTGCAATGATGCTACCTGCTTGCTATGTAATACAGTGATAACGGCAAAGTGTCACATAATGAAAACGAGCAACTATCTAAAACATTTGCTTGAACAGAAAAAAACAACCCCAGGCGAATGGACTGGGCAGGTAGAAAAAAAGCAAGAGAGATGATAGAAAGGCAAGGGAAAGGACAGAAAGAGAGATGATAGAAAGGCAAGGACAGAAAGAGAGTGATAGAAAGGCAAGGACAGAAAGAGAGTGATAGAAAGGCAAGGACAGAAAGAGAGATGATAGAAAGGCAAGGGAAAGGACAGAAAGAGAGATGATAGAAAGGCAAGGGAAAGGACAGAAAGAGAGATGATAGAAAGGCAAGGGAAAGAGAGTGATAGAAAGGCAAGGGAAAGGACAGAAAGAGAGTGATAGAAAGGCAAGGGAAAGGACAGAAAGAGAGATGATAGAAAGGCAAGGACAGAAAGAGAGATGATAGAAAGGCAAGGGAAAGGACAGAAAGAGAGTGATAGAAAGGCAAGGGAAAGGACGGAAAGAGAGTGATAGAAAGGCAAGGACAGAAAGAGAGTGATAGAAAGGCAAGGGAAAGGACAGAAAGAGAGTGATAGAAAGGCAAGGACAGAAAGAGAGTGATAGAAAGGCAAGGGAAAGGACAGAAAGAGAGTGATAGAAAGGCAAGGGAAAGGACAGAAAGAGAGTGATAGAAAGGCAAGGACAGAAAGAGAGTGATAGAAAGGCAAGGGAAAGGACAGAAAGAGAGTGATAGAAAGGCAAGGGAAAGGACAGAAAGAGAGTGATAGAAAGGCAAGGGAAAGGACAGAAAGAGAGTGATAGAAAGGCAAGGGAAAGGACAGAAAGAGAGTGATAGAAAGGCAAGGGAAAGGACAGAAAGAGAGTGATAGAAAGGCAAGGACAGAAAGAGAGTGATAGAAAGGCAAGGGAAAGGACAGAAAGTGATAGAAAGGCAAGGGAAAGGACAGAAAGAGAGTGATAGAAAGGCAAGGACAGAAAGAGAGTGATAGAAAGGCAAGGGAAAGGACAGAAAGTGATAGAAAGGCAAGGGAAAGGACAGAAAGAGAGATGATAGAAAGGCAAGGGAAAGGACAGAAAGAGAGATGATAGAAAGGCAAGGGAAAGGACAGAAAGAGAGTGATAGAAAGGCAAGGGAAAGGACAGAAAGAGAGTGATAGAAAGGCAAGGGAAAGGACAGAAAGAGAGTGATAGAAAAGGGGATCAGGCTGCCTGTGTTTCTACAGTGTTGACCCCGCGCATGGGTCATTTATGGCTAGAAGGCCAAGCAGGCCAAAGACTGAGAGGGTATGGTGGTGGCTGAATTAAAAAAAAGATTGAAACCTACCAAAATCCCAAGTGTTGTGAAACAGGTGGTAGTCTGTTACAAAATGTGCTTTTTCTTTTGGGTGATACAGTGGTAAGTGCTATATGTGTGTGTACGTTGATATGGGAAAAAACCCACTTGAAAATGGGCCACAAATGCGGTTAAAAAAAAATTAAACAGATGTTCAAGAAGGAAGGTGGCAGGATGGTTAAGATGTTCGCCTGCCAACAAGTAAACCTTAAGGCTCTGGGCTCGCTTCCCAGCCTTGCCCTTTGTTTCCACCTTGTCGAAAAAAAATCGAACTGAATGTCAACGTCCTTCCGATGAGACCATAAACTAAGGCCCGGTGTGGGGATGCACACAGAACATCTTGCGCACACGTTAAGAACCCGTTCCACCTTTTGTAAGAGTAGGCCATTGTGTGTGTGTGCTTGTGTGCGCGCGCGCATGCAAGTGAGCATGTACACGCATGCTTATGCGTCTACCAGTTTAAGTTGGTAAGCCCACTCACTGGTGGTGGTGGTGGTGGTGGTGGTGGTGGTGGTGGTGGTGGTGTGTATGCATGTCTGGATCACATCCCCCCTCACACTGCCTACTGCAGGCACACAGATATTTGTGAAAATAAAACCCACCATCACCAAAGTCGGCATGTGATGGGCAAAAACGCTCGCATACCCCAAAATTTCACCAGTGGTGTAAACTTCGAACGCCCCCACCCACCTTCCAAAAACAACAACAACAACAACACCCCCTCCCCATAAACAAACAAACAAACAAGCAAAAAACCAACCAAACAAACAAAAGCACCCCCACCCCCCAAATAAAAAAAAGCCCCAATAACAATAACCCCCAAACAAAACAAAAAAATCCAAAGAAAAAATAAACGAAACAACAACAACAACAACACACACACACACGCACACACACACGCGTGCAAAATGCACGCAGAACACCTTGCACACACACACACGAGCACACACACACACACACACACACACACACACACACACACACACACACACACACACACACAACACTCCTCTCCTCTCCTCATGCCCTTTGTCTTGTCTAATTCAATAGATTTTATCGTGGATGTTGTTTTTATTGCAGTTAGAGATGAGATTATTAGTACTATTATAAGCGATACTGTTTTAGTTTGATATTGTTTTAGTTTTGATAGTCCAGTTGATTATGGGCTTTTGAATTCTGTATCATATAGGGGTTCTACTTGTTTGAATAATTGTTTGTTTTTTTTAAAAATTATTATTTCTCTATTGATTGAAGGTGTATTCCCCCTTCCCCCTTGATACTCCTCCCCCACCCCCATCCTTTCCAATGCTTTTCTGTTATCATCGTTATGTTATTGTCTCATGGTGATGGGGATCATTTGTTATATTGTTGTCTCATGGTGATGGGTGATTGTTGTTATAATTGTATCGCTATTATAATAATCATTATTGTAATCTTATTTGACTTCTCTTGCTTGGATAGTTATTGTGTGAATATGTCATTTTAAAAAAGCGCTATTTGAAAAGTATGAGCGCATAAAAAGCACACGTTTGCTGGGTGGAGGAGGAGAGGAGGGAGGTCATTGAAGGTAATATTTCAGTAATGACGAATGCCTAGTATTTTCTAACGTTTTGTTCCTGTATCTTTTTTATTATCTAAAGTATAAACGTGAAAAAATGGATGAAACAGTAAGTGAAGTAATTTGTGTGTCCAGACGTTTTATGATTTTCTTTTTTTAATTCTTAAAACATTTTTTATTTAAATGTGTGTGTGGACGTGAGCGCGCACGCGCTCAGGTGTGCATGAGTATGTGTGTGCGTGTATATGTATATGTGGTAATTTGTATTTTCAATGTATTTCCTTATCGATTTTTTCCTTTTTTTTATTTTTTTTATTCTTTTTTTTACTGGTTTAATTTAATGGTAAACGATGCAATAATGTAGTGTCTTAGTATAATCATTACGAAATTTGTTCTTAGATAGATGGCTTGATGAAAAAAAGCAAATGCATTGCTTATTCAATGTACCATCTGGAAATAAAATTTTGACTTGACTTGACTTGACTTGACACAACAACACACACACACACACACACACACACACACACACGCACACACACACACGCACACACACACACCACACACACACAATGCACACACACAAGCACACACACACACACACACACACACACACACACACACACACAGACCAAAAAACGAAAAACAAAAAAAACCCACACCACACCACCACCGCTCACCATGCCATAGTCCAGAGGACACACAGCGGCAGGGTTGCCGGCAAAAGGGATGGAAGAGAAAGCATCCACCGTGTACATGTTCAGTTCTGTCTTACGAGCCGAATTCGCCATTTTCCTTCAACACAGTCATTGGACGTCCTCTTCGAAGTCGACCGTTGATCTGCCGAAAACGTCTAGCCTGTGTTACAAGCCTTGTGCTGCTGCTGTAGTGAACTGATCAAATGGGTCTGCGAGACTCAGTTGACCCTTGTCTGCCTGATGGGCGAGAAACTGATGAAATGCGTGTTGCTACATAATCCTGCTGTAATTCTACTGGTGTTTTTTTGGTTTGTTTTGGAGATCAGATTTCAGTTGTTCCGTGTTGCTACATAATTCTTCTGTAATTCTACTTCATATTTTTGTTTTGTTTTGTTTTTGAGATCAGATTTCAGTTGTTCCTGCCAGCAACTATCTATCTATCTGTCCCGTAGTCTGACGACCGTGGGGGCACCCTCAAAGACTCAGCAACCAGTTCCCTCCATTCCTCTCTCTGTTCTGCCTTTCTCAGGGTTTTGTTGAGTTCTAGGCCTGTCCATTCGCTGATGTTATCCTCCCAGCTCTTCCTTGGTCTGCCTCTTCTTCTTCCTCCTTGGACAGTGCCTTGCAAAACTGTCTTTGTAATTCCTTGGGATCTTGTGACATGCCCATACCATTTAAGTTTACGCTTTTTCACGATCGTTAGAAGGTTCTCATAGGGTCCAATGGTTTGCTGGATTCTGTTATGCACGCTTTCGTTGCTTATGTGGTCTTTGTAGGAGATGCCAAGGAGTCTCCGAAAGCATCTCATCTCCACTGCCTGTACTCTTCTCTCCAAATCTGCAGTCAGGGTCCATGATTCACAGGCATACAGAAATATGGATATGACAAGGGAGCGCATTAGTCTGATCTTGGAGATAAGTGAGATATTCTTATCTCTCCAGATGGTGTTTAGTTTTGACAAAGCTGCTATTGTCTGTGCAGTCCTGCATACTACTTCTGGCTTGGATCCCTGGTCGGATACAATGGCTCCCAGGTACTTGAAGCTTTGAACTGTTTCCAGCTTCTGGTCATTAACCCTGATATCAGTGCTAATGCCGTTGGTGTTATTAGTCATCAGTTTGGTCTTCTCTGCACTGATTTCCATGCCGTATGTTTTGGAGGCCTTATCCAAGTGTTCTGTTAGGCTGGCAAGCTCTTTTTCTGATCCTGCTATTCCATCAATGTCATCTGCGAAGCGGAGGTTTGTGATCGTTCTGCCACCAATGCTGACTGATCCTTCATGATGTTCCAGTGCATCAGCCATGATTCTCTCAAGGAAGATGCTGAAAAGAGTGGGTGAGAGTAGACAGCCCTGCCTTACTCCAACTGTTGTTCGAAACCATTCTCCAATGTTGTTGTTGTAGTACACTGCACTGGTGGCCTCGCTGTACAGCTGTTTGATGACTCTGATCAGGTTTGCATTGATGCTGTACAAATTCATGGTTGCCCACAAAGCTGCATGCCACACCCTGTCAAATGCCTTCTTAAAATCGATAAATACGTGGTAAAGGTCTTGTTGATGTTGAAGGTACCGCTCACATAGTATTCTGAGGTTGAATATCTGTTCTGTTGTGCTGCGACCTGCTCTGAAACCTGCTTGTTCCTCAGCAATGATGGTCTCTGCTTGTGGCTTCAGTCTATTCAATATTATCTGCAGCATGACCTTGCTTGGGTAACATATGAGGCTGATTGTGCGGTAATTATGGCATTGTTGTAGATTTTCTTTCTTGGGGAGGGTGATGATGAGTGACTGCGTCCATGGTGTTGGCCATTTTCCTGTCTGCCAGATCTTGTTGCAGATTCTTAGTAGGGCGCTGATCATGGCTTCCCCTCCAGCTTGGACCAACTCAGCTGGAATGTTGTCAGCCCCTGCTGACTTCCCCTTTTTCAGCGATCTGACTGCTGTTTCCACTTCTTCTCGGAGGATAGGGTGACTGTCTGTGTCTTTGCTTTCGGGTACATTAAGGACTTCTGGATCTCCTGCGGTTCTATAGTTATACAGGTCGGAGCAGTATTCTGTCCATCTGTTCAGAATATCCTGGTCGTCAGTGAGACACTTCCCATTTTTGTCTTGGATTGTTAAACCTTTTCTCTGTTTCGTGCTAGTCAGGTCTTTCACCAGCTGATACGCTTTCTTGCTATTGTTTTTCTTGATGTTCTCTTCAATGTCTTGGCACTGTTCACCGATCCATTTCTCTTTTGCCTCCGTCATGGACTTCCTGATTCTTTTGTTGACTGCCCTATATTGTTCTGCTCTTTCTTTTGTTTCATTTTTCTTTTTCTTCAACTCTCTACGCTTGTCGCTTGATATAATCACATTCATAGTCTCAGGGATACTGAATAGGGAATTTTTGTTTTCCTACTGCTATTGTGATGGACATGAATAATTGAGCATGGGTTATTTTCTCCTCTCCTCTCTCTCTCTCTCTCTCTCTCTCTCTCTCTCTCTCTCTCTCTCTCTCTCTCTCTCTCTCTCTCTGTTGCTTGTAGTTTCCTTTCCTTGCCTCCTTCTTTTTTCCTCTGTTCTGATTTTCTGTTTCTGGGGTGTTTTCATACTTTAGCTTCACGGCTCTTCTTCAGTCATCTGCTGCGATGCAATGGGAGTTGTCTGTTGGTCTGCTTCGCTCAGGGTTGTCCGCCTTTGGTCTTTTCTGCTTTTTTGTAATATTCTATGGCAGGATGAGCTGGCATAGGGTTGTTGTGCCTGCCAGTTTGGTTGGCAGGGTCTGTGATTAGTCTTGTCCTGTTCCTTCTTTTCAAGTGGATCATGTCCTTGGCAGTAAGGCGTCTAGTCTCCTCTCTTCAGTGTCCTCTATGTTCCCTTGGCCAAAAGTCTGTTGGTCTGTAAACGTTCTCATATTCTTTCATACTTCTCTACTTGTGAATATGTTTAATTCATTTACAACAATTCCCTTCCGCATCATTTCCCCTTTTTCTTCTTCTTTTTTCCCCTCTAAGTTGCAATGGTAGTCAAAGAGTACCATTGTTTTCCTTTCCTTTATTTTTGTTTTCCTTGGGGGATTTACATGTTATGTTTTATGTTATGTTACGTTCCACGAAGAAGACGAAAAAAGCTAAAACAAAACTAAAAGAAAACCAAACAAAATAAAGAAAGGAAAAGAAAGAAACAACAACAACAACAAAAACAAAACAAAAACAACAAAACAACACAAAAAACCAAAACAATCAAACCCAGAAAAAAAATTCCAACCCCCCCCCAAAAAAAAACCAAGGAAAAAACCGAGCAAAAAACAAAACAGAACAACAAACTACAGCCCCCCCTCCCCCCACACACACAAAGAACAAACAAAAAGAACGGAATAACAAAAACAAAACCCCAAACTCAATGTTCCCTCCACCCACTCAAATAGACCTCCCCCCCCCACGCACACACACACCCCCAAACCACCACCAATCCACCACATCCCCACCAAATGTGGAGTATTGGCTTGTGGGTGTGATTATATATATATATATATATATATATATATATATATATATATATATATATATATATATATATATATATATATATATATATATTGTGTGTGTGTGTGTGTGTGTGTGGTGTGTGTGTGTGTGTGTGTGTGTGTGTGTGTGTGTGTGTGTGTGTGTGTGTGTGTGTGTGTGTGTGTGTGTGTGTGTGTGTGTGTGTATACACTTGTTTGCAATGTTTTCGTTTTAGGTGAAGGGCTTGTCAAAGCCAGATACATTATTTTGTGTACGTCTAATTTTGAATTCTTTTTCAAAAATCATGTTTAGAGGAATTACTGACTCCCCTTTTTTTTAATATACTAATACACATTTTTCCAAGTAATATGAGGAAATTAATGTAATTATAATCTTTCTTAAGAATGGTAAATTCCTTTGTTCCAAATAAAATATATGTTTTTGAAAGTTTCATCTGGACATTTAGTTCTCTGTATATTTTTTTCTTCTACGAGCTTCCACAATCCTGATACGGTTGGACACTCTTAGAAGACGTGTTCAATGTAACTTATTTCCTACCTGACACTTCCCCCCTCATATCCGTCTCTACTTTTCAACAGCATTCTTCATCTCCTAAGTGTGTTCGCGGTGTGTGTGTGTGTGTGTGTGGTGTGTGTGTGTGTGTGTTGTGTGTGTGTGTGTGTGTGTGTGTGTGTGTGTGGTGTGTGTGTGTGTACATACACGTGCATAAATTTGAAATATGTTCTTTATTATATTTGAGGAAAGTTGCATGCGCGTAAATGATTTGAATGCAAGCGCTTCGATTTGTTTGTTTTACAAGATTTGGCGCTATATAAATTCCATATATTATTATTATTATTATTAATCAACTTCATCACTACAATATGAACACTTGTTTGTTTCTTTAACTTTCATTTTGTTTAGCATGATATTAGTTGGGTATATGTTATGCAACATTTTCCAGTGTAATACTCTCAGTCTAGTCTCTTTAGTGGCGTCTTTAGCCTTTGACCAAACGGAATTATCTATCTTGATTCCCTGTTTTCTTTCCCAGAAGAAGCTTGCAGTAGGAGTGACTGGTTCTACCCGTGTGCTTAAGATTTTTCTGATTTCTTTCCGGGAAGTGTTGAACAAGCTTGCTTCACATAATTATTGGAGTGCTTGTTTCCACTTCTCCTTCTTGAATAATAATATAAAAGAAGAAGAAGAATAATTATGGATTTTATATAGCGCTGAATCTTGTAAATCCACCGTATCCACTGGTCTGGGATAGCACTAACAAGAGCATTATATCGAAAGATGATGTTAGCTTTATTTTGTCCTATAATAGTTTGCACCTCCTCTAGTGACAATAATCTGTTCTCATCTTCACTTATCAGGTCTTTTACTTTTATTATTCCTTTTTTAAGCCAGTTCTGAAAGAATAGTGTTTTATTCTTAAATTTGATCAAAGAGTTATTGAAGAGTAGTTGTGAGTGGAAGTTATCAGATTGTATATCTTTGTGTTCTATTAATTGTTTGCTGTCTAGATAAGACGTTCACACTTCCCTCCAGAATTCAATATCGATTATGTCAAGACCTAACAAATCTTTTGTCTTACAGTTTAAGTGGAATATGTCATTTCCTTTTGTTAGTTTTTCCAGGCTCCAACCTGGTAACAGTGACCAGTTTTCTTTATCTGTGGCACTAACAAGTTTACCCATCCATTGAAGGTTGAAACAATTCTGAAGATCAATTAAGTTTATCATTCCTAGACCTCACCCTTCAGTATTACTTTCCATTACTTTTCTTTTGACTTTTTCAAACACATTTCTGTTGCTATGTCTCTTTTGCAAGAGGAACTTATATAGTATTGTGTTTAGTTTAATTAACACATTGCTTGGAAGGCCAATAGATTGCATTATATATACAAACTGGCTGATTAAGAATGTTTTTATAACAACTTTGCCCTGAATGCTTAGATCTCTCTTACTCCAATCTTTGATTGTTTTATAGACTTGTGAAATATGGTCCTTCCAATTATCCCCAGTCTTTCCTGCCATTTTATCATTTTGAAAATAGATACCTAGTATTTATATATTTTCCACTATGGTAAATGGTAGATCTTAATGTAATGCCTGCCTACCCGTACATAAATCTTTTGTTTTCTGAGTATTGAGTTTCAGATTGGAAAAATCTGGAAAGGAAGAAAATATCTCTTGTGATTTCATTTTTTATTTTTTTATATTTTTTTAGAAAAAGGGTGGTGTTGTCTGCAAACTGTTTAATCTTTGAATTGACTTTTTGGCTCTGAGTGTTTTTTGGGAGTTCAATACCAATGATTGAGCTACTTCTGATTTTAATTGCTAAAATTTCTACTGCCAGTACAAATGCTAATGGAGAGAATGGGCACCCTTGTCGTCCTCCACAAGATACTTCAAAGGATTCTGATATCCATCCTCCATGATTTATTACACTTACAGATCCATTCATTAACACTGAAATCCATTTCTGAAAATCGGAGCCAAATCAAAAAAACTGTGAAAGAGTATAGCAAAAGTCTTTTGAAATCGAGTCAAAAGCTTTAGAAAAATCAACTGCAAGCAAATATCCAGTTTCATTTATTTGATTTAAGTAGTTGATTGTGTCATCTATGGACCTTAAGACTAACAATATTTCTACCCTTGAGATAGCCCACTTGATGTTTACTCATTAATTTCTGAATGACTCTACCTAGTCTTTCAGCTAAGGCTTTAGCTAATATTTTATAATCAGTTTGTTAAAGTTATGGGTCTCCAGTTGTTTAACTCATATTTGTTCAGATCTTTTCCTTTGGGTATCAATGTGACCATTCCTTGCTTCTGAGTATATGATAGTTTTCCTGTCTCAAAGGATTCTATAAACGAGTTGTCAAAGCTTTGGCTATTTTATTCCAAAAGAACTTAAACAATTATATTGTTATTCCATCATATCCAGGAGCCGAACCATTTTTCATCTTTTTTAGGGCGGCGGTTGTTTCTTCCACTGTCATGTTTCCATCACATGCAGTGGCCTCCCTTTCATCCAAACATGTATAAGTTTGTTACTTAGAAACTCATCGGTTGCTGCTTCAACATCCTGTGCTTCTGGTGTTTGACTATACAGTTTCTTAAAATGGGCTACTTGCTCTTCAAAAATCTGTCTCTGATCTGTGATGACCTCTCCTGTGTATTTAAATATTCTTGTGATGATTTTCTTTTTTCCTCTGGATTTGTCTAAACTACAAAAGTATTTACTGTTGCCTTCCCCTTCTTCTATCCACTTTATTCTGGCTCTTACTTGTGCACCTTTGACTTTGGCTGCTTGATGCAGTTCTAGTTTCTGTTTAAGTTGTATATACTTGTTTTAGTTGTCACTATTCGTTGGATCTTGACCTAATAGCCTTTCTACTTCTAAAATGTCTTGTTTAGATTTTAGCTCAGCGTTTCTTCTCTTGTTCACTATTTGTTTACCATACTCAATACTATAGTTTCTAATATCTACTTTGCATAATTCCAATCTAGATAGGTAGGGGCTTATTTCTAAAGGATCATTAAGTCGTGTCACTAGTATTTCATTCATTTTTTTAAACAAAAACCATGTCTTTTAAATAACTATTGTTAAATTTCCAGTATCCAGGTCTGCATACAAATTCACTACTATTAAATTCGATGAACAATGCTTTGTGATCAGAATTGGGGGCTATGTTATACTCACATGAAACACAGTTTTGAATAATTTCTTCTGATAAAAAACAATAATCTAGCTGGCGGGCAGTAAAAGGGTTTACTCCTGACCAAGAGAAGTCTCTTTTATCTTTATTAAATGTCCCCAAGATGTCAGTAAGTAGTAAGTTATTTATTGTATTATTAAATGCCTGAACTTCTACATCACGTGTGGATTGCCTGAGATTATGTCAAGTTCATGATTAAGTACACAGTTAAAGTCACCCATTAGAACAAGGTTATGTTCACTATAATCACTAAGCATTTGTTGTAGGTTTTAAGAATAACAGTTTTTCTGAGGAGTCATTATGGGCATATATTTTTGTTAATCTAAAGGTATAGTTTTCATGTTCTACTAACACAACTAGTAAGGTCCTATTTCTCCCTTGTACTAAGCTGGTTTTTCCTTCAAAATGGTTTGCTACTAGTATTACCTCACCTTGACTTTTGTTGGATCCTTCCTTATAAAATATTGTCCCACCCCATTGTTTTTCCCATGCTGTGGTATCATTTACTGTTATATGGGTCTCTTGTAGACACACTATATCATATTTCTGACTTTTTATATAATGGAACATAGAGTTTCTTTTAAGTTTATTTTTTAAACTTCTTACATTAAGAGAATATATCTGTAATCTATCCATAACAAACAACAACTATATTTTGAGCATTTTCATTCTGAACAAAAAAGTTAAAAGTCCGTAACGCAGTCCATGGACATAGCTGGGTCGATAATGGGGGTGTCAGGTCAGGGCTGGTTTTCTTACCCATGTTCACTGGCACCCTCAGTGTCTGACACTACCTGAGGAGCATGGTTGACTTCCTGGCCCATTTTCTGTTTGGGTTGTTTCCCTCTTGCAGCCCTTTCAGGACTGCTTTCTTCCACTGATGTTTTGCTGTTTTGGCGTCTGGATCTGTGCCTGTGTGTGTTTTGTAGTCGCAGGGTAGAGCTGGGGGGAACCCCGGTCGCCTTCTTGCTGGTGTGTCGGGATCAACTCTGGTACTGTTTCCTGCTTCGTGGATTTTCTCCACTGCAACATTTCCCTCCCAATCTCCCCTGCTGCAGTGATTTGCTTTTCTGTCTGTGCACCCAGGGCAGACACTGGGTCGCCACGTTTGTGTTCAGGCAACCTGCACTCCCTGTTCACAATCTCCTGTACACAAACAGAAGCATGGTGATTTTGCTCTAAACATTTGGAACAAATGACAGTCTTCTTTTCTGCCAGCTTTTGCTCACGGTGGTAGATTTTCGCAGTGAAAATACTTTAAATGTTTTTTCTAGTGGCACTGGTGGAACAGTTACCTATACAAACCTTCTTCCAGTTAAGAACCTTGTTAGCTTTTGGTCAGTTTCTTGCTCTTTCTGCTGTTACTTTTGACAGCAGCAGTCTTCACTAGAGCATGTTCAATCTCTGTGTCTGCCACAGAGATAGGTATATTGTCAATCCATACTTTTGTGGAGGGTTTTTCCTCTCCAGGGTCATTCCTCAGGATGAATGGATTGGTGTTGGAAAGTTGTAGTACAGCCCCCGGCACATTCAAACCTTTCAGAAGAAGGTTATTTCTGGCGTCTCTTGTGGCAGGGTAGATACGCCACAATCCACCAATTCTCTGAGCACCCATTACTGAACCTTGTCCTGCCACTCTTTCTCCAGCAATGCACAGCTCTAGCACAGAGGTGTGGTTGGTTGTGGAGTCCCGAATGTTCTTCTCTTTCAAAAATACTGGCTCTACTTGAGCAGACATCATTCTTTTTATATTTCTTTAATGACTTACCATAGCCTTCTTGACTTGTATACCTCTCCTGTTTCACCTCCAAACACTGATGAACAATGTTGAGAAAGCCTTCTCAGCCACGATTGGAAAAAAACACAACCAAACCCCAAACCAACGGGGGCCTAGGTGAATGTGGCCATGTTGTTGTGGATCACACCAGTGGTGTGATAAAAACAATGTGAACGCCTATGTTCAGGGCCAGTTGATTGTATAAATATACTATTTTAACTCTCGCCTGCTTAAATTATCTTAACATGCACGACCAAACTTGGTGGGATTGAAAGTGTTGTCGATTTATGGGAACAATACCAGATCCTGAACTCAAACGTCTACTCCACATCCAGTAGAAACCGGAAGTCTCCCATATTTTCCCCATAACTATATTCCTGTAGACCCTCATATATGAATCTGATGAAACCCCTGGATTTTACTTGAAGGTAAGATAAAGGTAAAGGAGTCCCATAACCTATAAGGTCGTAGGGGAGCGAAGCGTCAGAGACCTCACTTCTCTAGGGCCAGCATACTGAGGGCGGCGCCCATCTCCTCTCCCTCGCTGCTTTACCTTCCCTGACCCTAAAGAGGGCAGGTACCCATTTACAGCTGGGTGAACTGGGGGAACTGTACTGAAGCCAAGGCGCGCTAACGGTCACCCATCCAACTGGTAACCACGCTCGACGCTGCTTAACTTGGCTGGGGGATAGCGAGTGCTCCGACCACTGAGCTATCCCGTCCCCAACTTGAAACTGGTGAAAATTGCTTTCAGTACATGATATATTATGCAAGTGGGGAAATCTTTATAGTGACATGAATCTTATGAAACATGACTATGCATGTGTAGAGATTGTTAATTTCAACATGAGCATTAAGAGCACGCTTTGACGCTTTTACGCTTTGATCAAGCACAGACAAATGCATCCAAGTACATACAAACCAAGTGGCTCAATACACGTGCGTGTACACTTACACAAAATAAATAACAAATGCTGGTTTTCATGCACCTGTATGATTTGATAAACTTTTGTCCAAACACTTAGAAGAAGCCTGTTGTTGAAGAGGGGGGGGGGAGGGGGGGCCTTTTCTCAAAAGACAAGTGGAGTGCATTCTTTTATTTGTTTGTTGTTTGTCTGTGTGTTTATTTGTTTGGTTGTATCTGGTTTTTTCGTGTTTAAAGCTTTTAAATTATGTCTTTTGAGTGTGAATAGAGAATTCAGGAGTATCTCTGTTAGGTCTACAGACATCAACAAGAAGCAGATCCTGTTCCACAACTCTAAATAACACCATTTCAAAGTGTCCATCCTGGTCTCTGTGTACCGCTTTTATCCTCAAATCAAACGTACTATTGAACAGCATAGCCACACCTCTGGAGTTTGATCTATTAGAAGAAAACATGCAATTGTAGCCCCACTTTGTTGCGACAAAAGGTTTTAATTTCGTATCAAAGGTTTGTTTTCTCTATTGTATAATTGCAGTTAGCTTTTTGTGGGGTTTGTTGGGGTGGGGGTGGGAATAATAATAATAATATATGGAATTTATATAGCGCTGAATCTTGTAAAAAACAAACAAATGGGGAGTATACCTTCAGTGGCTTCTTCTCCCTGTCACCAGTAGTCTAAATCTGGTCCCAAGCCCTTTTCCCAACAGCACTTGTTGGTGGGACCTCTCCCAGTTCAGCACCAGCATTCCACACTGAAGGCAACAATGTCACCTCCATCCCCCATTCCCTTCTGCTGTCTATACCAATGTCACCTCCATCCCACATTCCCTCCTGCTGTCTATACCAATGTCACCTCCATCCCACATTCCCTCCTGTGTCTACACCAATGGCAGCCTCCATCCCACATTCCCTCCTGCTGTCTATACCAATGTCACCTCCATCCCCCATTCCCTTCTGCTGTCTATACCAATGGCACCCTTCATCCCACATTCCCTTCTGCTGTCTACACCAATGGCAGCCTCCATCCCCCATTCCCTTCTGCTGTCTATACCAATGTCACCTCCATCCCCCATTCCCTTCTGCTGTCTACACCAATGGCAGCCTTCATCCCACATTCCCTCCTGCTGTCTACACCAATGGCAGCCTCCATCCCACATTCCCTCCTGCTGTCTACACCAATGGCAGCCTTCATCCCACATTCCCTCCTGCTGTCTACACCAATGGCAGCCTTCATCCCACATTCCCTCCTGCTGTCTACACCAATAGCAGCCTCCATCCCACATTCCCTCCTGTGTCTACACCAATGGCAGCCTCCATCCCACATTCCCTCCTGCTGTCTACACCAATGGCAGCCTCCATCCCACATTCCCTCCTGTGTCTACACCAATGGCAGCCTCCATCCCACATTCCCTCCTGCTGTCTATACCAATGTCAGCCTCCATCCCACATTTCCTCCTGCTGTCTACACCAATGGCAGCCTTCATCCCACATTCCCTCCTGCTGTCTACACCAATAGCAGCCTCCATCCCACATTCCCTCCTGTGTCTACACCAATGGCAGCCTCCATCCCACATTCCCTCCTGCTGTCTATACCAATGTCACCTCCATCCCACATTCCCTCCTGATGTCTACACCAATGGCAGCCTCCATCCCCCATTCCCTTCTGCTGTCTACACCAATGTCACCTCCATCCCCCATTCCCTCCTGATGTCTACACCAATAGCAGCCTCCATCCCACATTCCCTCCTGTGTCTACACCAATGGCAGCCTCCATCCCACATTTGTAACTGCTGTCTCTACTGGGCTGTTCGGCCCAGGCCAAAGCTTTGATGTCAGCTTAAGTGCCGATGCCTACATTAAAATGTTGTTATGTTGCAAAATGTTATGTTGAGATTACCTTCAGCCATGACAAGCTCTTGACATAGCAGTCTGCACTCTCCTTTAAAAGAGAAAGAAACTTTCTGAAGTCGGAGTACGACTGCCTGTATGGCGATGTACTTAATAACAGACATAAACACAAACTTCTCATCAAGTGTACCATTTGTGTCTCACAGGGATTCCCAGGTGGGATGAGTGAGTAAGAGTGTATGTCATGGGGATGGTCAGAGCGTGAAGCTGGGGAACGTGCAACAACAACAACAACAACAACAAAGACAACAACAACAACAACAACAGCAGCAGCAACAACAACAACAACAATGAGCTATTAACAAGAAGATGAAATGCACTGCTGCTGGATCACGCAGAAAATAGTGCATAGCAAGTGGTGTCTGTGTATGTTGACCCAGAACATAGGTAAGAGTAGGCCATCGTGTGCCGGTGGGAACAGATGACAAAATTTACAAAACCGCATACACACAGGGACTAGATGTAAAAAACCACATAAGTGCTTATTCCATTTCCTCGATATAAAAGAATTTTTTTTTTTAAACCCAGACCACTATGGAAGTAACCAGCAGTGGCAGGGTCAAGCTAATCCTGGATTTGTGGCTGTGGAGATTACCACCTAGCTGACTGGCCATTGTGTGGACATGGTAGCAGGGTTGAGGTAAGCAACGTAAGAGCAGGAGCACTATTACCTCACAAAAGATCAAACAGCAAAGAAAACGAAACGAGAGGTGCAAAGACAAAGAAAAAGAAAAAAGAAAAAAAAGGGAAAAAAAGCTTCGACATGTCCTTTCCATTTTCACACATTGCGAGATATAGGACAGTTTATTGTAAAAGCCTTTTCATTATCATCATCGTTGTTTCTAATCTTGCATTGTCGTCTTATGAAATTCATTCTAAGTTAATGAAATGCATACATTCAAAGATTATAAAAAAGAACATTATCAGCAGTTTCCTTGCCCACGGAAATTAGAAATTCTAATACATAAACTGAGATTAAATGCATAGAATACTAAATATTCAAAAACTGTAACATGTTGTTGTTCTATTCCCCTTTCAATCCACCATTTGTTGTTTGATTGCCCAAATCTTTTTGACATGTATAAAAGCAGAGGTCTAGATATTCATAAGAAATATGCCACTAGTCAAGAAGTTTTATATGACTCTCAGCAATTCATAATGTCAGTTGCTGAAGTCATATATTCTTCACCTGTAAGACCATTACTGTAATTACATTATATATATATATAATATATATATATATATATATATATATATATATATATATATATATATATATATTATATATATATATATATATATATATATATATGGGTTTGTATATGGGTGTGTGTGTGTATACATATGTGTGTGAATGCGTGTAAGGGAGAGAGAGAGAAGAGAGAGAGAGAGAGAGAGAGAGAGAGAGAGAGAGAGAGAGAGAGAGAGAGAGAGAGAGAGAGAGAGAGAGATAGAAAGAGAGATGGAGTGTGTAATAATAGGTACTTTGGTATGAATGCGGGTGTGTCTAAATCACCATGTAGTGAATAGACATTAAACAAAACAAAACAAACAAACATCGTTGTTTCATTATCGTCATAATCGTCGTCGTCGTCATCGTCGTCGTCATGGTCATCATCATCGTCGTCGTCGTCGACATGGCCACTATCATCGTCATCGTCGTCGACATGGCCATCATCATCGTCGTCGTCGTCGTCGTCACCGTCGTCATCATCATCATTTCATAATCACCACATGCATAACCATGCTTGTTTGCTTTTTTCTCTTTTTGAACTCAGAAACACTAATCATCAATGCCTTTGTGCCTTATTGGCACGTAGGGCAGCAACAAAAGTTCTCCACTCCTGTCTGTCCTGGGCCAGCTTCTGAATGGTTCCCCAGGTATGTTGGAAGGTCTTCAGCTCTGCTTCAACAGTCCGACGCCAAGTGTTCTTGGGTCGTCCTCGTTTGCGTTTTCCCTCTGGTGTCCAGTGGAGGGCTGTTCGGGCGATGTTTCCCTGTTCCCGACGGCAGATATGCCCTATCCATCCCCATCGCCTATGCATGATGATGTTGTCCATGCTTTCTTGGTTGCAACGGGCAAAAAGTTCTTGGTTGGAGATGGTCTCAGGCCAGAATATGCGCAAGATTCTTCTGAGATTCTTCGTGTGGAATGTGGATAGTTTGTCGAGGTCACTCTCAGTCATCCTCCAGCACTCCGAGCCGTACAAAAGGGTGGAAAGTACACAGCTCTGGTATAGTCTTAATTTGGTTCTGGTGCTGTACTGGGACGATTTCCACACATTGTTCAGATTTCTATAAGCATTTCTTGCTTTGCTAATCCGGTTCTTGATGTCGCTGCCTGCTCCGCCGTCACGCCTAACAGTGCTCCCGAGGTACGTGAACTCTTCAGTTGTTGGTAAAACTACTCCATTCACTGTGACCGGTGAGGGGTTTCTGGACGTTCAGTGTCATCACCTCTGTCTTCTTCTGACTGATTTTCAGGCCTACTTGCTGTGCGAAAGTGCTGAGACGGGATGTCTTCTCTTGAATGTGATGGTGGGTATATGAGAGCAGTGCCAGATCGTCGGCAAAATCTAGGTCTTCAAGCGTTGAGAAGGGGGTCCATCTGATGCCCCGTGACTGGTCAGCTGTTGTTTGTCTCATCACCCAATCAATTGTCAGGTTGAAGAGTAGTGCTGACATGGGGCAGCCTTGTCTGACGCCGGTTTGTACACTGAAACTGGTTTTGCTGTTTCCTACTCTGCACGTGAAGTTGTTGTAGAAGCTCTTAATGACTTGGATAATCTCCTGTGGAATTCCATATGCTCGGAGTATGCGCCATACACTTTCTCGATGAATGCTGTCAAAGGCTTTTTCAAAAATCTACGAAGTTGATATACAGCTGTCTCTGCCATTCCGTGCACTGTTCGATGATGTTGCGCAGGGTGAAGATCTGGTCTATGCATCCTCTTCCTGGTCTAAAACCTGCCTGTTCCTTTCTGAGTTGTTGGTCCACTGCCTCTGAGATCCGTCCGATGATGATCTTTGCCAGAATCTTGCTGGGAACAGATAGCAGAGTGATTCCTCTCCAGTTGTTACAATTGTTCAGGGTCCTTTCTTTGGGATCTTCACGATGACTCCTTCTGTCCAATCTGCTGGTAGCTGTTTCTCCTCCCATATAGCTGCAAAGAGTGGCTGTAGAACTTTAGATGCAAATTCTGGATCTGCCTTGAAAAGTTCTGCGTTGAGGTTGTCCTGGCCAGGGGCTTTTCCATTCTTGAGAGAGCTGATTGCTGCTATAATCTCTTCTTCTTTGGTGGTGAGCTGTTCACATTGAGATCAGCATCAGATCTTGTACATCTGCCTCTTCAGTTGGTGGTGGTCGGTTGAGAACTTCGCTGAAATGTTCTGCCCATCTTGCATCTTGTTCTGCTTCTGTGTTAAGTATTTGGCCTTGTTTATCTAGGATTGGTGTTTCGGTGTTGCTCCTGTACTTGCCACTGACAGTCTTAGTGATCTTATACACCTGTCATTGTTCTCCCTTTGCGGCGGCCTCCTCTGCTTGTCTTGCAATATCATCCATGTAGGTACGCTTGTCTGTTCTTGTCATTCTCTTCACAGTTTGGTTTGCTTCTCTGTACTGTTGTTTGTACCTCTCTCTTATCCGCTCTGACTTTGTCTCTAAGATTTTCTTCTTCAGTTCTCCTGTTCTCAATGGCTTGCAGGTGTCTGCTGTAATCCACCTTTTTCTCTTCCTCTGTCTCTGTCCTAAGCACGTTTCGCTGGCTTGTGTGTAGGCTGTCCTGACTTGTTTCCACATGGTGTTTATATTAGTCGTGTCAGGAGGTGTGTAGTTTTCAGTATCCACCAGTGCTTGGAACTTTCTTTTGAGCTGGAGGGTGAAAGCACTCTTTACTTTGGTGTTGCGCAGCTTTTCCACATCAAAATGTTGTTGTCTTGAGAAACACTAAAGGGACAGTTAAATAGAGAGAGAGAGAGAGAGAGAGAGAGAGAGAGAGAGAAGAGAGAGAGAGAGAGAGAGAGAGAGAGAGGAGAGAGAGAGAGAGAGAGATAGACAGACAGACTGTAAAAAAAACACAAACCCTCCAGATACAGAGATAGATATGGACAGAGAGAACAATGAACAGGGAACAAAGTGTAATGCTATAAAGATTAACAGCTCATTTGGCATGCAGTGGAAAAAAAACCCTGAGAAATTAATGCGGCAGCTTGAAACGAAGTTGTTATTTTCGTGATACATCAAGCCATACCACTGACACAGCTGTGGTGTCATCTTGATCCCATGTAGAAAGTAAAATTAATGAGACCAGGCAGGGCACTGAATAGCCCTAAAGCGTGTGATCGTGCATCTGCCTGTTCATTCATCTGCTTTCCTGTAGTGGGATATATGGCAGCGTGTGTCCTCTTTGTTTTATGAACCAGTACTGGTACGCCTGGGACGGGATAGCTCAGGGGTCGGAGCACTCGCTTTCCCCCAGCTGTAAATGGGTACCTGCCCTCTTTAGGGTCAGGGAAGGTAAAGCAGCGAGGGAGAGGAGATGGGCGCCGCCCTCAATATGCTGGCCCTAGAGAAGTGAGGTCTCTGACGCCTCGCTCCCCTACGACCTTATAGGTTATGGGACTCCTTTACCTTACCTTACTGGTGCGCACAGTCAGTTGTTTTATTTTTTGTGCCCATGACCATTCCAAAATATTGTCGTCTGATTCAGAGAGAACTGTGTTTACGTCGTCACTGTTGTTGTTCACCACAACTTTTCTGCAGTTTTTTCCTGTCTCTATCTTTCAGGAGTCTTGTCACAGATCTGTCAGTTGTAGTTACCATTTAGTCATTAACAACAAGGCAGTACAATATATCAACTGGGTGGAGGGGTGGGGGGCGTTGTCGAGAGAGAGAGAGAGAGAGAGAGAGAGAGAGAGAGAGAGAGAGAGAGAGAGAGAGAGAGAGAGAGAGAGAGAGAGAGAGATTTTATTCCTTTTTTATTCTTTTTTTTCTGAGTATAATAGAGTAAGTTCTCATGTGGTTTTTTTTTATACCAAGTCCACGTGTGTATGCAGTTTTGTCAATTTTGTCATCCTTCCCCACCGGCACACAATGGCCTACTCTTCTGAAAAGCGGAACGGGTTTAACGTGTGCGCAAGATGTTCTGCGTGCGTTCGCACACGGGACCTCGATTTATAGTTTATTGTACAGACAGACAGACTGACAGACAGAGAAAGGGAGACAAGCAGACAGACATACAGAAGTAGTGGATTTAAAGGAAAATTAATGTCAAATAACAATATTTCATCAGATTCGTGCAAGTACAGATATTTCATCACTCTTACGTATGGCTGTACAGAAAGCAGACAGAGTTTCATTGTTTCATGTCAAATGGCGTAGAATACAGAGGCTCCCTCGGTTCATGTATGTGGGTCAAATGTAGGGGGAGGGGGGGGGGTGGAATCAGTGGAGTTTCAGAAAGGTCATACAGCTACCGATATTTCGTCAGTATCTCGCCCGGCACCAGTTTCTGAGAAACGCTTCAGAGAGTTTAACCCAGTTCATCCTGAAAATTCATAACATCCATGCTATTATCTGCTGCTGCTTTTGTCCCACCTGAGCACCTGATGCTGTAAATGAGGTCAAGGATAAGGGTTGTGATGATAGGGATGGGATGAGAGATGGTCTCTGTGATGATCTGAATAAGATGAGAAAGATGATGTCTGGGAATGCGTGAGAAAAGGACTGTGAACGAAGTGGGGAGTGTACAGAAACTGAGGGGACTGAGGCACCACGCCGTGTGTGTGTGTTGAGGTTGTGAAGAACCACAGGTAATTTCAAGAGGCAGAAGTAACCTACGAAGATATTATCGTGAAGTGCATGCAGAGCGTTTCATAGAAATTAGACGATGTTAGAGAAGAAAAAAATCTGAACACGTTGCTCCTCTCGCAGTTCCTCCACTGGTTGGTTGCCTATCCCACAGAGAATAAAGTATAAGATCAGTACCCTCTGTTATAAATGTCTCCACAAAATAGCACCTTCCTACTTCTGTAAACGTCTTCACTTATACACTCCTTCTCCTTCCCTCCTGCTGTTGTAGATACCCTGTGCTTACGAACACCTAGATTCAACCAGTTCACTGTTGGCCCTGCTCTTTCTCAAATTTTGGTCCATCACTCTCGGGGACGGGATAGCTCAGTGGTCAGAGCACTCGCTTTCCCCCAGCCAAGTTAAGCAGCGTCGAGCGTGGTTACCATTCGGATGGGTGACCGTTTGCGCGCCTTGGCTTCAGTACAGTTCCCCCAGTTCACCCAGCTGTAAATGGGTACCTGCCCTCTTTAGGGTCAGGGAAGGTAAAGCAGCGAGGGAGAGGAGATGGGCGCCGCCCTCAATATGCTGGCCCTAGAGAAGTGAGGTCTCTGACGCCTCGCTCCCCTACGACCTTATAGGTTATGGGACTCCTTTACCTTTACCTTTACCTTTACCACTCTCGAGTGACCCCCCTCCTTCCCCTGTCTCTCTCTCTCCCCGGTCACCAAACGCCTTCTTACGACACTTTTAAATCCAGCCTCAAGACATAGTTATTTCAAACCTAAGATTCTCCCCTCCTGTTTCATCTCATATCTGTCCCTGCCTTCAAAAGCTGAAATCCCCATTACCGCACGCAGTGTGTAACCTCTGTGTGTGTGTGTGTGTGTGTGTGGTGTGTGTGTGTGTGCGTGTGTGTGTGCGCACGTGTGTGTGTGCTACGTATGTGGTGTGTGTGTGTGTGCGTGTGGCGTGTGCGGATGTGTGTGTGTGTGTTGTGCGTCCGTGTGTATGTGCGTACGTGTGTGTGTGCATACGTATGTGTGGTGTGTGTGTGATGTGTGTGTGTGTGTGTGTGTGTGTGTGTGTGTGTGTGTGTGTGTGTGTGTGTAATGCCGAAATTTGGATGCAGACTGGCTTTTCAGATCACATGGAATTGCATACAAGATAACTATGTCGATGTGCTCCTCATCACCCACAGTCGGCCTGCTTTTTTGTTGTTCTTCTTCTTTTTGTTTTTTGACAAAAGTTTGAAGGTCAACGAGTGTGCTTGGTCCAGGCCAAAAGTTGTGTCAGTTACAGAGGTCAGCCTGTGATGCTGATTTGCGCTAGTATAATTATGTTTACTTGTGATTGTTTATAGCTATCTATCTATCTATCTGTCCCGTAGTCTGACGACCGTGGGGGCACCTTCAAAGACTCAGCAACCAGTTCCCTCCATTCTTCTCTCTGTTCTGCCTTTCTCAGGGTTTTGTTGAGTTCTAGGCCTGTCCATTCACTGATGTTATCCTCCCAGCTCTTCCTTGGTCTGCCTCTTCTTCTTCCTCCTTGGACAGTGCCTTGCAAAACTGTCTTTGTAATTCCTTGGGATCTTGTGACATGCCCATACCACTTAAGTTTACGCTTTTTCACGATCGTTAGAAGGTTCTCATAGGTCCAATGGTTTTGCTGGATTCTTGTTATGCACGCTTTCGTTGCTTATGTGGTCTTTGTAGGAGATGCCAAGGAGTCTCCGAAAGCATCTCATCTCCACTGCCTGTACTCTTCTCTCCAAATCTGCAGTCAGGGTCCATGATTCACAGGCATACAGAATATAGATATGACAAGGGAGCGCATTAGTCTGATCTTGGAGATAAGTGAGATATTCTTATCTCTCCAGATGGTGTTTAGTTTTGACAAAGCTGTTATTGTCTGTGCAGTCCTGCATATACTTTGGCTTGGATCCTGGTCGGATACAATGGCTCCCAGGTACTTGAAGCTTTGAACTGTTTCAGCTTCTGGTCATTAACCCTGATATCAGTGCTAATGCCGTTGGTGTTATTAGTCATCAGTTTGGTCTTCTCTGCACTGATTTCCATGCCGTATGTTTTGGAGGCCTTATCCAAGTGTTCTGTTAGGCTGGCAAGCTCTTTTTCTGATCCTGCTATTCCATCAATGTCATCTGCGAAGCGGAGGTTTGTGATCGTTCTGCCCCAATGCTGACTGATCTTCTTGATGTTCCAGTGCATCAGCATGATTCTCTCAAGGAAGATGTTGAAAAGGGTGGGTGAGAGTAGACAGCCCTGCCTTACTCCAACTGTTGTTCGAAACCATTCTCCAATTGTTGTTGTTGTAGTACACTGCACTGGTGGCTCGCTGTACAGCTGTTTGATGACTCTGATCAGGTTTGCATTGATGCTGTACAAGTTCATGGTTGCCCACAAAGCTGCATGCCACACCCTGTCAAATGCTTCTTAAAATCGATAAATACGTGGTATAGGTCTTGTTGATGTTGAAGGTACCGCTCACATGTATTCTGAGGTTTGATATCTGTTTGTTGTGCTGCGTCCTGCTCTAAAACCTGTTTGTTCCTCAGCAATGATGGTCTCTGCTTGTGGCTTCAGTCTATTCAATATTATCTGCAGCATGACCTTGCTTGGGTGACATATGAGGCTGATTGTGCGGTAATTATGGCATTGTTGTAGATTTCCTTTC
The DNA here is from genome assembly GCA_028751875.1 of Rapana venosa. Classification (NCBI taxonomy): domain Eukaryota; kingdom Metazoa; phylum Mollusca; class Gastropoda; order Neogastropoda; family Muricidae; genus Rapana; species Rapana venosa. The sequence continues at coordinate 28,749,021 of CM054136.1, read as the reverse complement.
TTGGGGAGGGTGATGATGAGCGACTGCGTCCATGGTGTTGGCCATTTTCCTGTCTGCCAGATCTTGTTGCAGATTCTTAGTAGGGCGCTGATCATGGCCCTTTTGAGATATTAAAGATTTCGTATTCGTATTATTCTTGTTTGTGCTGCAGTTTGCAACTGTGTCCACTGTCCCAGCCGTTGAATTACAGTTTGGTGTTGATGATGGCTGGACATATCCACATGGTACGAAATGGGGTTTGTTTTAATGAACTACATAATTGAATTTCCATGTATTACTGAGTGTCATTGTGGTACGGCCAACCTTGTAGTTTAGCCATGAGTGTGTGTGTGTGTGTGTACATATATGTTTTGTGTCTGTTTGTGTTTGTGTGCGCGCGCGCGCGTCTGTGTGTCCGTATGTATGTGTTATTTATCTTTGTTCTTGCCAGAACAAAATATACACTGAAAAACAAACAAAAACACCCGAAGTAGGTTTTTTCACAGGTATATTTACATATAAACTCCTTTATTTTTGCGAATAATGAAAAAGCACTGATGTGTTGGGTTTTCTTACATACAGTCCTCGTGTACATGCAGTTTTGTAAAAAAAAATATATTTTTTCCCACCTGTCAATGGCTTAGTCTTCTAAAAGGCGGAACAGGTTTAACCTGTGCGCAAGGTGTTTGTTCGCAGAGTGTTCCATGTCGTGCCTACGCCTATGCATAAAGGTAAATAGGTGTCCCATAAACTATGGGGTCGTAAAGGAGCGAGGCGTCAGAGACCTCACTTCTCTAGGGGCCAGCATATCGAGGGCGGTCCTCTCCTTCACTGCTTTACCTTCCCTGACCCTAAAGAGGGCAGGTACCCATTTACAGTTGGTTGAATTGGGGAACTGTACTGAGGCCAAGGCGCGCAAACGGTCACCCATCCAAGTGGTAACCGCGCTCGATGCTGCTTAACCTTTGCTGGGGGAAAGTGAGTGCTCTAACCACTGAGCTATCCGTCCCCGCCTATGCGTAGCGTAGAGAAATATGTGCATTCGAGGCAAAAATACCGAGGCTCTTAGAAGTAAACTGAGCACACACACACACACACACACACCACGCACGCACGCACACACACACACACCACACGCACACACACACACACAAGCATGCACACACACACGCGCTGGGCAAAATGCCTATGCAATAACTCTCTCTCCCTCTCTCTCTCTCTCACTAAGCTTTATATTTACGTAAAGCTTTTAGAAAAAGAGATATTGTATCATATGGGTTTTTGTTTTTTCAACCCCACTGTGGGTTTGCTGGCAGTTGTTTGTCACCGCTGTACTTTACCGTGTAATCTGAACTGTAGGTGACCTACTGGAGTTATTGAAAGTAAGGTAAGGTGACGACAGCCCTGATGACAGACCCTTCCTAGTCGGCGGGGCTATAAACATGAAATGCAGTGAAATGGTTTTGACGGCTATAGAAAGCAACGACTAACAATGACATTGCCACCCCCGTGGGGATGCCGGGGGCCTGTCAGTATAAATAGTATCTCCACCTTCTGGAAAATCTGTGCTACGAATTCCCTCTTTTCTATCCATCTCTTTGTTTCTTCCTTTTTCCTTTTCTTCTTGTCACCTCCTTATTTTCTGCCTTCTTGGTCCATTCTCCTGCATTCCCCCCCCCCCCCTCCAGAAAGACTTATAAAATAACAATTCTCTTCCATGCTGAAGTCGGATGCGCTGGGTCTGATTTGTCAGGCGCTTAACGGCAGCGCAACGTATTTTCGCTCATGTGACGGACAACAGTAGGCCCTAGATGCTGTCTGAGCGTTTGAAGAAGAACAATATATTGTCAACCGCTTTTTGTTTTGTCTTGTCTTTTTTTTTCGTTCCTCGGCTAGAGCTCTGAGACCCATCACTGGTGAGACCTTGCGTATGCGACCGTTTTTGCCCGCCATGAAGGTAGCTGCATTCCAACTTCGGGGATGCTTTTTGGTTTCATTTTATGGATTTGGTTTCTTTTAGAATGTTTGTTCATGTTGTTGATTTCTTTGCCACAAAGTTTACACTTTCTTTTGCAGAAACACTGAGGTGCATTAGTACACGAAAGTAAAATCGAAAGCAACACCTCATTCTGACCTGGTTTTTCACACACACACACCCATGCACACACGCACGCGCGTGCACTCACGCACGCACACACACATACACACACACCGCGGACATACACGCAAAGATTTCTATTAAGTAGAGAGTTTATTGTGACTCCAAAAAAATGCAATCAAAGGCCCCAGTCATTAAATGAAATAAGCAACTGACTATCAATAAACAGATCACAAAAACCCAAACAAACAAACAAAAGAAGAAACAAAGGCAGTATTCAACAATAATATAATGGTCCAATATTTCCTTCCCCACAACACATTTATTCAAAAACTGCCTTCAATCATAGTTATCCTGTATATTTTTCCTTCGGTTTCTTTGACTGGTAGACTACGCCTCTGTGTGTGTGTGTGTATGTGTGGTGGTTGTGTTTTGTGTGTGTGTGGTGTGTGTGTTTTTTGTTGGTGTGGT
>CM054136.1:28734782-28745973 GCA_028751875.1 Rapana venosa | reverse complement strand
TCAACATTACCGATCTGAAAGCCTCACCGTTCTATCATGATACCAACACTTCATCACTGAAAGTTAAGCAGAGGCTTTGAGACAGTAGTATGTGATTAGCCTCCTTTTTTGTGTAGACACATACTTATAACTTTCGTATAATGAATCATTGCGATTTTTAAAAAAAGATACAGGGTGATTGTTATGACCTGTTTCTTGTTCTAAAGACTAGAGAGGTTTCTGATTATTTTAGTTCTGATTAGTTATTTCCCGCCGATATTACCAATAACTATTATCTAGCGTTCATTTTTAAAAACAAACATATTTATGGTTAAATGTTCAACATACACTGCTTCTTTTTCTTTATTTGAAATATTTTTAAAACTTAATTTCAACCCAACCCTGATGGAGGTTATTTCAGGACCAAAAAAAAATCTGTAATTTCGTTCGGCTTCAGGTAACTGTTATTCAATAAACGATGACAAAAACACAAATCAATAATATCACAGCAAGGGAAGAGCGTCAAGCCATAGCTTATTTCAGTCCCTCCCACCCTTGTGGCAAACCAGCCACACTTTGTGCTTTGTGAACAGTGGGGCACCAAGCCTACTCACAAAGTTACATTCCAAAGCTTTTACGCACTGGGTCGTCAAGTTAAAGAGATAAATTGAAAAGTAATAAATAACTGAATAAAAGGAAATGAAAGTCAATTAACAAGATTTTTTCTTTTCCTTTTTAATTTTTTTTTCATAAAGAGAATAGAAGAGAGAAATGACGAAACACACAGTAATAAGAAACAGTTACATGTAATTTAGTTTTCAGAAAGGTATCTACCTACCTACACAAAAACATATCTACTTACCTACAATGAAGAAAAAGTTTATACATTTTTGTATCCCCCCCTCAACACACACACACACACACACACACACACACACACACACACACACACACACACACACACACACTATTAGCAAATATAACGTGTCCGAAATGCAACGACGCTTTCCCTCCTAACAGCTTGTACATGTTTATAATAATAACTATTTCCTTCCCCGATCTCTTTTTCTACCTCCACCCCTCCCTCACCTGATTCCCCTCTCCCGGCCATGTCAGCTACGTTCCCTTGAAACAAAGAATGCCTTTGTCTTCCTCTGTCAACATCACTGAAACGCTATCAGATTGGATCCTATCTCATAACCTGCTGGAAGCGTGTTCTATAATCTCTTTCCAGTACCTGTCTGTCTTTCTCTCTCTAATAACCTGCTGAAAGCATATTTTATTTCTCTGTCCATTAGCTGTCAGTCTTTCTGCCCCGCCCCCCTCCTCCTCCACTTCTGTCTCGTGCTGTCCATGTTTGTCGCTTGTTTTGCTGGAAACATTGACCACCCAAGTTTCCATTGTACATGCTTCACCAAATATGGAAACCATGATTTACCTGGACAACACTACAAGTGGTCAAAGACTAATCAAAGATGGCATCACAACTTAGAATAGGATAACAAGCCAGCATTCTTGCAGATAATTATCGGCCCAGGCTCAAACGCTTTGTCAGTTTTTGATGTGAGCAAAGTGACCAGGCCTTTATAAAAGTATTATCGTGTTTTGAAATGTTGTATTGACACTGTCTGCAGTCATTGACAAGCTCCTAGCATAACAACCTGTACTCTGCACAAGAAGAAGAAAAAAACACCCTCTAAAGTGTGAGTGTAGCCGCCTATACGACGAGGTACTTGAAAACATTCATGCATGTACACTTCTCACCCAGCCTTGTGCGGACTCATGGTCTCACAGTGATTTCATAGTGTGAGGAGTGAGACAAGAGTGCACATTCTGCTGGACGTTCACAAATGTTAAGCTAAGAAACACCCAACAACATAACATGTATTTTTGTTGACTCCATAACAGGAACAGTGATGAACACTAACTGCCCAGCCCTCTTTCACGATAAAAACGATGTTTTACATACTAAAAAAGAAATATGCACGCTCTCACCCTATAGAGAGCAAAATGGTACAGTGTTGACTATTTTCCGCTTTTGTTTATCTCCCAAGACATAACAGTACTCTGAAACAATATCATATCACACAACCGAAGCAGTATCACATCACAGGTGCATTCCAAATAATACGGTTATACTCATACTGGAATGACAGAAGAACAAACGAAGAGGACAGTAGGAGGTAGGGGATGGGGGGTAGCGGCTACACCAGTGACGCTCACAACCCGGGACTGTGACCAGGATGATCTCCAACGTAGGAATGAACGTGGATACGGTAATCAGGGCTTCAAGTCGCCACTACATACAACCAATGACTGCGGTCAAAATCACCCGTACCCACAATAAACGACGGCTGTCGAATCACCAACATAGGGCAGAAAGAAAAAGACCAAACACTTAGCCACCCCCGGAACATGACTGTACAGTTTGATAAACCATAGCTATCAATTGTAATAAGTATATACATAATAAACCAATCCAATTTGTGCACAACAACAAAAGACATCTGCGTACGGTAAATGACATATTAAGCAGGGGGGAAAACAGTTTGCTGTAATAAACAACCTGGTGTTAACTCAGATTCTGATAGGATGAAAATGGAATCCTGCCTTCTCTTTGTGTGTGTCACACACACACACACACACACACAAACACCAACACACGCACGCACGCACACACACACACACCACCCCACGCACGCACACACAGCACACACACACCACACCACACACGCACACGCACGCACGCACGCACACTCACGCACACTAAGACACACATACTCATCACACCACACCACACATCACATCACTAGTGTACAACACTTGTTCAGAGGCTGCGTGTGTATCACCACTGGGTGGAATTCACCTGCCTCCAGCATGGATCATACCACCACCACTACCTTCACTCCCAGCTCAACCTGGGTGATAGATGAACACCAGCCGTGTTTTTGTTTTCAGTCCACAAGACACCAGTAAACCAGTGCTATATAAATTCCATACATTATTATTATCATTATTTAAACCCGACACTCTAGTCCTTCAGGTGAGACTAGAAATCGAGATCCCGCGTGCAAACTGTCTGTCTGTTTTGTTTTAAAGTATTTCCACACATAGTTTATATGAAGACTAGCTAAAATAAGGGAGTTAAAAGGGATAGCAGAACCTGGGAATAAGAGGACTTACGTCCCTTTAAAAGTGTCACACAGCTTTAGTTGACTTAAAAATGGAGACTTGCTATAAGATCCCTGTTACGCATTTTTAAAAATAAAGCGTCCTGTTTAAAACCTTCAAGGGCCACCGTGAAAAGATCTGACCGCGTGTAAATGCATGCAGAATACTTATATACACGTTAAAAACCCATTCCGCCTTCGGAAAGAGTAGGCAAATTCCTGCTGGAAGGAACGGATGGCAAAAACAGAAGCTAAACGCATGTATTCCCGAAGTTGGAATGAGGCTACCTTAATGGTAGGTTAAGAAAAAAACAAAAACCAATCGCATACGCAAAATCTGACCACTGGTGAACGTTGGAGCTCCAGCCCAGGAACGAAACTTATGCAACAAAAAATCCCCCCGACACTATTCCAATAGCAGTTCATTTCTTTTACAACCAACCAACCAACCAACCCACACACAAAAAAACAGTCGCCATATTCTTCGTACTTCTTCCTGCAGATTACTCTTTCCTATACAAAATATACATACACTATTGCAATGCTAATCCCCATTCTAAAAGCAATAATGAAATCTATACATGAATGTGGTCGAAACAATACAGCAGCAGCATCAGTAACAAACAACAACTACAATAGTATTAACTGAAGAAGTAAGGCCTTCCCCCCCAAAAAAAAATCACCATAATATCCCCCCTTCTCACCGACCAAAACAACAACAACAACAACAACCCCACCAAAAAGAAACCACAAGAATCGTCACTAGTGAGGAGTGAGACTGTTTTCTATACATGAAAACTCTATGAACGAAAAAGTATTAAATGTTACTGCTTCAGCTACAGAAAACATATCAGATACGTCCATCATAGCAATCAAAATGATACCAAAGAGAGAAGGGAAGTAGAAAATGGGTGAGAGAGAGAGAGAGAGAGAGAGAGAGAGAGAGAGAGAGAGAGAGAGAGAGAGAGAGAGAGAGATGAATGATGATGATTTGTCGGATATATACAAATACATGTCTCACAACATATACCACATCCCAACCTATACAACATCGCATCCTGACCTATATAACATCCCCCATCCCAACCTATACCACCCCCACCCCCCACCATCCCAACCTATACAACACCCCATCCAAAAATACCCCCAATATATACGTATACATATATCTAAGTCTCATAGAGGAATACTCGTGACAAAAGTCAAATGAACGGCACAGTGGTGTGTGGGTGTGGGTGTGGGTGCGCGCGCGCGTGCGTTTGCACTCACCCATATGAGTGTGTGCGCGCGTAATGTGTGTGTACATGTGCGTGTATATAATTATGTGAGCATGCGTGATGTGTACGTCTTTTTCATGCAAGTGATACGGTGCTGTCACAGTCAACATCGAGAACATGCTGTTAACATTATTATTATTATTATTATTATTATGCCATCACTTTGGATTTTTTCCCCTTCACAGATGATCAGTTGCGTCCCTTAAATCTGGTCTGGATTTCTGTGTGTGTGTGTGTGTGTGGTGGTGTGTTGGGGTGTGTGTTGTATGTGTGTGCGTGTGCGTGCGTGCCGTGTGTATGCGCGCGTGTGTGTAGTATATGTATGCGTGCGTGCCTACGTGTATGTACAGATGCGTGCGTGTGTGTGTATGAGTGCGCGCACGTCTGGTAGATGTTGTTCCTGGTCGTGTGTGTTGCGTGCATGCGCCATCCCTGGCACATTTGTGTGTGTGTGTGTGTGAGTGTGCACGTGAATGGCTTCATGCGTGCTCGTATATGTGACGGGTGTGTAGGACAGTGGGATTCTGGTCCCATGCGTATGCGCGTGCATTCAAGACAGGATGGATATGGCAGTGGCATTTTGGATGGCGTTGATGTAACAAATACAAATAACTGTTTCAGAACAAAACGTAGGCACTGTCAGTAGCTCTTCAGCTCAGTTCTTCAGGGTGGTGAACACAACATATCATCATCACCTTGGCGAAGCTTCTTTCTTCCTGGCAGGCAGGAGCTCCGAGCGGGAAGAGTGGAAGAACACGGCAACTCCACGAACCCCCCCACCCCCCACCCCACCCCCCTCCTCACACACAGGCACTGCCATCATGAATGCAGCCTCACATCAGCACGGGTCTCAGCAGCAGTAAGGCTGCCAGGAGAAACAGTGACATCAGCGCCGCATCTGGAAGACAGAAAAGAAACGAAGATCTATGAGCATTGGTTCTTGAGGCTACTTCAAAGCTGTGATCTTTCAGAGTGGCATCAGCACCACATCTGGAAGACAGAAAAGAAACGAAGATCTATGAGCATTGGTTCTTGAGGCTACCTCAAAGCTGTGATCTTTCAGAGCGACATCAGCACCACATATGGAAGACAGAAAAGAAACGAAGATCTATGAGCATTGGTTCTTGAGCTACCTCAAAGCTGTGATCTTTCAGAGTGGCATCAGCACCACATATGGAAGACAAGAAAACGGAAAAGAAACGAAGATGTACGAGCATTTGTCTTTGAGGCTACCTCAAAGCTGTAGTGTTTTAAGAGGTAAGGAGTTAAAGTCTGAAGTATTTGCTAGAAAGGAGATGTACGACTCGTTCCATTTTTTCTTCTTCTGTTGTTGTCTTCAGTATGTTCATGCAGAGTTAAATTATTTCCCAAATGAATATTTCTTTAAACCAACATAATGTCGGTATGTGGCTGAAGTCGACCAAAATGAAGACCAATATAACAGAGAATGAAAATCATATTACAGGACAGTTTAGAGCACAGCAGGTCACACTCAACGAGAATAAGGAATGAAGTAAGAATACAGCAAAACACATGTACAGTTAGGAGCTGAAAAAAACCATCATCTGTAACAGCCAACAAACAATGAAACATGACTACAATGACATCTAATGGACACCACGTGAAGTAAAGATAAACTTCAGTTTAAACATAAACATAGGCAAGATTTTCATCTGATTTGCCAAATAATAGGTAAGTTGCTAGATACTGTCTGTCCACATGTCTCCCAATATATACAACACCCCATCCCAATCTACACAACACCCCATCCCAACCTACACAACACCCCCATTCCAAACTACACAATATTCATCCCAACAATGACAACATCCCATTTTAACTTACACAGCACCCGAACCCAAAATGCACAATTTTCCAATCCTAACCCACAGAACACGCCATCCTAACCTACACAAAACCCTGACCTACTGTATACACAACATCCCATCCAAGCCTGTACAACACCCCAACCCAATCTACACTATATCCCATCCAAGCCTATACAACACCCAAACCCAATCTACACTATATCCCATCCGAACCTGTACAACACCCCAACCCAGCCTATATAACACCCCATCCCAATCTATACAGCATCCCTTCCCATACAACACCCCATTTCAACCCATATAACAACCATCCCAATCATTTGAACATCCAACCCAATATATACAGCGCCCCATCCCAACATATACACCACTCCTCCACAACATATACAACAACGCATCCCAAACATACAACACCCCATCCCAGCACATATACCGCCATATCACGACATATACCTGACATCACATCCTCATGGGTGCAACACGACAAACATTCTGACAAACAACACTCCATTCTGACATACACCACCCCTTCCCGACAAACAACACCCCATCCCGACATACACCACTCCTTCCCGACATACACCACCCCTTCCCGACATACACCACCCCATCCCGACATACACCACCCCATCCGACATACACCACCCCTTCCCGACATACACCACCCCTTCCCGACATACACCACCCCATCCCGACATACACCACCCCATCCCGACATACAACACCGCTTCCCGACATATACGACGCCACATGTTAACCTACACAACACCACACAACACAACACCCTATATACTCACTTGCACTTCCAGTGGCGCACTTTTTTTCAGGCTGGTATATGCCCAGTATATTGGAGTTGCCTCCAATTATGTTGTTGAACGTCTGCTTGTTTGTCGCTGCGTCCAGCCCTGGTAGGAGTAAGAATATATATATATATATATATATATATATATATATATATATATATATATATATATATATATATATATATATATAGATAGAATGTATGTATATATATACAATGTGTGTATGTAATATATATATATAATATATATATATTATATAATATATATATAGAATGTATGTATATATATACAATGTGTGTATGTATATATATATATATATATATATATATATATAATATAATATATATATATAATATATATATAAACTGAGTGTATGTATGTATGTGTTCATTTATTTAATTTAATTTATTTATCTATTCTTTTATATTGAGGATAATGGAATAAGCACTTACGTGCTTTTTTACATCCAGTCCCCGTGTGTAGGCGGTTTTGTAAATTTTGTCATCTGTTTCCACCGGCACACAATGGCCTACTCTTCGAAAAGCGGAACAGGGTTTAACGTGTGCGCAAGATGTTCTGCGTGCGTTCGCACACGGGGCCTCGGTTTATTGTCTCATCCGAAAGACTCTGTGTGTGTGTGTGTGTGTGTGTGTGTGTGTGTGTGTGTGTGTGTGTGTGTGTGTGTGTGTGTGTGTGTGTGTGTGTGTGTGTGTAAAATATAAAAATGTGCTCACATGATTATTCTTGGTTTTACAAGCATGAGCAAGTGTGCCTGCTTGCATGAAGTCTACATGTCAAAGCCTCAATCACATATTCTCTGTGTGTGTTCCTTCCCAGAAGATACTTTTTTTTTTGGTCAGTGATCAACCAAGTACTGTTGAAGAATTTGTTACTTTTGTTGAAAGCAATGAGGTGGGGGATGTGCACAAAGGGATGTCTTCTTTTATCTGAAAAACAAACCCAATTTATTGTCTTCAGGATACCACTCACTATGACAGTAAATCAGAATAAAAATATGTGTATTTAGAATGTGGTCATCAAAGTGGATTTTTTGTGTGCATCATGTCTAAAGAAGTTACTGTTTTGTATTCAAATAACTATTTTCAAAATATTTTAAATAATTCAAAACAGAATGTGTAAATAAAGATGAAAACAAAATTATATAATACTTCATGTCTCTACAAGGAAAAAACGATTCACTTATCAACATCTTTGGACCGAATAAAGACGATCTAAAATCTTGCAACGCACTAAAAAAAAACAACAACTGTTAAACATTTTGAAGCCAATAATGTGATCGCTTGAGGAGACAGGAACATTGCAACGGACCCACACACACTTAACAGCAATACACATAATATCATAAATCCAAAAGACTGAGAGGCGTTAGGAAAACAAAACTGACAGAAGGAATCGCTCTGGTGGACGTCTGGAGAGAGAAAAATAACCCTGAAACGAGACGTTACCCGTGAAGAAACCAGCAAAGCACCTCTAAACCAAAGTTACCTGATCAAAGCCAACTTTCATCAGAACTTTCCTATTGGAATTTGTATGGTGCAGATTTCCTCCAAGGTTACCGCTCTGATCATTCAATGAAACAAAACGGAATTTCTGGTGACTTGATATGTCTCTCCTGAAAGACAAACAGCGTGTGGAGGAAATTCACTGATTTGTTAAAAAGTAACTAAGGTATATACAACTGATAAATGGGATTTGAATACTATTCCTCACGCTGAAATAGAACTTCAGCCATGGGTAGATCTTGGGATAGCAGCCCGTACTCTCCTTGAAAAGAGAAAAATCCTCTGACGTTGGAATTTGGCTGCTTATATGATGGGGTGCTTGAAACAGTCATACACGCAATCTTCACACCCAATATCTACTTACGTCTCACAGTGATTCCCAGGTGGGATGAAGTGAGACATGGTGCATCTTCTGAATGACCCCCAGGGTGTTTAGGCTGGGGAACATGTAGCAACTAACAACAACAACAACAACAGCATGAACAAGTGCGACAGAAACTTGCCTAAAAAGTAGACCACAGATTGCAGGCACTCGCTCGTTGTGTCAGCGTTGAGAAAGTCCACTGCGATGTTGTAGGTCTCTGTGTTGATGGCTTCCGCGATCTTCTGCACCATAGGGGCTCTGAAACACACAGAGAGCAACACACTGACCGGTCATCTGCTCTGTGCACAACTGCTAATGTTGATCAAGGTGACCTCAAACACGCACAGTCAAGCACACACATTCTCACATTATGCTTACACGCAAAACACAACGTGTCCACATGCATGAAATGCGCTTGCCGTTCATGCACGCCCACACAAAACTTGTATGTATATTCACACACGTACACGCTTGTTTGCATCTCACGCGCAAACGTATCACACAGCAATGTCGCCACAGGCCAAGCTACATGATTATATAATATTAATAATAATAATAAATGGAACTTATATAGCGCTATATCTTGCAAAGACAAATCAAAGCGCATGCATTCGACCTAATCTTACAGTCATACAACCAATGACAAATAATCAATAGTTCAAACAGATATTACAAACATGGTACTGCAGACCAAATCTATGACAAAATTGCAATAGTCAAATGTTTTTCAAAAGCACACACACACACACACACATATAAATATATATATAATATATATATATATATATATATATATATATATATATATATATATATATATATATATATATATATGCACTCTCCCATCAAAAGACTAACAAAAATCCTCTCAAATCGGAGTGTGGCTACCTAAACAGCCACACACGCAACAAACTTCTTTCTCATCCTTTGTCTACTTACAGTGATTCCCTGGGATGATGTGTGAGACAGAGTACATATTTTGGGACACAAGGAGGGAAGGGAAGGGAGGGGAGAGAGAAAGAGAGAGAACTCGAACTCGAATGATTTATTCACAAAAAGGCCATTGGCCCATACATGAAGGGGGTTGCCGAACTGCTTAGTATTTAAAAACAACAACAACAACAATAACAACAACAACAACAACACAACAACACAACACACACAGACAACATGTTACTGTATAACAAAAAGTCAGCTACAAAAAGAGAGAAAGAGAGAGAGAGAGAGAGAGAGAGAGAGAGAGAGATAGAGAGAAGAGAGAGAAGAGAGAGCAGACAGACAGACAGACAGACAGACAGACAGACAGAGACAAACAGACAGACAGATAGACAGAGAGAGAAGAGACAGACAGACAGAGAGCGAGCTGTGCACACTCACTTGTCGAGGGTTGGCGGGGTTTTAATGCTCATCAGATAGCTGTTGGTGGGCGTGGCGGGCAGGATGTCGGCACAGGCCACGCGAGGCGCTCCCCTGTCCGGCTTGTGCACCACGATGGACCGTCCGATCACTGCAAGGAGAGTGCAGGCACACCGCTGTATTGCTGCAGCAGGCTGGGCTGCCGTGTACACGCACGCACGCGCAAGCGCTTACACACACCCACGCACGCACGCACGCACGCAGGCGCGCGGGGGCACACACAAATTACGCAAAATACCCTGTATGCACGCCAAACCATCAGCTAATAATCCCATCTGAAGGACTTTCAGCGGAATGGAGTCTGAATCTCATGGTATGTTAAACTCCATAGGACAAAATGCCTTTACAGACACACTTCATCAAAGACTGGAGCCCGTGTTCTAAGATTTTACTGTCCAAAAAACCCAGCTTGGTGCTGTAATGACTAGGATATTTCGTCATGGAAAATTAACAATACAACACTGTACAAAATAACACAATGCAAAATAATATGATACAACATAAGGCAGTGCATTCCAATACAATGCAATCCCGTTTTTTAACCATTCCTCCAAAAGACATGGGGGTCTAACTAAGGGGAGATAGACACTACGACACAACACAATAATCCAGTTTTAATGCCCTACCCTGAAAGATGTCACTGATTTCCATAGGGTCCAGGTAAGGTAAAGTAGATTATACAATTCAACAGACAACAATCCACAACAATTAAAACAACACAAAGTTTTGTTTTATTTTGATTTGGTTCCCTCCCCTCCTCTTCCTACACAGTTTTTAAAAAAAGGCACAAAAACCAAACTATGACTCTGACCTCCGTAGGGTCCAGCTAG
>CM054136.1:28702282-28729782 GCA_028751875.1 Rapana venosa | reverse complement strand
TGGCTTTCCCATTCATGGAATTCCACTTTACAGCTTAGTCTTTAGTGATCGACTATGACTCTCTGACTAGGAGGCTTGACTAGCACAGTCCTTATATGCTGCAGCCCTGGGGGCTGGTTGGCCTTTGGAGAACATTTCCAACGCTGACTGTCCTTCTGCCCACTTGGCCGAGAGAGTGGGGATGTGCTGTGGGCAAGGCATCTCCACTATAATCAAATTTCTGCCCAATTTTCGAAACAGCAGCTGCCTCCTCTGCTGTTTTTGAGGTCATCGTCGAACACGACGGACAAACAACCATACATTTGTAGAAGGTTAGCAGCAGCAGCAGCAGCTACTACTAGCAGTAGAAGTAGTAGTAGTAGAAGTAGTAGTAGTAGTAGTAGTAGTAGTAGTAGTAGGAGTGATAGTAGAAGCTTGATATCTAATTGTTCAGAAATGCTTGTATTTAGCATAAACAGAAAAACATGACTTTCTGCCCTTCTAATTTTTGAAACATTTTCATTTTTCACGCGCCCACACACGCGTGTTTTTGTTTGTTTGTGTGTGTGTGTGTGTGTGCGTGCGTGCGTGCGTGCGTGCGTGCGTGCGTGCGCGCGCGCGCGCGCGCGTGAAGATGTTTTGGGGGGGAAATGACGAAAGGTGCTGGGTTTATGTGTTTTCAGTGTGTGCAAGCATAAACAGAATACAGTGAGTTCAGATAGTAAATTCTAGTTTCCTTATGGAAAGGGACTGGCTGGTTATCAACATATAAGCGCGCGTTCCCACTTCCCTGTTCAATCTGTGTGGTAGCGGTGTTTGCGCTTTCTTTTGGACACCCAACATTTTTTTAAAAATGAAGCACGTATAATGTGTAGAGAAATATGTAAATAAGCGATACGGAGAACTAAGAACCTGCATGGTGATATTGGGAGTCTGTGTATATGAAATAATGTGTATGATCACCAAAGTCGGCCGTTGTTGGTTACTCCACAGTTTAATATCTGGGGGGTCACCCAGAATATGCACTTTTATCTCACACCCGGGAAGCCTTGTGCAACCGTAACTACACACTGAATGAGGAGTTTCGTTACGGTTGTTTTCAAATATTTCATCATCATATAGGCAACCGTACCCTACCTCAGAAACCTTTTCTCTCACCTTTCTTGGAGTGTAGAAGGAGGGTGTTATGCCAAGAGTTTGCCACGAATGAAGGCAATCTCTGCATAACAATGCTAAACGGAACAACTCTTTAATGTGTGCCTTATCATTGCCTACATCGATCACTACGAAGATGTTCACCCGGACCAATCGTGTCTTAGTGTTACAAGTTAGCCATCTCGAGTGGGCGACCCGTTCAATCTGGCTCAACTACTGAGCTGATACTGTCGTCAGTAGAGCGGGTTTAGAAGATGATGTCCTGGGTATGGTGGCTCAGAACAGGCACCACTCAACACAACCAAAGTGACCCAGCATCAGTGCAGGGCCCCTCTGGTCAGTGGCCTCACGGCTGCCTGACACTGATGGGTTTCCTGTGGACTTCTAACCCTGATAATGCGACATAACGAATCTGGGTACTTTATTTTATTCTTTTATATCGAGGATAATGGAATAAGCACTTATGTGCTTTTTTACATCCAGTCCCCGTGTGTATGCAGTTTTGTAAATTCTGTCATCTGTTCCCACCGGCACACAATGGCCTACTCTTACGAAAAGCGGAACAGGATTTAACGTGTGCGCAAGATGTTCTGCGCGCGTTCGCACACGGGGCCTCGGTTTATAGTCTCATCCGAAGGACTTTTTGGGGAGAGTGGAGTCTGCACTGATGTTAACTCCAGGGGAAAATATCTCCTTGAACGGGAATTGACCCGAGTCGTCAGATTGCGAGCGCAATGTTCTAACCACTAGGCTATCCCGTCCCCCAACTGGCTGAGGCAGGAGATTAAAATGAGCGGAGTGAGAACAGCAGGGCAGGAACGTCCCAGAAGACGAGGCAGCGCGAAACAGGAAAAGTCAGGGACAAAGGCAGAGGCACTGCACCGTCATAGGCAGAGGAGAGTGAGCAACATGGGGGACTTGCCTGCGTGCCGTTTGTTTTCTTCAGATTAACCACCACTGTTGTTGGTGATATGGCGCCGTCTGGGTACACGTACTGAGTCTGTAATGTACAACACATCTGTCTGTAAACAACAACATATAATTATATATCATATACAGCATTCATTAATGTCTGTGTTATGCAACGTTCGTAAGAGACAGCGTGTAATGTCTTAAAGTACATCGTATATGTAATACACAACGTATAATATTTGTCAAGTACAACATATGTGTCTGTATATATACAAAGATATACACGTGTCTGTAATATACAACACGTGTATCCGTAATATACAACGTGAAATGTCAGTGTAAAAAAAAGGTGTGTGTACGTACACACATCAATATAAAAGTATAATATGTGTAATATAACATACAATATATATATATATATATATTTATTATATTATATATATTATATATATATATAATAATAATAATAATAGAATAATATAGTGTGTGTGTGTGATGTGATGTATATTAATAATAATATAATACCCGTAATGTACATCTATGTGTGTAATCTGCAACACACGTGCCTGCAAAATACAGCATGTAATGTCTAACGTCTATAGCATAATTATCACCTCTGTGATATAAAAACAACAGAACGTCTATAATCATGTGTTTGTAATACACTACATACATGGCTCTAATATACAGTAAAATGCAACATGCATGTCTTGACATACAACATATATGTCCGTAAAATACAACACAAATACTCTGTAATATGCAATACTTAATTGTAATATAAAAGAGATATAGCTGTAATAAACAACAATGTGATGATACCTACTACATGACCTGCATGCACTCAACCATGTAAGTTAAGTTAGTTTTGTTTTGTTTAGTTGGGTTTTGTTTGAGGGGGGGGGGGTAGTTGCTCTGGTTAGCTCAGTGAGTGGGCAAGCTGTTTCACCCTTGATCCAAAGATAAGGAATTTTGATCTCACTTTTAAGTCACACAGCCAACGACTGTGCAGCTTCTAGATATAGCACACACACACACTCACTATCCCCTCCCTCTCCACCCTTCCCCTCCCCCCCCTTCCCCCCCCTACTAAACCACCCACCGCCCCCTGACTCACCAACATGATGTCTCCCTCAATCTCCCCAGTGAATCGAGCCCGGGCTTCGAACAGCGTTCCCCCAGGCTTCCTCTTGGGCTCAATGTCCGCACAGCCCACGCTGGCTCCAGCAGCAGCTAAGGAAAAGGCTCTGCCCGTCACCGCCCAAGGCCCCCACACGTCCAGAAAGGGTCCATGCGGGTGACTCCAAACGCGGAGCTGCCCGCCATGGGGCCGAATTTGGCTGTCAGGTCCCCCACGGGTATCATGTCCTTGGTGCTGCCTGCCGAGGTCACCTGAACGAAATCGATGTGCTTTTGTATGAGACTGGTTCGAGGGTCGATTTCTGCTGTAGACTTTGCAGAAGGAGAAAAGGAAAACCGAAAGAAGGTTAAAGAGGAGAGAATGTCATCGAAAAAAATAAAGGAAGGCTGACAGAAATGGAGAAATGATGAGAATATTTTATTATTATAAAAAATAGCCATGGCTTCATTTAAAGGGGTTTACAAACATTTACACATATACAATGATAAGTAAATCATGAAAGACAGAAAAATAATAATAATGATAATAATAATAATAAATAATAATAATAATAATCATAATAATGTATGGAATTTATATAGCGCTGAATCTTGTAAAGCAACAAATCAAAGCGCATAAACAAAAAAAACCCCATAACTTAAGGCACAACAATATACAGTCACTGAGGGACGGATTAGCCTAGTGGTTAGTTAGTGTGTTGCGCTTGTTATGTCTCAATCTGGACATAAACCATCATCATCAGGTTTTTTCCTGGCATAAGACTCATAGCTAGGTATATTTTTTATACTCCAAATTAGCTTCGGGTTTGTTTCGCTTTGTTCCTCTCTGACTGAAAATCTATTGAAGGCTGTTGTAGTAGCATTCATCAGCAATTGCCTTGTTGCAGTTGGTTCATGTCATCGACAAAACACTGCCTTTATCACTTTGACAAAGATCTCCGTGAGAACACATGTCTTCACAAAGCCTTTCCAGTTTACCTGAAAGGGATTGTAGGTGCCTCCCATGTTAGAGCATCGGTTGCTGCCACTGGCCACTGGCCGCTTGTTGATGCTGTACTGCACCATGCTGTGGGACGACAGAGCCTGCAGGTTGAGGTTGATGGTGGTGGGCGCTTGCACCACGCCCACCGCCTGACTGAAGGTGACAGACCCGTAGTCCGCTTCCCCCCAGCTCTTCGCCTCCGCCACCTGAGGCCACACCTTGAGCAGGTTGGCACAGGCCAGGGTCTGGGAGCCCCCTGCAGCAGCCTTCACCACCACCGCTTTGCCCAGCACCGAGTGCTGGCCCTGGAGAGGCAGGTTGACGTCGGCGAAAAAGCCGATGGCCGGGTTTCTGCCCCAGCGCGAACAGAAACGGCCTGGTGTTTGCCCTGCAGGTCTCCCAGTTTACAGCGCAGAGGGGTGGAGGGCTTGCACTGCGTGGCGTAATTGGCAGCGCTGACGTTTAGCGGGTTCATGACGTCACCAGCCGAGGCGCAGCGCGTGGTTGGGCTCGACGACAGCATGTCCTGGTTGACAGCGTTGACGTGCACGGCCCAGGAATGCCCCGTGGAGGGCGCGCTGACCCCGTCTCCGTAGTCCAGGCTGTAGTAGACCGAGGTCTCGGCCTCCGCCTCCCCCGTCCGCTGCTGCAGCAGCACGTGGCCGATGACGGGGTAGGTGAAGGTGGCGAGGGCGCTGGTCATGGCTGCGGTGTCGTGGACGTTGGCACACACCCAGCGCGGCGCTCCTGTCTGGTTGTAGTGGATGACGAGAGACCGGCCCAGCACAGAGTTGATGCCGAACAGCTGCAGGTTGAAGTCGGTGTAAGTCGCTGCCTTGTCGTTAAAACCCGTCAGCAGTCCGTACTTCTTGCTCAGGTCGCCAACCTGTCAACAAACAACAAACAGTGTATCCAGCCACCCTTTCCACCTTTCCTACAACGCAATACATTTAATTCAGCAAAACCTTTTTCAATATATTTGTGTTATTTTACTCTGTTGGCAAAAATCATGTATGTAGATTTCGAGTGCCTGATATCATTTCAAAGTTTACATGATTATATGAGCACCTCCCCCCCCCCCCCCCCCCCCCACCTCTTTCTCTCCCCCCTCGGTCTGCCCGGGGCCCTCCCCTGACACACCACACACACACACACACACACACACACACACACATGATGACGTCACAACATGGCGACAGTAAGCAGCTGCTAAAATTTGGCTGTGTGCTAAAACAAGTTTGATGTACAAATATGACTAAGTCTTCTGATCAGCATCGGGTTGCTTGGAGACCCATGCAAAGGAAAAAAGTAAGGGGCCTACTGAACAAGATGGCAAAGGGGTCCCTACAGCCAAAACCAGCTGGACATCCAAAACGGTTCAGGTGCAGTCTCAAATGGTAACCGTGACCACCAACTTAGCTTTCCTGACCACCAAGCTGACAGCTCCTTGGCAGACCTAAAGCAGGTGGTCATGTCACTCTGTGGAACGGGTTTTAACGTGTGCGCAAGATGTTCTGCGTGCGTTGGCACACGGGGCTTCGGTTTATTGTGTCATCCGAAGGACTTTTGGGGAGAGTGGAGTCGGCACTGATGTTAACTCCAGGGGAAAATGTCCCTCTTGAACGGGAATCGAACCCGGGTCGTCAGATTGCGAGCGCAATGTTCTAACGACTAGGCTATCCCGTCCCCATAAAGTTCTTAGGTGTTATTCTAACTTCAAAGCTAACTTGGAATACACATATTGAGCACTTATTAACAAAGGCAAGAAAGTGCATAAACTTACTGAAGATAATAAGTAAACAGTTCTGGGGACAAGACATATTCAATCTAAAATGTTTAGCTACATCTCTTGTTCGTTCGAAATTATCATACGGACAAGAAATCTTTTTCAGTGCACCAAAGTCTTTGCTTAAAAAGCTACAAAGTGTAGACTGCAAAGCTTACAGGCTTGCCCTTGGTGTTGCTTATCATGCATCAGCTCTTGGAACATACAATGAAGTTGTTACATTGCCTTTGGATGATTACCTTCAACTAGCATGTGCTAAATAAAATTTCATTTCTGAGGAAGTAGAAGTAAAATCTGAACTACAGTTTCCTAAAAGAGCAAAAGATATATCTTCCTTAATGCCCATTAACACTTATGTGTCCGATCTAGTGGAAAAGTCTAATGTCAATCAACACAGAATGGAAAAACGAGAGGCAATATTACCTTGCCCATCGTGGGAGATGAATAGTTCACACTTTGACATAGAGATAACTAATGTAAAAAAAGAATGAGAATCTGAATATTATTGTTTCTGATGTTCGATCCCACATCCATCATAAGTATTTTCATCATTTACAAATTTATACAGATGGATCACGCCTGGATAATCAAGAAATAGGTTCAGCTTTTGTTATACCATCTTTAAAAATTTTTTAATCATTCTATGTTGGTAAACATCATTCGATTTTTACGGTGGAACTAGTAGCAATCTTAATGGCTCTAAATTATGTTCTTGATTTGCCATTGTGCATATCTCAAATCCTTCTTTGTGTTGATTCTAAGTCGGTATTGTATGCTTTAAATCCTTATGGTACAAGAAAACTTCAAACATTGCATTAGAGATTAAGCACGTCATACACCCTTTAACCTTAAAGGGCATAAGTGTCACATTCTGTTGGGTGCCTTCACACAGTGGATTCTTTCCAAATGAGTGGGCTGATAGAGCTGCTAAAAGAGGTGCAAAGCATGAACGGGTATCAGTAACATTGCACGTGCCTTTATCATCATTACAAGAGGGCTACCACTTATTAGAACAAACATCATGGAGAAAGGTCACATAAACGTATCACCTAAAAGAGAGATTTTTAAACAGATCTGTCATCAATACTGATAATGCAAGAGTCGTGAGCCATTCTAAGGCTTGCTCAAATATCTCGACAGTGAGAAGAGTGAACAGTTTGTTTTACAGAATAAAGCTTAATGCATTCGTAACCAAATTCAGTAGAAACAGAAAATACCGTTGTGGTGAGAATATCTCTAATACACATATGATATTTGAATGTAAGAATACAAAAGCTTTTTTACCCCAATTTTCTGAAAACTAACTTAGAAGTCTATTCAATAATTTGAATTTGGCATTTGATATTGCAAAAGGTCTCTGGCATAGTCCTATTGGACATTTATTATAGTTTCATTAACGTTAATGACTTTTAATAATTTTGTTTTATCTTGCTTTGTTCCTTTTTATAATTTTTTTTATTGTACATTTTGCTTTGCACGGTTTCTTTTCATGATTAGATTACTTTTCCCCCGCGCATTTTTCAGTTAGATCTCCACCACCACCTCTATTCTCACACACACACCATACATTTTTCTCGTCTAATATCACTGAGAGTGAACAGACGTAAAATCGAAGACAACAACAACAACAACAACACACACCCCACATAAAGTCTACTCATGCACACACAGTGTGTAACTGCTTCAGACATGAACTGCCACGACTGGAATAAGTGCCTTAACTAATCAGCTTTGAACGAATTAAATACTGTCTTGTCCATGCCAGGTGTGGAACTTGGAGAACGTTTGTTGTTGTTGTTTGTTAATATTTGTTTTGTTCAAAGACGTATTAACTTTCCCTCACAAAACACGCAGGGCCTGGCAAACGACATGCATATCATACAACACTACTTAGGATTCACAGAAAAGCACATCTTTCCTTCAGCCACGCACCACTCTAGTGCTGAACCGTTACTCCACCAGGCACACAGAGAACTGACCACATTGGCACAACTGTCTGTGGCAGTCACCCCTCACAGAGAACAGAGACTAGGAATACAGAGCAAGTGAGGGGTCAGTGGAGATGGGAAGATAGCGGAATGGGCCATAGAATGAAGAAACTCAGACAAGAGGGAAATATTATTATCAGAATGTAGCAGAACGTGGGAAGTTTGTTTCAATACGTTTTGTCACTGAAAGCCAGTGTAAGTCCTGAAGAAGTGGAGAAACACGGAGCTAGATGACTACAAAATAAAATAATTTTTTTAAGCCAAAAAAAACCCCAACCTAACCCAACCTTAATAACCAGCCGAACAAAAACAGCTGATCAGCATGGCTTTCTATTTTCTTAAAACTTGTCAAGGAGTTTTGGAGTTCCTGGCGAAAGAGCGTTAGCGTAATAAAGACAACAAGAAGGAAAGTTCTACAGTTTAAGTCACTTCAATAACTCCTGACAGCAAATACGGCAGATACCATACCTCTGTCAGGTATACCCTCGACAACAATTAATAGTCAAAACACGATTGTTACTGCTTCTTGTACCCCTCAGCAATAACACAATGTGCTAACATAGCTAGACTTTTACCCATAATATCTTCCATAATAATCATTAGCTGGTGACGATGACCTGACTAAACATCTCAATACGGTTAATGAACCTGACTTTATCTTCATACTACAATCAACATGTATCGTCGTCAATCAATCCCAGCTACTGACACCTCCCCCCCCCCCCCCCCCCCCACACACACACTTACTCCCTCCCTCCATCCCCCCACCCTCCCGACCCCCACATCCCTCCCTACCAGTCACACACATTACCTCGTACACATCCTCCGTGGTAGTGGCAGCAGCAGGAGAACTGGCGTCGTAGACAATGCCGAAAGGGTTGAAGTGTCCCGACACACTAGCGGCACTGCACAAGGACTGGTCTGCAGCCAGACGCTGAGGTACCGGGTACTTGTGAATGTGATACCCGCCCGCCTTGAACCTCAGGTTCTTCAGGTCAACCACCGTCCTGGCGGGGTCGAGAGGTGAAGGTTGGGTCAAGGTGATGGTGCCGGTCACGCCATCGTTATCGAAGGTGGCGATTCCTGTTAAGCGAGAGAAAAAAAGCAATTACATTTTTTCCTTAATATATTCCGCTGACATTTGAAGGATCAAAAGGCGGAGGAGTATGGAGCCTGTTCTTGTTGTGTGTGTGTGTGTGGGGGGGGGGGGGGGGGGGGGGTGGGGGGGGTAGGAGGTATTCTTCATTATGTCCTGGAGGAGTCATTGGGGCACTAAATCGAATTTTTCAGGCAGTGTCACTTGAGCAAGTTGAACCTGAAATGCATAACTATCACCATTGGTGAACCCCAGAGCGAAAAACAAAATCTTCACCACTCAACCCCATACACTTCGTGGAGAAAAACGTAGATGAACAGTTCTCTATTCGTGTGCAGTTGACATTGGGAAATCTGACCACACTGACTTGGAAACTGCAGAATGAAAGGAAAAAGGAGCGCAAGAAAAGACACCTGCAACGATCGCAGGACTTAGCAGCTAAGTCACAGAGGTGAAGACCGCAACAGAGGAAATACACTTCCTTCTCTTTCATTTTTCTCATTTTCCCACAGTTAATCAATCCATTGTACAGTCTGTTTGAAACATAAGATGAGACCAGTCCCAGAGGCCATCCATTTTACAGTTTGTTTGAAACATGAGACCATTTATACTTGGAGTTAAGGCTCTAGACACACTCTTTCTACTTCTTAATTTCACTGCATTAATCCTTTTTACAGTATGTTTGATACTAAAAGAAAAACCCATTCCAAGAAAACACACAACAACCGCCTCATCCCAAAGAACACAAGGAAAAGACAAGACAACGATAAATCAGAGATAATTATGAACTATGAAGCGCTAGACGAGTGTCCCAGATCACTCTCATTGATGAGTAACAGAGACAACTAATACAGAAAATGAGAAAAAAAAGAACAAAAAAAACATTCAACATAAGATAAGTAGAACAAAGATGCTGACCGGTACGTGCGTTGTACGCAGAGATGGTGGCACAGGCGACGGGCGTGTTTTGTCCGGACACGAACAGCTGCAAGTTCTTCCCCAGCACGTTGTGATCCCCTGACAACGGTAGGTTCAAATCGGCCGACGTCATACGGCTGCCTCCCATGGTCACTCCCTCTTTCACCACTCCAAGCTTGCCCTTCAGATCGCCCACAGCGCAGCTTTCAACATGCACAGAAAACATCGACTCTGTCAGCCTCTTCTTTTCCGATTTAGTTTCTTGTCTTTTGCAAACACTCTCAACATTAGAAGTTCATCAATAATATTCTGTCTCTCAGGTGGTCTGTACTGTCTGCCAAAGTGTGTGTATCTTGTCATTTACGAAAGGTGGGTGGGTGAAGCACTTTCACTACAAGGGGCCTTGGTTTCACGGTCAGTATGTAAATGATGGCGTGCTCCTGTGTGTGTATGTATGTATGTGTGTGTGTGTGCGTGCGGGCTGCATGCGCGCGCGCGTGTGTATGTGTGTGAGTATGTGTGAGTATGCGTGCTATACGCGCACGCACGCACGCACGCACGTACGTTTGCTAGCAGGAATGTTGCGGTTTACCTGGAATGGTCACTGCTATTGCAAACTCCGGTGACGCTTCCAGGATTGTAGGCTGTTCCAACAGTGCTGCACCCTCCCCCCTCCACGATGCGCCACTCAAGGTCACGCACGCTGCCCTGTGACCCGTCAGTGTAGAGGTCAACGGACACACGTGTCAAAGACGAGGACGGCTCTTTGCGCTGACGGAAGATGACGTCACCCAGAACAGTTTTGCGGAAAGTGGCACGCGCTGTGACGTAATCGCCGCTCATTTCCACGTTGGCACAGGCCACTAGGTTTCCCCCCGCGTTGAGGAATGCTATGGAGCGACCTGGAAAGAAAGGTTTCGTCTTTTTATTGGCCTTGGCCTGACGCTTGGTCATTACCGATATAAGACAGGTGTTCCCATAACCTATGCGGTCATTGGGGAGCAGATGTCAGAGTCCTCAACTTCTCCAGGGGCCAGCATCTTGAAGGCGGCGCCCATCTCCTCTCCCTCGCTGCCTTATCTTCCCTGACCCTAAAGAGGCAAGTACCCATTTACAGCTGGGTGACCCGAGGAGCTGTACTGAAACCAAGGCTCGCAAACGGTCACCATTCCACTTGGTAACCACGCTCAATGCTGCTTAACCTTAACTTGGGGAAAGCGGATGCTATGACCACTGAGCTATGCCGCCTCCATTAATAATATAATCAAATTCCCAAAGTTTCCATGAAAATGTTTTCAGATGTGATGTTGAGATTGCCTTCAACCATGACAAACACTTCATCATAACCTATACTCTCCATCAAAGGAATAATAGCCTCTGATGTCGGAGTATGGCTGCGTATATGGCGAGGTGTTTAAAATCAACAGCCATACACGCAGACTTCTCGCCCAGTGTCTAGCTAAACTGTCAGTCTCACAGTGATTCCCAGGCACGATAATGCAATAACATGTCTTTTATTGTTGCCAGGTACAGAAAGAGTGACATGCCGGAATACATAGTGTCAGCCTACTTTACCTTTGACCGTGGTGGTTTTTGTTACTTTGGTGTGATTCTATTCAATGTAACGCCTTAGCGCATAGCGATTGAGAACCACGGCCTTTTATAAGATTTATTAGCTTCCTGCAACCGATTCCCATCCATCCATCCATAACATTTATATATAAATAGATAGATATAGATATATGTGTGCGTGCATGTGTGTGTTGTGTGTGTGTGGTGTGTGTGTGTGTGTGTGTGTGTTGTGTGTGTGTGTGTGTGCGCGCGCGTGCGGCGGGCGGGCGGGCGGGCGGTCGGCGTTTCTGGTGAAGACAGATGTAGACTCAACCTTAAGACTATTGACTGTGGCTTTGTGTACTGACAACTATGCACAATGCTACATACATTCACAGCAATATCAAATACAGGTGAACACGGCAGGTATGCTAACCTTCGATGCTGTTCAACCCCGACAGTTCCAGACCATTTAGTGTCTGAGGGCTGTCGCTGACCGTACCACTCACAGAACTCAGGATCCTGCACACAAGAACAGAGAATATAAGCTAAGATACCCCCAAACCTTAACCTGTCAATTTTGATGTACTTTTCCTTTCGTTCTCTCACAAGCTAAACTGTACACCTCTCGTTCTAATTTTACCGCGAAAATCTTTTGAACAAAGTTATAGAGCTCAATATCAATATTTTCCATGTCTGAAGTTAAGCTGAAACTTAAAAGTCACCAGCCTTTGCATGACTATGACCTGGGTCCAAAAATACGTAGTCATTTCTTAGTCAAAATATATGAATCCATAAGAAGGAGGAAGTCAGGATGGTCAAGACGTTCACCTGCCAACACATAAACCGTGAGGTTCTGGGTACGACTTCCAGCCTCGCCCTTTCTTCCCAGTTTGACGAGCTAGAAAATCGAACTGAATGTCCGTCCTTCGGATGCGACAATAAACCGAGGCCCCGTGTGCGAACGCACACAGAACAGCTTGCACACGCGTTAAAAACTCGTTCCACCTTTCAGAAGAGTAGGCCATAGCGTGACAGTAGGAACGGATGACCAAAAAAAGAAAGAAATGAAAAACCTGCACGCACACAGTTGTGTATAGACACCATCCCCAAAGTCGGAAGATGGCTATCTAAATGGTGGAGTTGGGAAGGGAGGGAGGGGAAGGGGTGGGGGACGACGGTCGCATACGCACAAATCTCACCATTGGTGAACCTCAGCCCTCGTCGAGGAACGGGGGAAAAGAGGAATCAATGCACTGAAAAACTTACTAAGATTGCCGTTTCAGAATTTTATTTTTATCCAACGATAACGAGTAATTATCTTCTGAAATATATGCGTGAGACTTTAAAGTTACGAGGAATATGAAAGGGGAAAAGTCCATGAGTTGGATGGTGTATACGCAATTGAATGATCTAACATTGACTAAAAAGTAACCTAGAAAAACAGATGAAAGAAAAGGAACAATCATGTAACACAAAAAAATTGAGATGCCATTTTGTGATTCTCACGACTGACTGACGGCGTTTGTAATTTTACAAATTTAATGTCTTCGTTTCAGACTTTTAACCTCGTAACATGTTTATCTCAACATCTGTCGTGTACACCTTAAAGACAGTGATACTACTCCATTGACAAAACGTGCGATCCAAAGGTGGGCAAATTACAACCACCATTACAACCATGATATAGACTTAGCTGTGACAGTAAGCCATACTAACAGCAACAAAAGAGCTTTCACTGCCATCTAAGTTACGTCAGGATGCCGTCACCAACCTAGGTCCCAGATGGGCGACGTTACAGGGGTTGCTGGCGTCATAGTTGACGCGGAAGGTGTGCAGCTGCCACGTGGCGGCCTGAGCCGTGTTAAGTTCTGACAGAGACGTTGTGACCGTGGTCTGCCCTCCAGAACTGACCTGGGTGAAGGCCACCGTGCCCTTGACCCCTCCCACCGACACTCTGGCCACCAAGGTCACAGTCTGACTCAGGATGCCTGCACGAAAGAAAAACAGAGGAAGAAATAGATAATATCAATAAGATAATACAAGAGACTAAAATAACAGAAATAAGCGAAAATATGTTATATTTCTGTGATGAAGAAGGGGGTAACGAGCAAGATGGAATGGTGATGGTGATTGTGGTGTATGTTAGTGAATTTGGAATAGAAAAAAACTTCCGCATTATGTTCTGAAATCCAAAGTCCTCTCTTTCTCTCATGAAGTAGATTTTGTGTTGTGCTGTCCAGTATAAGAGGATGTTTAGCAGAATTTCATCCCCCTAAAATATTGTAGACAGCATAATTTATTTAGACTCTGTTTACTCGTGGCATCAAGACATCCTGAGGTTGTGCGCAGCCTAAACTTTATATTTGTGTAAAGCTTTCAGAATAAGAGATATATTATCTTAAGTCCTATTTTTGTAACTTACTTTTTGTTATACAATAACATTTTGTTGCTGCTCTCTCTATCTCTCTCTGTCCCCTTGTTTGTTTGCTTGTTTGTTTGTTTGAGTGTGTTTTTATTTTTATTTTTAAAATTTATTTTATTCTTTTATATCGAGGATAATGGAATAAGCACGTATGTGCTTTTTTACATCCAGTTCCGGTGTGTATACAGTTTTGTAAATTCTGTCATCTGTTCCCACCGGCACACAATGGCCTACTCTTACGAAAAGCGCAACAGAATTTAACGTGTGCGCAAGATATTCTGCGTGCGTTCGCACACGGGACCTCGGTTTATAGTCTCATCCGAAGGACTTGTGAGTGTGTGTGCTTGTTTATGTGTGGTGTGTATATCGCTTTTCTTTTCAGCCCATTCAGTTCTTTCAACCGTGGCTTTGTATGACGATGATTCGTAGTCTTTTTAAAACCTAGCATGTAGTTCACAATGTCCAAAGGAACAGTTGGTGGTGCTCATAAGGGAAAACTAAATCCCACTCTCTCTCTCCCCCTCTTGTTTTGTTTTTATAGATTAATCATGAATTCGTCAAGTCCCTGATTAAAAAGTGTGGGTCTTTGACTTAACCACTGATTTAACTTAAAAAACAAACAACCGACAATAAAAATTATTTTTTTAAAAACCAACCCAAGCTTGCCACTTTTGTCCAAATATGTCTTCTATTACGTGGAAATGAATGTGGGGTGTGAGAAATGGGCCCCGTGAATGTACCCTGTTATTCTGCGCGGGTCGTTTATATATGATTTTTTAAACAATTCTAATATACATGTAAGGGTCATACAAATGGACGACACAAATACAATCAATCTGCAAAACAGAAAGTGCTGCCGGCCCATCTTCTTGGTTTTCAAACTGTAAACCTCAAAATTTCTTTGATGTTGCAAAAAAAAAAACCCACACACATTTTGCAGGCAACCACTCCCCACTCTTTATTTTGTCCTTCCCAAATCATCATCACACACTCACACGCGCGCAGGCACACACACACACACACACACACACACACCCGTCTCCACCTCACCAGCAGCACAAAAAAGACAAACCTATCCGAAACTTCACTAGAATGTCACTCTAGTGCTGTCAATTTGCCAAGCTAGTCAATAGTGACAACGGCGGCAGATGTTCCACACTGAGGCAATCCCTTCATCTGATTTTATCATGCAGCTGGCTATTATGAATGTTATGGATTCGCCAGGACATCATTTCCCAGTGCCTGATCGTGTCTGTCATTCGGGCCATCTTTTTGTTCTCGGAACAACGGCTGCTTATTAAAGGACGGGATGATAACATTTCCATCACCTTTTTTTTTTTTAGTGGCCATGTTTCTAAAAGACAAAGTTCAGTTTGTTTGGGGAAATCGTGAGGGCTTCTTATGAGTAGGGGGTTTTTGTGTTCGTTTTCTATAAAAGGTTGTTAGTGGGTTGTTGTTTTTTTCTTCTTCTTCGTGTGGCATTTCTTCTGCCTTGCAAGATGGATGAACAAAAAAAGCAATTTGGACAATTAATGACATTCATTCTCTCTCTCTCTCTCTCTCTCTCTCTCTCTCTCTCTCTCTCTCTCTCTCTCTCTCTCTCTCCCTCTCGTGTGTGTGTGTGTGTGTGTGTGTGTGTGTGTGTGTGTGTGTGTGTGTGTGTGTGTGTGTGTGTGTGTGTTAGTGATTATTCTTTGCAGTAAGCTGTCTACTCTACCTCAGCAATATATATGCATATGGTTGCTCGATTACTCGGACATACGCACACTCGCTCCCACCTGGGCGCGCACGCACGCGCACACAAACACACACACTCACAAAGACATGAGAAGAAGAACAGAACATGTAAGGATTGGTGAGTGGCAAAGGGTGACACGATCTAAAGGAGAGTTTAACAGACAGAAAATGCCTTCACCCCAGACATTTACAGATAAAACAAAACGTAAAAGCTGTCATATAACAATGTCTGTGATATGTCTAATTCCCTACAAATGAGATATTCAAAACACCCCCCTCCCCAACACAAACACATACAGTTATTTGCAAAGTGGAGAAAAGCTTCAGTATAAACTATAATAAAACATGGATATGTGATATTAAAAACTCAGTTTAAATCAAAGAGAGCGAGAGACAGATGGGGAAAAGAGAGAGAGATAAGACAGACAGATAGACACACACACAGAGACACAGAGAGAGAAGGGGGCAGGGGTAGTTACTATGACCAGAAAGAAGCTCGAGATTTAAAGTGGTTTCTTATATCCAAATAAAAATTTTGAGTGGCAAGAATAAAAGAACAGCGCGTACAAAAACATTTCAAAACTATAATTTTTTACACATAAGTATCAAATATATCACCAGCTTCTATCCTCGGTCCAGCCCCATGCAAACCATTTTCTTTAACATACACACATCTGAAATAAATCTATCCATCCATTAAGAAATTGAATCCATGCGCATCCCTCTCTCTCTCTCTCTCTCTCTCTCTCTCTCTCTCTCTCTCCTCTCTCTCTCTCTCTGTTATTTACTTGACACAAGTGAGGTACAATCTTAACACCCGCACACACAAGAACTAAATCCGGTCTTTCACTAGCCTTTAATTCTGGATG
Source organism: Rapana venosa (assembly GCA_028751875.1). Taxonomy (NCBI): domain Eukaryota; kingdom Metazoa; phylum Mollusca; class Gastropoda; order Neogastropoda; family Muricidae; genus Rapana; species Rapana venosa. The sequence goes on along the minus strand of CM054136.1, from coordinate 28,713,244 downwards.
GTTCCTTAATTGCTTTTTCTTCTTTTAGAACACATTTTGAAAGTATGGTTGTACCTCAACTTTTACAGTTTTCTATCAACAGCGTCGACTCTCCCAGTGCATTTCATTTTAAAATTTAACTATTTAATTAACGGTGGTCATTCATGTGAAACAAATTTAAAATAAATAATGAAAGAAAGAAATTTCCATATGTTGCCCTTTTTTGACAAACTTACAAACTGTCGTGGGCGGGAAAGAATTATTGTCGATCACAGATTGCTTGCTTTCATTTCATCCGTCTCCACTGGTGAGAGCGGTGCAAGTGTTTACAGAAAAGACACAACTTAAGAAACCTCAACCGTGAATAGAAGAAACTTGAATCATTTTGATCACATAAGTGAGCCAATTTTCATTCGTATTTAAACTCCGATGGGTTGTATTTATTTCTCGACAAGCCCTACATCAAATATACGTACAATTTAAGGAGTGACGTTAATAAGACTTAATGAACAAACCGTAGGTTACATACAGTCACTGATTGCAAAGAGGAAACAAATATTGCTATAACTTTTTAAACAAAAGATTTCCTGTTTAGGCTATATTCTCTCCTCATTGGCTACAAGAAAAGTTACAGGTTTTTTTAGGTGCAGTCAATAAAATTGCTTTTATGTGTGAGTTTTCAAAGATGTCGACTGCCGAGAAGAAGCGCTGCTATTGTTAACGAGAGATTGCCTATACACTATATAATACATTTTCTCGTGAGCAGGATACAAAGAAAGTGACAGTATTCGAGTATAGGCAACAAAACTACGTTCGTGTGTAAGTTCATAATTCTGCAAAGTGCATCGTTTATAATTTAATTGCGATTTCTTTAACAATTACTGGTCACTTGTAGGATCGAATTTTGTTTGTTTGCTGGAAACATAATTAAGTAATCTCACCATCTACAAAAAATCAAGTTCAGTTTGCATTTGAGCAAAACGCTCTCATTCACACGGGAAAAGAGAATTTGACATTTCGCAAAACAATGAAAACACAGAAAATCATATAATGTAGTAATGTGTGTGCATGTGGGCTTTCTACTGGTATAGAGGATTCGATTCGATATCAAGCGACCTTATTGAATATAGGCCTGAAAAGGTGAATGTGTCTTTCGTTAACCCTCTATGACCCTCTCATTGTTACACGAACTCGGAACCACTCACAAACCTCCTCCCCAAAACACACGCTCTCTCTCTCTCTCTCTCTCTCCTCTCTCTCTCTCTCTCTCTCTCTCTCTCTCTCTCTCTCTCTCTCTCACACACACACACACACACACACACACACACACACACACACACACACACACAGAGAACATCTTGCATACACGTTAAAACCTGTTCCGCTTTTCGGAAGAGTAGGCCATTGTGTGCCGGTGGGAACGGATGACAAAATTTACAATACTGCATACATACTGGGACTGGATGTAAAACAGCACATGAGTGCTTATTCTGTTGTCCTCGAACTACTACTACTACTACTGATAATACACACACACACACACAACACACACAACACACACAAACACACACACACACACACACACACACACACACACACACACACACACACACACACACACACACACACACCGTTCATTACCCATCCATCAATTAGACCTGGAGCGAACAAAACCGCGGACTTGCTATAGGTTTATAGATTTTCAGTAAATCATGGGATAACATTCACGAGCGACACATTTTATTTCCTCCCAGTGCCGCATACTGCTTTCAGATGTCCACAGCTTATAATTATTATTTTCCCTCTCATCTTAGTGTCCCTTATACTTATTTGCTACGTAGGATATTGATCATCAGCCGAACGAGCTATCCGTCAGCTAGCAACACTTAAAAACGCACGTGTACGTCCGTGCGCTGTGTGTGTGTGTGTGTGTGGTGTGTGTGTGTGTGTGTGTGTGTGTGTGTGTGTGTGTGTGTGTGTATTAGTTCTTCAGTTTAACGTCCTTCCACCAAAAAGTGATATTAGACGGTTAAGTGTGTGTGTGTGTGCGTGCGTGCATGTGTGCGTGCATGTGAGTGTGTGTATGTAGGTATACGTGCGTGCGTGTGTGTGCATATTATGAGTGTGTGTATATGTGTGTGTGTGTGTGTGTATGTGTGTGTGTGAATGAGTGAGAGAGTGTAAGTATATGAGTGAAATCGTGTGCGTGTGTGTGTGTGTGTGTGGTGTGGTGTGTGTGTGTGTGTGTGTGTGTGTGTGTGTGTGTGTGTGTGTGTGTGTGTGTGTGTGGGGTGTGTGCCCGTGCATGTATGTAATTATGTGCTTATTTGCTCACGCACACACACACATACACACACAACTTACTGCATGCATACTTATGAAGATCCTAGGGAGGGTAGGGAATGAAGGCATAACGACTTAGCTTCCTTTTTATAAAAAAAAAAGTCGATATTTGTTTGAATTTGGGGGAGTGGAGGGGGGTGTTAGTTGTAATATGATAATGTCCTGCCAAATTTGCCATTAACCATACTAATAGAAAAATGTATCAAAATGTATCATTCAAAATGTCTCAGACTACCTCAGATATTTCGATTCCCCCCCTCCCCCCATCTTTTTTTTTTCAACGTTGTCAGTTGTACATAATACACAAAACAGAACGATCTCACAGGTCAAGAAGCAAAAGGAAACTCTTCAAAAACCTGTTGCAAAATGTATCGTAAATCCGAAAAAGATCGCAATTACCAATGTAACTGTTGAATACAAATTGCTCACATTGACATCAGTGTCACCGGAGAGTGGGCTTTCAAAATCAGCAATAACAATTTCTTCAGAGGGCAAAATGCAACAACTCTTAACTATGGGTCAATGGGTCTGTAATTTAAAGCAAAGCACCAAACTATTCATGAATGTAAGGTTGCGGTTCAATTTATAGGTACTACTACTTACCGAGGCCACTTTTTTCTATCTAGAAATTCAGCTTTTAGACTTCAGAAAACAAAACTGGGGGGGGGGGGGGGGGGGAGGGGGGGGGGGGGGAGATTTGCATTACCGAACCCTTCAACTCGCGTTCTACTCTAAAAACAAACCGCGCGAAAATGTTTCGTCATGTTCACCTCCATCAACAAAGGGATCAGCAGGGCACAGCATGCCATAGATGAATAGAAAATAGTTATAAAGAGAAAAAGGGGCACTTTCTTTCAATACTGTTTTTACAAATTGCTCAATATAAACTCTGCACATTGGGGACATTTACAGCCTAAAAACGGGTCCGGCTCTTTAGGGTTGTTTTTTTTGTTTGTTCTCGTGTGTGTGTGTGTGTGTGTGTGTGTGTGTGTGTGTGTGTGTGTGTGTGTGTGTGTGTGTGTGTGTGTGTGTGTGTGTGTGTGTGTGTATAAGTGTGTGTGTGTGTTTGTGTGTGTGTGTGTGTGTGTTTGTGTGTGTGCGCGGGATTTTTGTTTGTTGTGTTTTTTTGTAGTTGTTTTGTTTGTTGCTTTTTTGGGTTGTTGTTTTGTTTTTGTTTTTTTTGGGGGGTGTATTGTAGGGTTTATTCAGGAATGCTCTTACAAACAAGTAAATAGTCGAAGTAAGTATTGCAAGATGGGAATCTAGAATGAGGAAACAGAATATTTTGGGTGGGTTTACTCAACAGTGAACCCCCCCTTTCTCTCTCTCTCTCTCTCTCTCTCTCCTCTCTCTCTCTCTCTCTCTCTCTCTCTCTCTCTCTCTCTCTCTGTGCGTCCGTGGACGTGTGTATGTACGTGCATATACGCACTTGAGCGCTCGGCCTTGTGTGTGTTTATATATGTGTGTGCGTGCGTGTGTGTGTATGTGAGTGTGAGGGAGAGAGAGAGAGCGCGCGCGCTAGGGTGACGGGAGGAGACCACAAAGACATATTTATTTACACACACAAGCAAGTCTATGTCTATCAATATTACGATTAGGTATATATATATATATATATATATATATATATATATATATATATATATATATATATATGTGTGTGTGTGTGTGTGTGTGTGTGTGTGTGTGTGTGTGTGTGTGTGTGTGTGTGTGTGTGTGTGTGTGTTGGGGCATTCAAGCGTGCATATCTTGAGAAGGATTTTGAATTTCTTTCAACCTTTTCTATTGTGCATGCTTATTTCATAAAGCTGGTAAAAATAGTGTGTGGTGTGTGTGTGTGTGTGTGTGTGTGTGTGTGTGTGTGTGTGTGTGTGTGTGTGTGTGTGTATGTGTGTGTGAGAGAGAGAGAGAGAGAATGTGTGTGCGTGTGTGCCGCGCACGTGAGTGTGCATGTGGGTGAATGTGTGAGTGTATGTTTGCATGCGTGCGTGTGTGTACAAGCGTGCTAATGCGCACGTGTGTGTGTGTGTGTTCGTGCGTGCGTGCGTGGGTGTGTTGTGTGCGTGCTTGTGTGTACAAGCGTGGACGTACGCGTATGTGTGTGTGTGCGCGCGCGCGCACGTGTACGCAGTAAAGAGTAAGCAGTCACCACAGCTCTCCCTCAAAAGAGTTAATGTTGCAGAAAACATTAGAAGGGCTGAAAACGGCTCGAGGTAGTCGGAGAGAGGTACGTGTCTTTTTAAGAATTATACATACACCTATACAGGATGGCTAATGGTCCTTTTAATACCTCACCCACCTTTCAGTTCTTCTTCTACCTCTCTCGCTTTTTGACTTTCCCAAGAAGGTGTGATCTGTGCGGTGTCAGTGTGCCGCATGCACGACAGTCCACACCCCGTTCATCCAGAAATATGACATAGCAGGTGGTTACCCCGATTGTATAACCCCACAGCAGCGCTGGTCTCTCATGTTTGTGTTTCTTCACCTTCATTTATCTCGTAGTCCTGCAGACCGTGGGGGCACCACTGAAGATTTTGCAACCAGGTTCATCCGCATCCTGCAGTTCTCTGCTTTCCGTAGCAAATCGGTCCACTCCAGGCCAGTCTTTCTATTACATACCAAACGTTGACTTGAATTAGGTATCTTAAACGTGCATGTTTCACCTGTGTGTGTGTATGTGCGTGCGCGCGTGCGTGCCTGCGTGTGCGTGTGTGTGTGTGTGTGTGGGGGGGGTGTATGTGCATGCGTGCGTGCGTGCCTGCCTGCATGTGTGTGTGTGTGTGTATACCCACAACGAGAACAAGGCCTTGGCAGATCTACAAACTGAGTTGACCTGGAAGATGACTGGAAAAAATCCCCGCTTTTAGTCCGTTCGGTGCACGTTTATTGGAGTGTTACGATCGAACCCTTTACCCATTGGGATACCCGTGCCTGGCACCACAGGCCTGTCATCATGATACAGCAAGAACTGGGTTTAGATAAACAAAATACCGTTTTTTTATGTTATTGTGACAAATATAAAGGTAAAAGGTAAAGGTGTACGTAACCTATGCGGTCGTTGAGGAGCTTCGCTAGGGGCCAGCATATTTCAGGGCGGTACCCATCTCCTCTCTCTCGCTGCTCTACCTTCTCTGACCCTAAAGAGGCAGGTACCCATTTACAGCTGGGTGAATTGGGGACAGTAGTGAAGTCAAGGCACACAAACGGTCACCCATTCACTTGGTAACCACGCTCGATACTGCTTAACCTTAACTTGGGGAAAGTGAGTGACACAGGCATAAAACGAACAGATGTCTAAGACTGTCCACATAACAAGGGAAAAAAGGGTCCTGATGGTCTTTATGTTGCATTTTTTTCCCTTTTCAGTCCCGTGGCCTTGATTCCAGCAAGGTTAAAATTGGCACGATGGTTGTCCCTATAGAGTCCTTCACAATCCGTCTCTGTGTTAGCATCTTAAAATTAGCCTCTAAATGCAGAGAGAGAGAGAGGGAGAGAGAGAGAGAGAGAGAGAGAGAGAGAGAGAGAGAGAGAGAGAGAGAGAGAGAGAGAGAGAGAGAGAGAGAGAGATTCTTTTGCTGTTAGGCCTAAAACTTTGCAAGCCATTCAGCAAAGCCTCATGCTAGTCATTGATACATGTTGGTGGGTTGGTTTTTCTTTCTTTTTCTGTTTTCTAAAATTTGCGTCACGTGCAAACCCTACTGATACCCAAAGACTGTACATGAAAACCACAATGTTGCCATCAGCAGTGAACTAAAGGCATTCACTGTGTGTTAGTCACTGGGTGGGAGAAACTTTACGTAGACAGAACAACAGAACACTGTGTAAGGGTGCATAGATGATGCCAGGCTGCTTCTGGGGTCTCTGTTAAGTATGGTGTTCCCTTCCTCATGTTGGCCTGCTTAACACGTTCTCCTTCAAGTATGTTTTTCTCTTCCTATTTGATGTACCAATAAACACAGGCATCGTCTGCAATCAATTGCAAATACTCCTGTACAATGCCATCTGACTCACACAATAACACGTCAGTATCACATAACTGATAAAGCACAATGCGCGCCTATCTGTGAGCCTACATACACCTGTGAGTGCATACAAGACTGTGCGTGTGCGTGCACGTGCGTGTGCATACGCCCCTAGGCACACGTGCGTCAATAAACGTCTGACAAAATCTGTGATGCCCATGAGAGATATCAGCTTATCCCTAACAGGGGTATGAATGTGTTCTTCTACCTCTAGCTCTGCATGCTGCACATTTCACCTGTGTGTCCACACCGTCAACTGCTTTGAAGTGCTCCTGAGCGGAACCCGTAGGAGCTCAGGTGAAAATGTGTTACATATTATATACACCGATTTATACCTTTAGCTGCCGGCCTGGAAACGAAAGAGTATGGTTCCATTTAAATTCACTGATGAAACTGTCCATAGTGAGGGAATAAATGCAGACACGCAAAGCCTGGCAATACGCTTTATCTTTATAGCTTTGATTTGTTGCTTTACAAGATTCAGCGCTATATAAATTCCATAAATTATTATTATTTCATTTTTAAAGCTTGCTTTCTTTATATATTTGCTCTTAACGTTTTCCAAATTTTACATTTTAAAAAAATCGTTGTCGTCCTTTCATCTATGTCGATGTTATTACTATCATTTATCGTCCTGAGTACGAGTAGACTTTAAAATGTGTTGGACAGGTGTTTTCTTTCAGGGGGATTTCCTCCACAGGTATTTATGCAGACAGTTGCTTTGATTTTTGTAAGGTGACAGCGTGCTTGGTCCCTATCTCCATTCCACTGACAAGGCATTTACAATATTCATGTCTCGGCAGGTATACAAAAGGTGAAGATTAACACGCTGCACTTCTTTTTTCCTCTCGTTTGAATCCGCACTCTTCTTGAACGGAATCACCCAAAGGCTTTGAAAGAAGATTTGAGATCAGACTGCCATTTCACCTTGATATGCACTGAGAAATTCTAGGGTCTTTCTTGATGAGGACTTTTTTCGTTCCTCGGCTAGAGTTCCAAGGGTCACCAATGGGAGAACTTTGCTTATGCGACCGTTTCTGCCCACCATAAGGTAGCCGCATTCCAACTTCGGGGATGATGAAGTCTGAATCCACGACGCCTCAATCAAAAGCTTTTTGTTTCGTGTCTTTTATCCTGATCTCTTTTCCTCAGGGGAGCTGCTTCCCCACATCGTGACAATCCTACCCGTAGGGCATATGCATACCTTTTTCAGAATAAATTTTACTGTAATTTTTTTGTAGGCAAACAGGATCATACAAGGTGTATAAATGGAGGCGTACGTAGGTAAAGAGAAGTTGTTTTTTTTAATCCACTGAAGTGGGAAGAGGTAATGTTAGTATGACCGAGATAAACATCGTAAAGTTGTTCGCATAATGTATATGGAAAGCCAACCTTCTCAGTAGGGGGTTAGAGTAGAAAAATCGAATGCATCAGTGTAGATAACCAGTGAACTGCTTTGACGTGATGTATAGATGCACCAACAGCTAGCTCTCTCTCTCTCTCTCTCTCTCTCTCTCTCTCTCTCTCTCTCTCTCTCTCTCTCTCTCTCTCTCTCGGCTAAGCCAGAAAGATTCAGGGAGAAATCGTACTGAAGATACAGTTGTCTCAGTATAAGCTAAAAGCCTACAAGCATGTGACAGCTCTGCATGTCTGCAACTCGGGAAGCCTCGACAATCAGTGCCAGTTTGTACAACACTGACCGGACGCCGCTATACACTCGCTACAACGGCGGTATGAATCAGTGCAATAGCTGATCGGGGACCAATGGATTTAGGATATTCCTGTTGACCTACTAATAACTGATCCGCACTATAGCTCAGTGGTCGGAGCACTGCTTTCCCCCAGCCAAGTTAAGCAGCGTCGAGCGTGGTTACCAGTTGGATGGGTGACCGTTTGCACGCCTTGGCTTCAGTACAGTTCCCCCAGTTCACCCAGCTGTAAATGGGTACCTGCCCTCTTTAGGGTCAGGGAAGGTAAAGCAGCGAGGGAGAGGAGATGGGAGCCGCCCTCAATATGCTGGCCCTAGAGAAGTGAGGTCTCTGACGCCTCGCTCCCCCTACGACCTTATAGGTTATGGACTCCTTTACCTTTACTTTTTACTATCAATAAAGCAACTCTGACACAACATTGAACTTGCAGTGGTCTGGTCTTGCATTCAAAAACTAGGGGTTGGTTTGTTGTTCCGCTAAAAACTGTCTCGCTATGCCATTTTCGCTCGCAGGCAAAACCATCGCAGGATTGCTCTTTTAAGCAAAGGAAGTACAGTACCCCCCTGCCCATTCAGAAAGATTCACACCAGATTGAATGGGGGAGGGGACTGGTTTTTTCTCCATATTGTATCTTTAAAAAGGGGTAGAGGAGAGAGAAAAATTTCCAGTGAAAGAGTATTGAAATGAAAAGCAGCAGCAGTGGATATGCTACAGTCACTCTACAGTCAGTATTCATCAAGTTGGCTGTGGTGGAGCTGCGAAGCAGTTGATAATAATTAGGTACGACTGGTTGAAGCAACTTGCACGCGTAGACGTGCACCTTACACACATACGCATGTACATCATGCAAACGCCCACATGCGTGCGCGCGAGTACACATACACTCACACACATGTATACATAAAATACACACATAAACCCACGCACACACTCATACGCACGCACGCACGCGTGCGCGAGCGCGAGCACACACACACACACACACACACACACACACACACACAGCGTTCCTTTATTCCCAAACTACCACAATGTGCTGCCACCCAGCCACAAGCAGTGACTACTATACTTTTTTTAGTTTTATTTTATATTTTATAGCAGACCTATACTTTGTGTGGTGCCTACCTACTGCCTATCACCTCAGCGTATCTCTCTCTCTATCTATCTGTCTATCTTCTCTCTCTCTCTCTCTCTCTCTCTCTCTCTATATATATATATATATATATATATATATATATATATATCCAACATCAAACCAGAGATAGTGATCTCTTATTATTTTCTCTGCGGTAGCTCTGTGTGTGTGTGCATGCGCGCGCGCGCGCGTGTGTGTGTGTATAAGCAAGCGCGCAAGCGCGTCAGCGCATGGGCGTGCATGCTTGCCTGTGTATGTACGAGTAGTACGGCTGTCTGTGTGCATGCATGCACGCGTGCGTCAGTTCAACAATAACGACTTGGCAGCTGTAGTTATCGCCCATTATTCTTTACCCGTTACATAGACCGAAAGGGGTACACGGATTGTTATTCGGTTAACAAAAAAATATATATATAAAGATAAGAAAAGGTATTGAGGAAGAGTTGAATAGGGCTGAACGTCTGACCGGTCCAGTAGCGCGACACCTCCTTGTTTCATGGCAGACAGTTCAGGGCTTGGTGAACCTCCCCGGTGCCAGTGTGTAGTAGAATGGAGGGAGACCAGTGAATGAAGAACACTGAAACCTGTGTGCTTGCCTGCCCCTGGCGCCAGTTGTGCCAATGCTACAATTGTCAATGGAAGACGTCGTCGACTACAGAGAGAGAGAGAGAGAGAGAGAGAGAGAGAGAGAGAGAGAGAGAGAGAGAGAGAGAGAGAGAGAGAGAGAGAGAGAGAGGGGGGGGGGGGGGGGGGGGGGGGGGGGGGGGAGGGAGAGAACTCGAACTCGAACGATTTATTCACAAAAAGGCCATTGGCCCATACATGAAGGGGGGTTGCCAAACTGCTTAGTATTTTAGTGAGAAAAATAAGTAACACAAAAAACCAAAGTGTTAATGTATACCCACAACTACCCCATTAAGAAATCAGTTTTAAAAAAAAAGACTTCAGAAACCAAGATATTTCTTATTCTAAAGGCTTTACACAAATATAAAGCAAGGCTGCGCACAGTCTCAGGGTGACTAGATGCCACGAGTAGACAGAATCTAAATAAATTAGGCTGTCTACTATACTTTACCGGAATGTAATTCTGTCTTACATCTTCTAATACTGGACAGCACAGCACAAAATGCACTTCATCTTCCACTGTTTGCTTACATAATGGGCATAGCAACCTGAGGTCATCATCATCATGTTCTATATATCTAAATTTATGAACATTTATGTCTGATACACCAAGTCTAAACTTAGACATAATTCTTTTCAAATATATGTCCATATCAAGCTTTATATAAGGTTTGACATCGTGGAGAGAGAGAGAGAGAGAGAGAGAGAGAGAGAGAGAGAGAGAGAGAGAGAGAGAAAGAGAGAGATGGGGGAGGGGAGAGAGGGGGAGAAATAGAGACAGACAGAGAACAGAGAAACAGGCAGAGACAGACACAGAGACAGAGAACGCATGCACTACACACACACACACACACACACACACACACACACACACACACACACACACACACACACACAACACACAGCCAGGAAGACAGACAAGCGCACAGGCAGAAAGACAAAGACAGACAGACAGACACAAGGATGCATGTTAAACGCAAATTTGAGGATTTGAAATCATTCTTTCCTCACAATCTTTATATGAAGAAAAGAAAAGGGGGAAGGGGGAAAAGGGCAGAACAAAATAAAAGCAAGTTTGCAAATATCACAACAACAATACGAACAGGAACAAGTCTTAACACAGCGTGTTGTCTGCCTTCACAGTTCTCAC
>CM054136.1:28662282-28697282 GCA_028751875.1 Rapana venosa | reverse complement strand
TGTGTGTTTATTTTTATTTATTTATTTTTTATTTTATTCTTTCACATCGAGGATAATGGAATAAGCACCTTGTGGGTGTTTTTTTTTACATCCAATCCCCGTGTGTATGCGGTTTTGTAAATTTTATCATCTGTTCCCACCGGCACATAATGGCCTACTCTTACGAAAAGCGGAACAGAATTTAACGTATGCGCAAGATGTTCTGCGTGCGTTCGCACACGGGGCCTCGGTTTATAGTGTCATCCGAAGGACTTTTGGGGATAGTGGAGTCTGCACTGATTTTAACTTCAGGGGAAAACATCCCCTTGAACGGGAATCGAACCCGGGTCGTCAGAATGCGAGCGCAATGTTCTAACCACTAGGCTATCCCGTGCCCCTCCTCTCCCTCCCCCCTTCGCGCGCGCGCGCGGGCGTGTGTGTGTGTGTGTGTGTGTGTGTGTGTGTACTTGATTTTACCCTTTTCCGACATACCCTGCTGATTCCTATTCTAGGCAACCGTTACTTCAAATACAAAATCTTTAATATGAGCTCTCTCTCTCTCTCTCTCTCTCTCTCTCTCTCTCTCTCTCTCTCTCTCTCTCACTCACTCACTCTCTCTCTCTCTCTCTCTCTCTCTCTCTCTCTCTCTCCTCTCTCTCTCTCTCTCTCTCTCTTTTGCTAGATAACTTTCTAGAAATCGATCATTATATTGATGAATTCTACATTCAAAACATTGTCGATTATGACGCACGTGATTTTTTTGGTGATGAATTTTCAAGATATTGTGGAAGAAATTTCCCTGTGTTATTATTGCTGCTGCATTGTTTCATATTTATATACGTTGATAGTAATATGTTTATAACACTTATGTCATATGCCCACTCCATATGCCCACCATTCTTTTGTATTGTGGCCTAAGGCCGATGTACAGTAAAAGTCTGAAGTAAGTCTCCTCTCTCTCTCTCTCTCTCTCTCTCTCTCTCTCTCTCTCTCTCTCTCTCTCTCTCCCCTTCTATATGCAATCAGTCTGTATTTACTTTTTTCTTTTCATTTTTGGATCTTACTATATGTGTTGTAATCGTCATATCATGTTCGTATACCCCTTCATAAGGGGCCTTGGCCTATAAATGAATAAACAATCCGAATCCGAATCCGAATCTCTCTCTCTCCTCTATGATACTACTTTCATATGATACGCTCATACTTCCCTTCTTTCCTCGTTTGTATCTCCTCTTAATATTACCTGTCAGTCTTGTGTTTCATTTCGTCCCGGGAAAAAAAAAAAAAAGGTTGCGATATCTATACACATCCGTGCCGTTGACCTGATACAGCCATATTGGCATTCCACCGATTTGGTTGTTCTCTTTTCCCTGTTATTTCTATGAACCAAAGTGAACAGTATAACGTCTGCGCAATATCTACTTCTGTTTGTATCTGGCCTCGTTTTATTCCTCGTCTGAAGACTGTGTGTTTTTGTGGTCGTGTGGTGTGTGTGTGGTATTGTGTGTGTGTGCGTTGTGGTGTGTGTGTAGTTGTGTGTGTTTCGAGTATGTGGTTTTGTTGTTGACTTCATTTTACGCTGTCACTTTATTATATTAGAACCCCCCCCCCCCCCCCCCCAAAGAAAAACAAGAAAAAAAAAAAACACAACAACACAAGAAACACCAAAACAAAACAAAAACAGAAACCCGGTAATGTGGATGGGTTTAAGAAAAATATAATAATATATATATGTGTGTGTGTGTGTTGTGATTTGTGGTGTGTGTGTGTTTGTTGTGTGTGTGTGTGTGTGTGTGTGTGTTTGGGGGTAGTAAAAGTCAAGTCAGTCAAAATTTTATTTCCTTCCATATGGTGCACAGAATAAGCAAGGCATTTATTGTTTTCATAGCTGTGTGTGTGCGTGCGTGTGTGTGTACGCAATTTACTGGAAAGAAGAAGCAATGACTTTTTACCAAAGTTTGTGTCATGACCCGGCCCCCCTCCCCCCCTCTCTCTCTCGGCAAGTCTGTGTGTTGTGTGTGTGTGTGTGTGTGTGTGTGGTGTGGTGTGTGTGTGGGTGTTGTGTGTGTGCAATATGCCGAAAAGAGGAAGTAATGACTATTAACTCAGGTGTGAGCCAAGACCTTTTCTCTCTGTTAATACTTAAAACAAAACGTGAACATGCTTGTACGCACACGCGCGCGTGTATGCGCGCACACACGCACGAACACACCACACACACACACACACACACACACATATATATATATATATATATATAATATATATATATATATATATATATATATATATATATATATAATGGACAGGGTGTGGGGGTTGGGATGGGAGGATGAAGAAACCTGTTATAGGCCTTGCACTTTTTGCTGTTTGTATCTATATGCATGTACATGCATCTAACATGTGTGTATGTTCTTCGTAATTTAGTTTGTACATGTATCTACATGCGCCTACTTTGTATGTGCGTGTGCCCGTGCGTGCATGTGCGCGCGCGTATGTGTGCGCGCATGCACGCGCGCGTACGCAATAGCTGCCTTCGAAAGCCAGGCCTACACATTAAGCAGAAGTAAAACCACAAGGAAATCTAATTCAGCACCTTTGTTTTTCAGATCAAGATGCAAAGCCTTTTCCAACACTTCCTTCCTTGTGTGTGTGTGTGTGTGTGTAGGGGAAGGGGGGTACGCAAGCACGCTCCTTGTGTGTGTGTGTGTGTGTGTGTGTGAGTACGCTCGTGTGTTGTGTGTGTGTGTGTGTGTGTGTGTGTGTGTGTGTGTGTGTGTGTGTGTGTGTGTGCCCGTGTGTGTGTTTGTATACATGCCTGCGTGCGTGCGTACGTGGGTGATTAAAGGTATAGGGTTTCAGTAGCCAAAGGCTAAACGTCTCTTCGTCTGTATGTTTCAACGTCTAAATATATGTATATCTATATATCAACGTCTCTCTTCCGTCCTGTTAAATTTGACACGCTGTGTTAGCCGGAAGGATTGTGCACTCTCACAAACGGGGTTGATGAAAAATAACTCACGAGAACTGTGGCAAGATATCAATCAGTCTTTCTCAGAGTTAGATTATGAACATGTATATTATAAATGGGCTTGTGCCTGAGGCGTTTCCGCATAACCCGTTATAGATAGTGGACGCGCAGGAGAGGAGAGAGAGAGAGAGAGAGAGAGAGGAGAGAGAGAGAGAGAGAGAGAGAGAGAGAATGCGTAACCAAATTATTTTAAAATCAAGATCCTTTGTTCCCCTGGGAATGTAGAAGTTATACAATCGTCCCGTAACTGATGACTGAAACTCAATTTTAAAATGTTTATTAAAACACACACAAAACACACACACACACACACACACACACACTCACAGAAGTAAAACACATCAAAAGAAAAAGAACACACAAGAAAATACTGCTTTAAAAAAAAAGTCACTTACCGCCATTACTTTTATGTAATGCAATGAAAAAGAGAGAGATGAGAGAGAGAGAGAGAGAGAGAGAGAGAGAGAGAGAGAGAGAGAGAGAGAGAGAGAGAGAGAGAGAGAGAGGAGAGAGAGAATGATTTATTCACAAAAAGGCCATGGGCCCATACATGACGGGGGGTGCCGAACTGCTTAGTATTTGGGAGGGGGTAAAAGCAACAGCAACAACATGTTATTGTTTAACAAAAACTTCAGTTACCAAAATGCAAGTTAATATAACAATATCTCTCTTTTTCTGAAAGCTTTACACAAATATAAAGTGCGGCTGCACCTCAGGATGACTTGATGCCATGAGTGTATAGATTCTAAATAAATTAGGCTGTCTACTATATTTTAGGGGTATATAATTCTGCCTAACATCCTCTAATACTGGACAGCACAACACAAAATGTACTTCATCCTCCGGTGCTTGCTTACATAATGTGCATGTCAACCTGAGGTCATCAATATCATGAGAGAGAGCCATAAATCTTGCCCTTTACATCTTGCGGCTGACATCATTCTCTAGCATTTCTTACAGCAACTGATCATAACTTTATACTTTGTAATAAGTCTTTAGGGTTTGCCGCAGAATGAATGATAATGTCATTTTGCACCATCAATTTGAATTGAACGTAAAAGTTTCAAAGTAACTGATGTGTATAGCCTACTAGCTGCCAAACGAAAGTTGTAATGCTTTGCCTGTGGAGCACCCTATAAGCCGTTGCTTGTTGTTGCTCAGTGCTTCTGTGTATTATAATCTCTTTTTTTTTTTAAATAAACATTTCTTTAAACCAAGTCCTTCCGATGAGACTATAAACTGAGGTATTGAGTGCGAAGGTACTCAGAAAATCTTGTGCATTCGTTTAAACCTGTTCCACCATTTGGAAACATGGGCCATTGCGTGCCAATAGGAACAGATGACACTTTTTTTAAACGCAAGCACACTGGTGCCGTGTTTAGAAAGCACCCCTGAAGTCGAAATGCGGCTACCTTAATGACGGGAAGGGGGGAGGGGGGGGGGGGGGTCACATGCGCAAAATCCCACCACTGGTAAACCTCGGAGCTCCAACCAGGACCGAAAAAAAACCCACCTAATTCACGGGAATCTTACCAGCCTTTCTTTACGCTTTTTTGTTTTGTTTTGTTTACTTTGTAAGAATCTAGGATTCCACGCTATTTGGGAAGAAAATTTGGTTCCTGCAAGTTTCTGTCACGATTATTGTTTCCTCGTAAAAACAAGGTCTTGAAAGTGTATATAACTTTTCTGCTAAAAAGGACTAGTTCTTCAAAATGATTACTACCTTCTTGACCCCTTAGCTGTTGTACTTAACTCGTGCTAAAATCTGGCCAGATTTAGTTTTTATGGAGCCAGTAGTTCCGACAAGAGGCAACAGTTAAGTTTAGCCTTTTGCGATATTGTGGTTATTTTTTTAGTTTAGAACTGATCATGTATTTTTGTAAAAATTATGTCTTCACAGTTTCTGTCATGATTGTTGACCAATCAGAAATTTCGAAATATTCTAACTTCATTGCTGAACAGACAGTTTTTCAACATACATTTGTTCCATTCCTGAGCCCTTGGTTGTTCTGTACAAGTTGTTGTAATGTGGATGTAGGAAAAGACGATACATGATGATAAACTGCAAATTTCGTTTTTGTACACAAGCAATAATTCTCGAGAATTCTCTCAATTGTGATTGTGAGGCTATAGTGTATGCAAAGCTCTGCGTGCGTGCATGCTGCGCGCACACGCAAGCGTGTGTGTGTGCATGTGTGTATGTAAGCAAACTCGCGGACACTCGCGCGCGTGTATAAACGACCTTTATTTGTATTCCACAACAATATAAAAATAAATTCTTTGACAAACCAAATAAAAGCTGTTTACATGCCTTCAATATCACATGTTCACACAAGAAGGGGGTACGAGGCAGAAAAAAATGTTTGGACACGCCTGAAGTGGTTCAACCAATACAGAGTAGAGGTGTCCAAGTATGGACAGAAAGAAAAACAACAATGAAAGGGGGAAAGGGGGGCGAAGGGAGGAAGTTGGGAGAACACGGAGAAATCGGTAAGGTGGGAAAGGAAAATCGCTTTTCCTAAGTCACTCACTTCTTCCAACTGTTAACAATTTCTCGATCCCCGGAAAAGAAAAAAACCCACCAGGGTTTGTTTGTTTGTTTTATATTCTTGAAATTTGGTTGATCTGCTACTGCGACATTTTATCACATTTTATTTATCAGTTTGTTCGTCTCTGGTCAGTTTTGTTTTCTCCGATGCACTGGCACCTCTGGTTACCCCTTACCTCAACAGTTTACTTCGTGTTCTGTGCTTGTCTGTTTGCTTCCGTTTCTGTCTCTTTGTCTTATTGCTTGTCTGTTTGCGTCCGTGTCTGTCTCTTTGTCTTATTGCTTGTCTGTCTACGTCCGTGTCTGTCTCTTTGTCTTATTGCTTGTCTGTCTGCTTCCGTGTCCGTCTCTTTGTCTTATTGCTTGTCTGTCTGCTTCCGTGTCTGTCTCTTTGCCTTGTTGCTTGTCTGTCTGCGTCCGTGTCTGTCTCTTTGTCTTATTGTCACTACCATGTCTGTGACTGCTTCGTGTTACAGCTACTTTGCCTCTTGCGTGCAGGGAACTATAAATAATATGTGCAGCCCAATTTTTTTTTTATTCAGTACGCAATTATGTGCATGTGTACAATGAACGGGTCTGTACGAATTCATAAGCTCGCATTCTCACACCACACACACACACACACACACACAAACACACACACAAACACACACACACACACACACACACACACACACACACACACACACACACACACACACAACACACGGGGACGGGATAGCCTAGTGGTTAGAACATTGCGCTGGCAATCTGACGACCTGGGTTCGATTCCCGTTCAAGAGGATATTTTCCCCTGGAGTTAATTTCAGTACAGACTCCACTCTCCCCAAAAGTACTTTCGGATGAGACAATAAACCGAGGCCAAGTGTGCGAACGCACGCAGAACATCTTGCGCACACGTTAAATCCTGTTCCGCTTTTTGTAAGAGTAGGCCATTATGTGCCGGTATGAACACATGATAATTTACAAAAACGCACACACACGGGGACTGGATGTAAAAAAAAGCACATAAGTGCTTATTCCATTATCCTCGAGATAAAAGAATAAAATAAAATAAATAAAATAAAAATAAAACACACACACAAACGCAGGCAAACACCCGCTCGCGCGCGCGCATGCACATAAATACACAGAGTAACAGAAAAGCACTCATACACGCATGCCCCTTCCCCCCACCCCCACCCCCTGCCACACACAGACCACACACACACACACACACACACACACATATATATATATATATATATATATATATATATATATATATATATATATATATATATAAGGGAACAAATTGCCCAAACGGCCTTCTTTCATTTTCAATCCTTTAGGCTTTAACACCGCCATCTAGACTTAGTTACTGTATCTTAATTAAAGGATTCCAGGCACTAGACTTAAAGAATGAGACCCGGTTGTTTACACTGCATTACCAGAACGACAACTTACTATTTCGCGTGAACGATTCTTCTAAATTGATTTGTGCGGAAGAAGGAGTGGGGGAATGATGAGGGGTAGAGAATTTAGTGAAGGAGGGGGGGGGGGGGGGGGGGGGCGATACCTTGAGGAAAGGAAGAGGTGAGTCAGAGCTCATATTACAGCCTATACAAAGCGAGTCTGGCACTAACCTGCCTAGCTGTCCAAGCACCCCATACTGTTCAAAACAATATCTGTTACCTGAAGCAGTCTACAGTCAGTATGGTTGGTATACATGGTCAGTGGTTTTCAGTTACTGGGTACCGAAGAGTACATACGGTCTACTGGACTGAACTGACCCTGGTATTAAAGACGCGGCCAGTAAATGATTTTTATTAAATATTTGACTAATATTCTCTGTCTGTCTGTCTGTCTCTGTCTGTCTGTCTCTGTCTGTCTCTGTCTGTCTGTCTGTCTGTCTGTCTGTCTCTCTCTCTCTCTCTCTCTCTCTCTCTCTATATATATATATATATATATATATATATATGTATATATCCAAATATATATATATATATATATATGTGTGTTGTGTGTGTGTGTGTGTGTGTGTGTGTGTGTGTGTGTGGTGTGTGTGGTGTGTGTGCGTGCGTTTGGTGTGGTTTGTGCGTGCATACATGTGTGTGTGCATGCTTGTGTTTGTGTGCACACGCGCATGCATATATGGGTGAGTGTGTGGGTATGTGTGAATGCGCGTGCGTATGCATATGGTGAGTGTGTGTGTGTGTGTGTGTGTGTGTGTGTGTGTGTGTGTGTGTGTGTGTGTGTGTGTGTGAGTGAGTGAGTGTGTGTGTGTGTGTGTGTGTGTGTGTGTGTGTGGTGTGTGTGTGTGTGTGTGTGTGTGTGTGTGTGTGTGTGTGTAAAGAAGATTAAGGCAGCTTTGATTTCTAGATGGTATACCGAATAAGCAATGCTTTGCTTTTTTTTTTCCATCAAGGCATGAGTGTGTGCTGTGTGTGTGTGTGTGTGTGTGTGTGTGTGTGTGTGTGTGTGTGTGTGTGTGTGTGTGTGTGTGTGCGCACGGGACCTAACTGACTGCATAATGCATAACGCTCAAGCTCGACTCAGCAGAGGCAGCAATAGCGCCGTAACAAAAGCGAACCGTTAAGTACAGAGATCACATCATCGCACAATGGGCTTTACATGCGCCAACAGGAACCAACAGTGCGAGATGGACACACAGACAGATTATTAGATAGTTACATAACCAAACCAACCACACAACACACACACACACACACACACGCGCGCGCGCGCGCGCGCGCGCAGTCTATTTGCTTAACTGCATCGCATACACTGATCAAAGGCATTGGTCGCAATCGATTGGCACCAGGAAACAAAGTGTTGACAGCATATGAAAGCAGATAGCGAGAGAGAGAGAGAGAGAGAGAGAGAGGGGGGGGGGATGGAGAGAGAGACAGACAGACAGACAGACAGACAGAGATAGAGACAGACAGAGACAGAGACAAAAACACAAAGACAGAGATACAGGCACACAGACAGAGTACCGAAACACAGACTAGCAGAAATATATATATATATATATAAACCAACACAGTTATTTCATTTTTCTCTTTTCGCCCCTTTTCTCATTGTAGTTTTGTCCATGCACATGATTTTTGTGGGTCCTAGCACTTGCACGTATTTCAAGATTCACAATTCAGCTGTAGATTTTTTTTTTACATCGAATTTATTACAGTAAAGATAGTAAATGGGATACATAAAAGAAAACTCTTAATCACATAATTTTTGTTTTCAACCTAGCATAAAACGTTCACGCATCTCCTCCTTAAAGACATCAGCTCTACAGTACATATGCATTTCTTGAAATGACCCAGCAAAATTCTGTTTTGTGGCCAAACGGAGCGGCTAACTTTAAAAACTTCAACAGCAGACGTTTACAAGCGTTTCTGAAAACAGCTGACCTGCCGGATGTGCAGCAGAACCCGCGTTGCAAAGGAGTGTCTGTCTGTCATTAAGGATACAGGATAGTTCTTAACCCCTCGTGTAAACCAACAATAGTATCCGGTTATGCCTGGACTGCCGTATAAAATCTTTCGATAACAATGTTGTAATGCAACGGTTCTGGGTGATGTGTCACGACGCAGTAACTACTTTTCCACCGAGGCCTAAAACTAGGCTTATGTGCCTCTAAAGTATGTGGTACACCTACTATATAAAGCGGACGGGTTTGGTGTTTTTTTTTAAATCAAAAGCTTTTTAAATTAACACAGTCCTGGGTGCTTGGATAATGTAAACATGACATTATTAACACAACTGATTTGAATTTAACTTAAGTAAGGTTTTTTCCTAGGGTAATAGATTACGCATTATATGCTTGGGGGGTGGTTCACATCCAGCACTGACTGTTTAAGAACGTCTAACTTCAAACCTGTGGGTCTATAAACTCGTGGGTTCAAATCTCAGCAGTGGTGTCTAATGAATTAAAGTTGCGGACTTTTACGATCCCCTGTGTTCAAGATTCCGTAATATATGTCAGAGTTCAGTGGGTTACGGAAACATAAACATGCCCAGCATACCTCCTGTACCTGGAAAGGGATGGGCTCCGCAAGGCTCAACCTGTCCATAAGAAACAGCCTGAAAAATTCAGCGCAGTGCCCTAGCGACTTTCTGGGAGTTTTTGGAAAACAGAAAGAAAAGAAACAGGATATAATAGAACGAAAATTATTATTATGATTTAATAATTGAAACGAATAGCTTCAAACAGTTCTAGTGTTGATTTATGTCAGAGAGTTACTAATGATAAAAGAAGAGTAGGCCATTGTGTGTCTGTGGAAACATGACAAAACTGCATACACGCGGGAACTGCATGCAAAAAAAAACCCCCACGCACGAGAGCTTATTCCATTATCATCGAAATATAAAAAAAATTAAACAGAGAGAGAGAGAGAGGGGGGGGGGGGGGGGGGGGGGGGATAGCCGGGTGGTTAGTTACAACGGCCCGTGTGTATGTTTCTGTGTGCGGTGTGTATGCACACGCGTGTGTATGTATGCTTTCCACATTTTTGTACAATGCTGCTAGTCTCATGTCAGTACTATGTGTTTTAAAAAAAAATAGGCCAGAGCGGATATAAAAACTGTGAAAGGCTCTACAGATGTGGCGCTTGCATTTTTCTTCCTACCACCATTGTCATCGCTTGCCCCCCTCAAACTCACTTAACTGTGCACATTTAAATAGCACAATGTCTATTCTAATCATATCTAAACCGATCTGTTGCAGATTTTTTTTTTTTTTAAAGTAAGCTTACACCTTTCTTTATTCTTCTTGCCCTTGAGACATTAACACAGGTATGCTGTTTTCACGAGGTGTCTCGTGTCACTGATCCCAATATCACTTACTAGGTTCGTCTGTCGTTTGCGTGTGTGTATGTATGTATGAAAGAGATAAACACGGACAGTAGGTCAGAAAACAAACAACATAGTCAGATGAGAAAATTGGTCACCTCAAACTCTGGACAGTTTGACCGAGATTCAAAGTGTTGAGATTCTGGATTCTAGGAATATCTACCTGGTTACAGGACTTGATAGCACACTCAATAATATACGAGAAAGGATGCTAGTAAGAATCTGGTTTAGTTTTTAACAGAGAATAAAGGATAATATGAAAGGATAAGTAAAAGAAAGACAGGAAGCTACATTACACACAAAAAGAAAGAAAATTATATCAAAGAAAAAGAAAAAAAAGAAAGCTAAGGGAACGAAGAGAAAGTGAGCTATTTATTAAAGAAATACAATGAATAGAAAGAAAACACACACACACACACACACACACACACAACACACACATATATATATATATATATATATATATATATATATATATATATAATATATATAATATATATGTATGTGTGTATGTAATATAATATATATAGCCAAACTAACCTTCAGCACCAGGCAGCACCACACATTATATATATTATTATTATTATTATTCAACTCACACAGCCATTGCATCCTACGCTCCAGATTCATACCGCCATATACTTCCTCGGAAGTCGTAGTATGGCTGCCTATATGGCGAGGTACTTAAAAAGTCAAACACGCAAAATTCTCATTCAGACTGCAATTTCAATCTCACAGTGATTCTTAGGTAGGATGGGTGAGTCAGAGTGGTGCATATTCTGGTGGGTGAAGCTGGGGAACGCACAACAACAACAGCAAACGCCATATTGTTGGGGGGGGGGGGGTAATGAATGTAATGTCATCCCAGCCGACTGGATCAGACAATAGATACAAGTCACAGATAAAGAGAAATCAGGATCCAAAGAGGACATCCTTATTTACCAGAAGAGAGAGAGAGCGAGAGAGAGAGAGAGGAGAGAGAGAGAGAGAGAGAGAGAGAGAGAGAGAGAGAGAGAGAGAAGAGAGAGAGAGAGGGAGAGAGAGAGACGCTTTGACGCTTTGACCAATTTATTGTCATTGCCCAAAGTGGCCTATTGACAAGGGGGGTTATACACGACTTTCTTTTGTAAATACAAATAAATACAAGAAAAATCACATGATGCATTTAACGTAATGAAAACCAAAAAACCAAAAATGAGCTCTTATGAACGGATACGACTTTAAGCTCTGACGTAAACTCAGTTTCAAAATGAACACAAAGTAATAGCAAGGATGAACAATAGGAACCAATAAGCAATGACTAAAATAATGAAAAGAACATTCTAGAATGCGATATTAGACCATCCATTGACATTGTATGTGAAATTTTCAAAAAATATTCTTGCTGGAGACTACAGCGTAATTATAAATGTTTCTTTATGTGTTTCACAAAATGCTGGAGTTTACATAATATAAATGTTACTTTAGTTTAGTCACAAATGTTAAGCTAATTGGAACTTAGCTGAAATTGTCTTAATTTCAGTGCTTCAGCAATAAACTTTGCAACCGATTTGATCACAATATCATCATCGGACGATAAGATAGAAAAAATATCTTGCCTTCGGAAAGCTTCTAGATTGAGAACACCACAGTTTTCACGTATGGAAACATATGATTGACAATGAAACAGGAAATGCACTTCATCATCAAGAATATGACCACACATAGGGCATGGGAACTGTGTGGACGTCTCAGGTTGAAACCATCTTTTGTTTGCATTGAAGCCGAGTGTTCTTAGTCGAAATCTTGCATAAATTAGTCGATGCCATTTGTCAGTGACTATTCGAAGATACTTTTCAGCTTGAAAAGCACACTTAAACGAAAAAAAACCAGCAGTATTTATCTTTACTTTCCATGTCCGAGTGCCAATTTTGTTTAAATGAACAAATGAGTCTGTCTTTCAATTCAGAAATAAACCCATGCTCGCTACCTACTTCCTGAGACAACCACACGATTCCAAAATCATGTTCTGATAAAAACTGTTTAACTTGATATGCCCAATTCTTCTTACCCAGCTCCATTTGTATAACCATCATGTCATAAGACTGCCTACATAAACGTGACCCTGGAAGTTTCAGTAGTTTTAGCCAGTACTTAATACACTTAACAGACGTTCTGATGTTTAAAGGATATCTTCCCGTTTCTCCATATAGTACAGTATTTGACGAATGGATTGGGACATTTAAGAAACGTTTGATAGCATATGTATGTATTTTTTCTATATGTGGATTAACAGTAAGTCCCCATATTTCAGATGCATATGTAAGTAAAGAGAGAGAGAGAGAGAGAGAGAGAAGAGAGAGAGAGAAGAGAGAGAGAGAGAGAGAGAGAGAGAGGAGAGAGAGAGAGAGAGAATGAAACCGAATGCGTCTTATCCTTGCTTGAAACGTGTCTCTCCTAAGAGTCGACAGATTGCAAGCAAAGTGATTCCCAGCCCACTGATGTCATGTGCAGTATGCACAGGAAAAATGAATACCTGAATTCCAAGGCGGAAAAAGGAACAACAAGAAAACCCCACCCTCATTCATTAATACCAAACGAGCAGCATCGGTGGTCTACATAAAACACACCTGTCTAAAAAAACACCTTAAAACAAACAAAACACCCACAATCAAAACCGACCCCCCTTCCCCCCTATCATCTCTCTCTCTCTCTCTCTCTCTCTCTCTCTCTCCTCTCTCTCTCTCTCTCTCTCTCTCTCTCTCCACACACGGATGTTATCCGGTTTTGCCCACTCTGTGGCATTTTCAATTCCTTCTAACGCCAACCATGTATTATGGCCTAAGGCTGAGATACATTAAATTTCTGAGTTCTGAGTTCTGAGTTCTCTCTCACACACACACACACACACACACAC
This sequence comes from Rapana venosa, assembly GCA_028751875.1. Taxonomy (NCBI): domain Eukaryota; kingdom Metazoa; phylum Mollusca; class Gastropoda; order Neogastropoda; family Muricidae; genus Rapana; species Rapana venosa. Next base: position 28,683,992 of record CM054136.1, on the reverse strand, counting down.
ACACACACACACACACACCACCACCACCACCACACCACCACCAACCAGAAGTACAAAAGAAAACCAAATGAAAGAAAAGTATACAGTAAAACACGAAAACAGCATAGGGAGCATATACTAAAGCGAGAGAGATTGTACACCTGCGGTAGCTGGCCACCTAGGCCCATGAACGAATGAATGAATGAATGAACTCTCTCTCTCTCTCTCTCTCTCTCTCTCTCTCTCTCTCTCTCTCTCTCTCTCTCTCAAGATAACTCAGCTATTTAAAGAAAAGGCCGACTCACCTTGGACAAAAAGCAGGGAGATCACTTGAAGCTGAAGCCACATTTTGACTGAAGAAATAAAACTGGAGAAAAAAAACTACCACAACTCCTGTAGGTAAACTGTCCCAAGCAAGTCAGCCTTGATATCATTAACCACGAAGTGCTACTACAAAGACGCGTGCCGCTTTATCCATCCACAGAGACACTCGCACCGTGATGAGAAGAAACTCGTATCGCTGGCAATTATTGTCGTCTGGTTTAGATGAATGCTGACAGGATGTGACGTAGTACCGATTTCACTGGTTGCAGACTACTAGACATAAATCTGAAACAGACGATAAATGACACCAGTTTAATCTACGTGATTATGATTTAAAATCACGACTAAACCGTTTGCTACTGACTCCAACTGAAATTAGGACTTGGTTCTCATTTTTTTTAATCAGTAATTTGACCTAAATTCAAGTTCTACACAAAATGTCCCCGTTCTTTCCCCGCCTTCACAGCAAGGGCAGATTAATAGGTCAATCTAGCAAGTTATATCTAGCAGTTATAATTTGGTAATTTTTACAATTGTGCATTTTACATAATTTTCTGCCAGTATCGATCCAACCAAGATAGGTTAAGACAACACACACACACACACACACACACACACACCACACACACACACACACACACACACACACACACACACGGATTTAAGCAGACTGATTTCTCATTACTGATGACACAGAAACAAAATTGTCATTAGGATATTCGCAAACAAAAGGTCATTTTATGCACGTTTGAGGTGAAGGTGGCTTTTTTCCCTAATAAAAAAAAATGATAGTCTTTGTTTACTTGTTTTAAAAGTATGTAGCTCCTACACGAAGGTACACTTGCCTGCGCAGACATGCACACACACACATGCGCCTACACATTCTATCACATATCCTTGGAGAGAGAGAGAGAGAGAAGAAGAAGAGAGAGAGGAGAGAGAGAGAGAGAGAGAGAGAGAGAGAGAGAGAGAGACAGACAGACAGACAGACGACAGACAGACAGACAGACAGACAGACAGACAGACAGATGGAGAGAAAGAGATATAAATGGGAATGGGGGCAGTTAGGAGACACTTTAGCTGAAGGAAAATTGTACACATAATCAAATTTTGCTACATCTGTACATTAATAAAGTTTGGCCGATATTCCGACACAAACACACGCAGAGAGACAGAGACAGAGATACAGAAAGAGAGAGAGGCCTCGTCTTGGCAAAAACTACTTTGGCTCCACCCGAGCCGACTAGGTAGATATTTATTATTCTTTGTTCTTCCTCGGCTAGAGCTCCGAGGTTCACCAATGGTGAGATTTTGTGTATGCGGCCGTTTTCCCCCACCATTAAGGTGGCCTCAGGTAGACATTGATTAGAGAGGCCGCCATCCCCTCCAAAATCATAACTGACAAAGAAACAACCAAAACAACACAAAAAACAAACAAAATCACAACACAAACAAACCTACACCCCCCAACCCTAACCCCCACCGCCAATTCCCTTGAAAACCGTTTTCAATACAAACTCTAAAGCCCAACTATAAACCGCAGCCTCCAATCCACTTCTTTACTTCTTTACAGAAGTCAAAATCATAATTCTGTAACGAATCTTCTAAACCACACATCATCATCGACCTTCGACCTACCCCCCCCCCCCCCCCCCCTAAAGAAAAAAACCCAAACAAACAACAAACAAAAAAACCCACAAGTTGTGACATAAAGATTAATGTTATTCCCTGCCAGCCACACCCACTCGCTGTCTGCTGAGGGGCAGCGGCCCGGGGTTGGGAGAAGAGGCAGTCGGCATCAACAAGGCTCTGACCTTCGGATTGTTACTTCCCCCATGGGGATGCCCAGGGGCCTGTCAGTATAAATAGCATCCCCATCTTCTGGAAATTCTGTGCTAGGAATTCCCTCTTTTCCATCCCCTTCTCTTTTTTTTCTGCCTTGTTCCTGTTTTTGCCACTTTTCTTGTCTATTTTTGGTCCATTCTCCTGCCTTTTTATTCCAGAAAGACTTTTAGTATAATCCCCCTCCCCCTCCCCACCTTCCCATGCCGAAGTCGGATGCGCTGGGCCTGACTTGTCAGGCGCTTAACGGCAGTGCGATACATTTTCGCTCATATGACAGACAACAATGATTTGCTCTTTGAGTGTTCGAGAAAAAGGAAGGATTAAAACTGAAACCTGCTGCTCACGACAACTCCACACAGACGTAATACAGCGGTTCGAAAAAAAAAGAAATGATGCACATATATATTTAGAGTAAGCACAATTGGTCTGGGTACAACCACACGCGACGGTAATGGCACTGGTGATGGGCACTGAAGGGAGTTTCCAGTTCCTTCACCGACAGACGCTATAGCCGAGTGGTTAAAACCGGGCGACTCCAATCCTATAGGTCCATGATGTCGTTAGTTCGAATCTCGGCGGCGTCTGGTGAATTAAAGTCGGTGATTTTCACCATCTCCCAAGTCAACTTCAAGTGCAGACCTGCCAGTCGTAATTCCTTTCGTGTATATACACATAGAAAAGATCAAATTTGCACTTTTAAGATCCCGTAATTCATGTCAGCATTCGGTGGGGTACGGAAACACGAACATACTCAGCATATATCCCCGAAGTCCGAATGTGGCTACCTTCATGGTGGGCAAAATTTGTCGTTATACGAAAAATCTTACTGTTGGTGAACCTCAGACCTAGCCAAGGAACAAACAAAAAAAAACCCACACCAAAATCCTGAAAGTAAACATGTGCTTTGAACAAGACAACAACCGGGGCGTGTTATGTGAATGAACGTGTAACATCTTGCACACCGCTAGAAACTATGTGAATGAACGTGTAACATCTTGCACACCGCTAGAAACTCGTGCGCTTGTCCCTGAAGAGAACAACACAGCTCTGGTCGGTAGTTTGCACGACAAACATACCCAGCATGCACTCTGCAGAGGCTAGAGAGGTTGGACTCCGCTTTATTCGACTTGGCCAAGACATACTGCTAGAACAGTTCTGACTGACTCTACTATACATACATCACTTGTCCAGTCTTTCAAAACGTGTTTGTGTGCGGTGGGTGGCTGGGTATTGGGCGGAGAGAAACATTGTAGGAAGACTGCAACTTCATTCAAAGCTATTCTCAAACTTTCTTTTAATCAATATGGTTTTGGAAATTTTACAATAGAAGAACAAAGTGCAGACTAAAAACGGACGAAAACAATTATTGCCAAAACCTTTCGTATGTGAATGCAAAATGTGTATTAAAATCACCTTCAAAACTTCTCAAATTGTCAAAAAGAAATACTAATGTCTTCTGTTGGTTACAGCAATTAATGAATATGATGAGCGCCTGTAGAAATATATCAGTATTTCCTTATCTGGTCACAAAGCCATCTGGTCGAATACTATTTGTCTTTTTTTCTTTCTTGCACATGAAAAATGTCAATTAAAAGAAGTCGTGTTCAATCTTGTCAAAGTGTTATACACACACACACACAAAATCTCTCCGACTCTCTCTCTCTCCCTCACACACACAGATATATATATATATGGGGGGGGGGGGGGGGGGGGGGGGGGGGGGGTGCGCGCTTGAGCGAGCGCTTGAGCGAGAGAGAGATCTTGACACAAACCTCGTGACTTGTCACTTCCTTCATTTAAACACTTGAAGTCTTAATCGGATGTAGGTATTCTCCCCAGAAACACTTCCTTAACCAATATATCATGTAAGGGCCGATCCAAAACCCATGCAGAAATTCTTCTTCGTCGAACGCTCAGACAGAAACTATTGTTGTCTGCTATATGAGCGAAAATGCGTCACGCTGCCATTAAGCGCCTGACAAGTCAGGCCCAGCGCATCCGACTTCGGCGCAAGAGAGAATAGTTACCTTTTAAGTTCTTTCTGGGGAAAAAGGCAGGAGAATGGACCAAGAAGGCAGAAAATAGACAAGAAGGGGGTGACAGGAAGAAAAGTAACAAGGCAGAAACAAAGAGAGTGATAGAAAAGAGGAAATTTCTAGCACAGAATTTCCAGAATGTGGGGATGCTATTTATACTGATAGGCCCCCGGCATCCCCTCGGGGGATCAAGTAGAAATGACTGTCTATAAATTTACACAAAGAAATATCACTTCATCCTTACTGAAATCTTGCCTAGGTACCAAAAAAAAACTGCCACATCCCTCCAACTCACTGTATAATCACACACAAATTCGGTCACACCCTTACCACATAGGTTTTCTTCCCTTCTTTTAAACACGGATTTTTTGGCGTGTCTCGAAAATGCAAAGGTCATAGGGCGAGTCTTGGAGTTGCGAGAAAACGCAGAAGGTTGCCCTTGGTTAAGGAAGTGTTTCTGGGGAGAATACGTACATCCGATTAAGCCTTCAAGTGTTTAACTGAAGGAAGTGAAGAGTCACGAGGTTTGTGTCAAGATCTCTCTCTCTCTCTCTCTCCTCTCTCTCTCTCTCTCTCTCTCTCTCTCTCTCTCAATCGCTCGCTCGCCCGCCCCCCCCCCCCCCCCCCACACACACATTATAGCTGTTAGAGAGAGTGAGAGAGAGAGAGAGAGAGAGAGAGAGAGAGAGAGAGAGAGAAGAGAGAGAGAGAGAGAGTAAAGACACACACACATACACACACATCGTCTAATAACACTGAAAGTGAACAGACGTAAAATTGAAGACAGCAACAACAACAACAACAACAACACACACACACACACACACACACACACACACACACACACACACACACACACAATTATAGCTGTTAGAGAGAGAGAGAGAGGGGAGAGAGAGAGAGAGAGAGAGAGAGAGAGTGTGTGGTGTGTGTGTGTGTGTGTGTGTGTGTGTGTGTGTGTGTGTGTGTGTGTGTGTGTGTGTGTGTGTGTGTGTGTTGTTGTTGTTGTTGTCATTGCTGTTGTCTTCAGTTTTACGTCTGTTCACTTTCAGTGATATTCATTAGACGCTGTTGTGTGTTGTGTGTGTGTGTGTGTGTGTGTGTGTGTGTGTGTTGTGTGTGTGTGTGTGTCTGTCTGTCTGTCTGTCTGTCTGTCTGTTAGAGCAGCAGTGTCGGCAGCCACTGCTGTGACAGTGGTGGGGGTGGTCACGCGGGAAGGTGGGCATGGTGGATGGATGACAGAGACGGACAGCAGTGGAGGAGACATGGAGAATTTCACTGTCACACGTCAAGTCTGTACACTCCACCCCCCCCCCCCCCCCCCCCCCCCCCCCCCCCCCCCCACTCCCCAAACCGGCTGGCAACACTGACTACTTGTTCATTGAATTTCCTTCTTTCTTTTGTTTTTTCGTTCCTCGGCTAGAGCTCCGAGGTTCACCACTAGTAAGATTTTACGTATGCAACCATTCTCCCCCCTCCCCCCACCATGAAGGTAGCCGTATTTCGACTTCGGAGATGTATGCTGGATATGTTGGCGTTTTCGTGACCCAGTGAACGCTGACATTAATTTCGGGATCTTTAACGTGCAGATTTGATCTTCTGAAGGCATTGGCAGGTCTGCACTTGAAGCTGACTTGGGAGATGGTAAAAATCCCCACCCTTAATTCACCAGATACCGCCGAGATTTAAACCCACGACTTCCTGGGCTCATGAGACTGATGTCAAACGGTCTTTACCACTCGGCTATAGCGTAATGTCAATGGCAAAAGACCACTTTCAATGTCATTGTCATTCCCTCTCTGTCTGTCTCTGTCTGTCTCTGTCTCTGTCTCTCTCTCTCTCCTCTCTCTATGTCGCCTCACTCTATATTTGTGTAAAGCTTTCAGAATAAGAGAGATATTGTTATCCTAAGTCATATTTTTGCAGCTGACTTTTTGTTATACAGTAACATGTTGTCGCTACTATTGCTTTTACTCCCACCAAAATACTAAGCAGGTCGGCAACCCCCTTCATGTATGGGCCAATGGCCTTTTTGTGAATAAATCATTCGAGTTCGAGTTCTCTGTCTGTATCTGTGCGTGTGTATGTGTGTGTGCGTGTGCGGGCATGCGTGCTAATCGCCTTTTTCTGAACTTTTTTTCTTCTAAACTAGTTCCACACTGAGCAGCAACTTCTTTTTACTTAAATCAACGATGCATAATTTAAATTTAATTTTTTAATTTAATTTATTTTAATTTTAATTTTTAATTTTATACCACTTTAAGTCACGAGATTTCTCTGCGTGAAATTCGGGCTGCTCTCCCCGGGGAGAGCGCGTCGCCACAAGAGCAGCGCCACCCTTTTTTTTTATTTATTTATTTTTTTTTGGTCTGCAACTGTATCTGTTTCCCTATCAGAGTGGCTTTTTTCTAAGAATTTTGCCAGGGACAACTCCCTTGTTGCCGTGGGTTCTTTTACGTGCGCTGAAAATTTTGTGTAACACACGGGACCTCGGTTTATCGTCTCATACGAAAGACTAGCGCCCAGACCACCACTCATGGTCTAATGGATGGGGAAAAATTTCGGGCCCAAACGGGGTACGAACCACGCACACACCCGACCCGGACTTTTCGCATTCTAGACAGGCGCGTTACCTCTAGACCACCGATCCACTCGCTTCTTTCCGAACTCGATAGCCTTTTATACTACCATTAAAAAATTAATTAAATATATTTTTTTAAACCAACCCTGGGCACGTGTGGTGTGTGGATATAGGCCTATGCTGTTCTTTCATCGCATAAAGCTTTTTTTTAAATATATAATTATCCTTACAAATATCTTCTTGTGGCATAGGCCTAGCATTTCTGTCTCTTTTCTTTTCAAGTATTTTCATACGCTACGAACCAATTAGCTGCAGGTATTATCCTTGTAAAACTAACATTTCTGGAGGTGTTTCAATGTGGGCAGGAAGGTAAGTCTATGTTCCAAGATCTCATGTACTAAAGGTTCCTCCCCTAAGAGGTCCTACAGATCAAGCACTTTTCTTTTTCTTTCTTTTTTTTTTTGGGGGGGGGGGGGGAGGAGGGAGTGGTTGTTCCTCGGATAGAGCTCAGAGGTTCACCAATAGTAAGATTTTGGGTATGCGACCGTTTTTACCTAGCGTTAAGGTACCCGTATTCCGACTGCGGGGATGGTGTCTAAAATCATACACCTGCGTGCATGCGTTTTTTAAAATTTTGTCATCCATTCCCACCAGCTGAAAGTGGCCTACTCTTCCAAAAGGATGGCAACGGATTTTTAACGAGTGCATAAGCGTGTGCACAAGATGCTCTGCATGCGTTCGCACACGGGACCCAAGTTTTCAGTCTCATCCGAAGAACTTTTAGGAGAGCGAGTCAGTTGTTATGTTAACTCTGGGGTACAATTCCGTAAAACGGGCGTCTCCGAGGTGGCTCGATCCCGGGCCGTCAGATCACGAGCACACCACTCTATCCACTAGGCTACCCCTCCCCCCCCCTTCAGCACTTATTTGTAATTAAGGAAAGAAGTCAATCAAAACCAATCGGGCTATATCACCAAGTGTTGTTACACCTAAAGGTAGATGCGTGAGAATGTGTGAGCGTAAAACAACATTTGATCAATCACCCACATGCATCTTTCTCGTCAGCGAATTAAACATGGTTCAATTCAGTTCAATTCAATTTTATTTTTTTATTGTCCTCTGTTTAAAGGAAAATTGTTCTGGAGTGATTAAAAAACTATTTAGACAAGTAATAGAATACAGACATAGAAAAAAAATGCGCATGATAAAAGGCAACATTTGTTAAACACACTAACAGTCATACCCAAACACACACACACACACACACACACACACACACACACACACACACACACACACGCTCACACGCACGCATGCATTCACACACAACTTTATTAAAGGAATTTTGTTTTACAGTGATTAAAAAGCGGATCTAAACAACTGATAGTATATGCACACATACAAATTTGAACACACGTGATAAAAGGTTTGTTTTCAACATATCGTTTTTGGGGGTGTTGGTGTGTGTTTTTGCGGGGGGGGGGGGGGGGGGGGGTTAACCTAAAATAGACCAAAATGTACATTTTTATTGCCAGAAAGAAAGCTGCCCATATCAAAATATCTTCAATGTTTACAAGCCTCATACAATTATGACTCGCAACCTGTCCGTTTTGGAAGGTGGCTAGAGTGTACTGGCACTAACAGAGTGCTTCCTTGCCAGGTAACAACATGGACCAAGTTCAACACCCGAGTCACACGATGATGTCATGCCTTCATTTCATCAAGCCTCACTCAACGTGATGATGTCATGCCTTCAATGCATCATGCTTCACTCAACACCAGAAAAAACAATGTCATGCCTTCTAAAGAAGCTGATTTGGTGCATGTGTGTGTGTGTGTGTGTGTGTGTGTGTGTGTGTGTGTGTGTGTGAACGCATCTGCGCGCGCGCGCGTGTGTGTGTAAATGCATACATGTGTGATTATGTATTCAAGCGGAGGACTCCAACAAAGCCTTTATAGTCTGCGTCAATGGGTCATCTGCAATTCAGATAGCATGGGACCCAGCCTCACAGGCCACAAAGACATGGGAACAATATTAAGGGTAGATCCACCCTACTGTGCTGGAGCAATATCCATCACCTAAGCCATCGAAAGATGAGCTACATTTTAAAAAAAACAACAACAGAATTTAAACGAGAAAATTATGACGATAGCATGGAGTCCATTGTGTTTCAGCCGCCATGCTTTACATTAGAAATGTCTTAAAAGCGGTATTCCCCAGAATATAATCATGACTTCTCCCCAACACCAAAAAAGCAAAAAAAATCAGCTGCTTGGTAGTCACTTTATCTTCCACATCAGTGCCCGGGTTGTATCAGTTTCTCTTTCACAAACTTCACAATGCGCACACAACTGTCATGTTTGTTAGTTTATTTATGTGCTTATTTACCGGCAAACTGTTGGCGTTTTTCATTCAGTTTTCAAAGGGCGGTATGTGTGTGTGTGTGTGTGTGTGTGTGTGTGTGTGTGTGTGGTGTGTGTGTGTGTGGGAGGGGGGGGGGGACAAGAGCGGTTCCCCCAAGGTTCGCAGAGAGGTTCGTAGAGAGGTTCCCCAAAAAGAGGTTCACCCTGTGTACTGAATATTCCATACGGGCTGCTCTACTGGGTCCAGAATTTTTTTCAAGTATGTCTGGACACAGCCAAAATATATAACAGTTCTCCTAGCTACAACATGTTCTCTCTCTCTCTCTCTCTCTCTCTCTCTCTCTCTCTCTCTCTCTCTCTCTCTCTCTCTTCTCTCGCTCTGTCTGTCTATCTATCTATCTTAATTTACAGTCTTCCTAACTGACTATTCTTGTTATAAATCAATGCTGTGTTGCTGTTGTTTGTTTGGGTTTGTGTGTGTTTTTGCTGTTGTTGTTGTTTTGTTGTTGTTGTTATGTTGTTGTTGGTGGTGGTGGTTTTTGTTGTTTTGGGGTTGTTGTTTTTGTTTTTTGTTGTTGTTTTTTTGGGGGAAGGCTGCTGCTGTTTTTTTGTTGTTGTTGGATTGTTGTGTTTGTTGGGGTTTTTTGTTTATTTTTTTGCGGGGAGGGGTTGGGTTTTTTTTAAATACACAAAAACACTAACATAATGGGCTACCCTCTTTATGTATAGGTCAGTGGCCTGTTTGTGAATAAATCATTCAGTTGGAAACACACACTCTCTCTCTCTCTCTCTCTCTCTCTCTCTCTCTCTCTCTCTCTCTCTCTCTCCTCTCTCTCTCTCTCTCTTTCAATACGGAATCGACGTCATCTTCAGGGGAGCTTGATTTTATAGCCTGATAATAACAATATATGGCAATACTTTAATAGCATGTATTTTATGCTATACAAAGCTGCCAGCCCCAACAAGTTAAAAAACAAAATTAATAAAAAGACCAACACCAGTGTGTTAGAAGTTACAAGGGCTGGGAGAGGGAGGAGTAGGGGGGGGGGGGGGGGGGGGGGGAGAGAAGAGGAGTGAGAATAAGTGCTTTGATCTCTTAATCTCCTCCATTGTTGTTCCCTTCAATGGAGGGGTGGGGAAGGGGAAGGGGAGGGGGCGGTAGGAGAGAGAAGGGGAGTGAGAGAGGTGGAGGTACTTGACTCTCGTGTGTAGGCCTGGATGAAAAATCCTTTTCAAAGGTCTTTCATTATACTTACGCCGTATAAACTGTAACATGATGCCTACTCAGGAGACTGTATTTGTCACTGACTGTTTAGCTTACGTTCTTCTTTCAAGCTTTTAACAGAGAGCCGCTATGTCAATAGTCTTATCATCAAATTAAATCTAACTTCGTCATTTTCGCACGCATGGAGAACATGTTGCGCACACGTTAAAACATGTTCCACTTTTCGGAAGAGTAGACTATTGTATGCCGGTGAGATTGAATGACAAAATGTACATAAACCGCATACACTCGGGGGACTGGATGTGAACAAAAATGTACATGAGTGTTTATTCCATTATCCTCGAAATAAAAGAATAAAGTAAAATAGAATAAAATAAATTATTGCTGTAACCACAACTATGGTCAGTCAAATACATGTTCCCCCTACCCCCCCCCCCCCCCCCCCCCATCATCCCCCACCCCACCTCGTAGGGATGCCGGGGGTCCTGTTCGTATAGATCCCTACCTCCTGGAAATTCTGTGCTAGGAATTCCCTCTTTTCTATCCCTCTTTATCTTTCTGCCTTGTTCGTTTTCTTCATGTCACCTCCGCCTGATCTTTTTTTCTTTTCTTCTTGGTCCATTCTCCTGACTCTTTTTCCAGAAAGACTTAAAAGATAACAATTCTCTCCCATGCCCAAGTCGGATGCGCTGGGCCTGACTTGTCAGGCGCTTAACGGCAGCGCGAAGCATTTTCGCTCATATGACAGACAAGGGTAGTTGCTGTCTGAGCGTGCGACGACGACGAAGTAGAACTACAGGCAATACAAAGAGACTCACAGCTTACGATTTGTCATGTGCTGCCCTCATGGTGACCAAGCGTTCGCTTTCTCCTCTACTCTCACGTACATGAAAAGTGTTATTTGGTAATGTCCCTGTGGATGGCAGATTTATAGCGGTGGGCTGTTGGAACATGCCCACAGTCTCTCTTCAGCATAGTGACTAAGCTGACAAAGTATTTCGCATGACTATAATTATATATGTATGATATATCATGTCTAATTTCAAGTCTACAATAATATGTACAATATAAAGGAAAGGAAGGTAAAGGAGTCCCATAACCTATAAGGTCGTAGGGGAGCGAGGCGTCAGAGACCTCACTTCACTAGGGCCAGCATATTGAGGGCGGCGCCCATCTCCTCTCCTCGTGCTTTACCTTCCTGACCTAAAGAGGGAGTACCCATTTACAGTGGGTGAACTGGGGGAAACTGTACTGAAGCCAAGGCGCGCAAACGGTCACCATCCAAGGTAACACGCTCGACGCTGCTTAACTTTGGCTAGGGGGAAAGCGATGTTTGCTGCCACTGAGCTATCCGTCCCGTGTACAATATATATAATGGCTCTAATTTCAGAATAACAATCACCTAGCCTACATATACACCATGGTGACGCAGCAATGGTGCCGGCCCTCCTCTGGTGTATGGCTTTATGGCGGTTCAATTATTCAACACAGTAGGCATTGCAACAAACTTTGTATGTAGACTGTGTGTCTTCAGTTGTTGTTGTTGTGCATTCCCCAGCTTTACACCCTGGGTGTCACCCAGAATATGCACTCTGACTCACTCACCTGGGAATCTCTGTGAGATAGGAAGTACACCGGATGAGAAGTCTGCGTGTATGACTCTTTTCAAGTACCTCGCCACATAGGCAGCCATACTCCGACTTAGATGATTTTTTTTCCTTTAACAAAGGAGAGTGCAGGTTGTTATGTTAAGAGCTTGTCATGGCTGAAGGCAATCTCAACACAACATTTTAAACATAACAACATTTTAATGTAGGCCTTGGCAATTAGCTGACATCAATAACTGACACAGCCTTTGGCCTGGGCCAGGTGTCTTCAGTAAGAACGGGTGTATACTGGCATGGAGACAAACAAATCAAGACTATTACGTAGATGGAAAGATTGACAAAAGGAAAGAAAGGAGGAACTGAAAGAAATACAAGTAAACAACACAGACAAGAATTAGATAACGATGGGGTGTTTGACTGGTTTTTTCCTGGGGGTGGGGGGAGAGGGTATTTTCATTCTTCGGCTGGAGCTCAGATAAGAGTCTCTCCTATAGTCAGATTGTTGGGTATGAAACCGTTTTTCCTCACCATCAAGATAGATGTTTTTCGACTTCGGGGAAGATAACGATTCTTTATCGAGAACGTGTAAGACAGCAATTGAAGGGCCATAAGTCTCGGTCCAGTCCCCCCCCCCCCCCCCCCCCCCCCCCCTCCCCGAAAGGCCATTAGGTCGATTCCCCCTCTGGTCTGAACTACCACTTGTATACACTGTCAAACTTGAAGGAGAACTGTGGAGAGGTCGTTAATCTCCTGAACCCAGCTCTCAGGGGTCAATGGATTTGGAACGATGCCTTGTGTTTGACTGACAAATCCTTTAAAGGGAAAGGCAAATCAAAACAGAACGGGTGTTTAATTAAAGACGAGAGAAAAACAGTTTACTAGGGTGGTGTAGAGGTAGGCTAACGCGCCCGCCTACAAAGCCAGAAATGTAGATTGTATCCCGTTTGAGCCCGAACTTTTCCCCCCTTCCACAAGACTTCAAATGGTACTAGTCTTTCGGATGGGACGATAAACCGAGATCCCGTGTCCTAAACGCATTAAGCATAATAATGCTAAAGAACCCACGAGTTCAAAAAAGTTGTCCGTGGCACAATTCTGTCAAAGAAAGCCACTCTCATAAAAATAATAAAAAATAAATAAAGACATATGCGGACAAGAATTTTTTTTATGGGTGGTTCTGCTCTTGTGGCGACATGCTCTCCAAAGGGAGAGCAGCCCCAATTTCACACAAGACAAACCTGCTGTGACTGAAGGGATATATAGTACAATGCAATACAGAACATCTTGTGCACACGTTAAAACCTGTTCCGCTTTTTGGAAGAGTAGGCCACTGTGTGGCCGACTGGAGCAGATGACAACATTTACAAAAGCGCCTACACACGGGGACTGAATATAAAAAAGCACATTAGTGCTTATTTCATTATCCTCGAAATAATAAGAATAAGAATAAAATTTAAAAAATAAACAAACAGCACAATACAATACAATACACAATCTTTACAGGACCTACTCCTTTCGTCACACAGAGTTGTTCTGAAGCCGGAAGCCATGGAATATGCAACTGATGCACACATTGTTCACAGGCACTCATCTTATTGGTTTACCTTTCTTACAGGAAACTGTTTAAGGCAGGAATCCATGTCAGAGACAAAATTCCGAAAGACAGTCGACAGAGGTAATGGAGAAAGAGGTAAGCCCCAAGACTTACTGATAACCAACACAGTCGTTGCTCTACAACATAAAGTCTTAAATTTAGAAAGTATTTAAACACACACACACAATCTCTCTCTCTCTCTCTCTCTCTCTCTCTCTCTCTCTCTCTCTCTCTCTCTCTCTCTCTCGTCTCAGCCAACCCCACCTAACCATAGAATGAGAAGGCAGGGACTATAATTATAACCATTAAAACCGAGGTTGAAAAATTAAGTCAACTATCCCTCGATCAGATCTTACACATACAGGCAGGCACTAGTTCAACTTTGACATTAATGGCTACTTTTGCAATTTGGTCACAAGGATAATATCTCAACAGATTTAAGATTAGAGACCTATGGTTTTATTAAAGAAAGCATGACAGACACGAACTGGAGACAAGACATCTCATGTGGGACAGTATCAATCAATACTCACACACTAATTCTGAGGGTTGCTATAGGACTTCCAAACTCACTTAACTCCACTACTACGATATCAAGACGGTAATAACAACAATGATAATAAGGTAAGGTCTGGCACTGGTGCTCAATCAGTTCAGCAGCTAAGCATATGGGAGGGGGGGGAGGGGGGGGGGGCAGGGCGGGATAGCCTAGTGGTCAGAACATTGCTCTCGCAATCTGACGACCCAGGTTCGATTCCCGTTCAAGGGGATATTTTCCTCTGGAGTTAACATTAGCGCAGACTCCACTCTCCCCAAAAGTCCGGATGAGACAATAAACCGAGGCCCCGTGTGCGAATGCACGCAGAACATCTTGCGCACACGTTAAATCCTGTTCCGCTTTTCGTAAGAGTAGGCCATTGTGTGCCGGTGGGAACAGATGACAGAATTCACAAATTCGCGTACACAAGGGGGACTGGATGTAAAAAAAAAAAGCACATAAGTGCTTATTCCATTATCCTCGATATAAAAGATTTAAAAGAATGGAAGAATGAAAAATGCTTGTGATCTGATGGCCCAGGATCGAGCCTCCACCGAGGCGCCCATTTTAGGGAATGTTACCCTGGAGTTACTGTTAATACCGATTCCACTCCCTCAAAAGTCCTTCGGAGGAGACTAGTATATACCGAGGCCCCGTGTGCGAACGCAAGCATCATGCACACACGTTACAAACCCGACCTGTACTGCCTTTCGGAAGGGAAGGGCCATTTCGTGCTGGCAGGAGCAGATGACAAAATCTGAGGGGAAAAAAACCCCGCATACACACTGATGTCATGTTGAGACATCAGCTCCACAGGAATGTGGGTAAAAGACAGTCGCATTTTATTACACAAAATCTCACCATTGGTGACCTCGGAGCTCTAGCCGAGGAACGGGGACAAAAAAAGCTCCGCATAGAGCCTAACCCTATTCTCACACCTCTACCAGCGACATGTTTATAGATGCGATAAACAGAGTGTAACAAATCAACCCCCTCGTGGCCGCTGGGGCAAAAAAAAACGACCCTCCCTTTTGCTAGATCGGTTGTGTGGTAGATACATACTCTGCTAGGTATAGTGTACTGAGTAGCCAAGACTTCGCAGCGTAGTGTTCCCGTTTTGGGCAGGGGATATCCCCGACTCCCAACAGGTTGAGCAGAATAGCTCCGTTATAGGTTGGTTGTATACAGCTGGATTCTTTTCAAAGAGCGTTCATAACATTTTAAAGAAATAGAAGGGCAGCACAGAATCATTTGACTTGAAAGTACAGGACAGAATTGCCAATTTTAGCGAAGCTGAGAGGAGGAGGGGGAGATAGATAAAGAGAGTGTGTGTGTGTGTGTAGAGAGAGAGAGAGAGAGAGGGGGGGGGGGGGCTTGTCTCACACACACGCACACACAAACATGCGTGCACACGCACAGAAAAACAGCCTGGGCTATTGAGAGAATAACAAATCCCACTATAAGCAGTGACCCAGAAAGAGAACCCCGGACATACTAAGGCGGTGAGTGGGCACGCGCGCGCGCGCACGCACCCCACACACCACACACCACACACACACACACAAACTCTCTCTCTCTCTCTCTCCTCTCTCTCTCTCTCTCTCTGGGAACGGATGACAAAATTGACAAAACTGCATACACACGGGGACTGGATGAAAAGCATATGAGTGCTTATTCCATTATCCTCGAAATAAAATCTCTCCTCTCTCTCTCTCTCTCTCTCTCTCTCTCTCTCTCTCTCTCTCTCTCTCTCTCAATAGATGAACAAACAACTCTCTCCAACTTCACTAGAAATAATGACACCGTTATTTCACAAGACTGATTTCTGCAAATAAAAAAAGGGGCCACTCCACCAGTTACCAGCGAATCTCATCCCTCCCTGCCTCCCTCCCTGCCTCCCTCCCGCTTCATACACACAGACTTAATAAACGCACCTTCTACTTTTTGCTAAGCACACCCACACCCACACACATAACTAGCTCATGTCTCTAACAATATAAGAAACAAAGTATTGTTCACGTATAATATGCGTGTGCACTTTAAATACTTAAATCCGGAAAGTTCGGCGGTCTATGTATGCATCAGCTTAGCTTTCCTGCACTTTGCCATGTGGTGTTTCACATCCCATGTCGCCCCGACACACTCCCTGTGGGGAAAAAATTCCTGCTGACAAACATTTAGAACTAGCCGGTAATTCAAGTTGTTTGTTTACCTTGTCAAGTCTTATTCCTTAAAGGATCTATAGGCAAGAGTCAGGAACACACACACACACACACACACACACACACACACACACACACACACACGCACACACACACACACACACAAACATAGGGGGGGGACGGGATAGCCTGGTGGTTAGAGTGATGTATTCGTGATCTGCTGACCCGGGTTCGATTCTTGTCCAAGAGGATTTTTTCATCTGGAGTTAAACAACAGTGCCGACTCCACTCTCCCCAAAAGTCCTTCGGGTGAGACTATAAACCGAGGTCCCGTGTGCGAACGCACGCAGAACATCTTGCGCACGCGTTAAAACCCGGTCCGCTATTCGGAAGAGTAGGCCACTGTGTGCCGGTGGGAACTGATGAAAAGATTTTCAAAGCTGCATCCACACGGGGACTAGATGAAAAAAAGCACACGAGTGCTTATTCAATTATCCTCGAAATATAGGAATTTTTTTTTAAACCCATACACACACACACACACTCTCTCTCTCTCTCTCTCTCTCTCTCTCTCTCTCTCTCTCTCTGCTTCGCTTAAAAAATGAAATATTTTGTTATGAAAATGATATATTGTATGATTAGAAATATTTTCCCCGTCATTGCGTTTGCTTGCTGTACACATTTCCACTGACGGAACATGCTATAAGTTGCAAGCTTCTTGTTGCTCTGTGTGTGTGCGTGTTCTTAAGACTAATGATCATGCACAAGTTTAGCCAGAATGTTTTAACCAGAAAGAGAGAGTGGTGTGTGTGTGAGAGAGAGAGAGAGAGGGGGGGGGGGGGGGGGGGAGAAAATGCTTTAGACCTAACGAGAGAGAGAGAGAGAGAGAGAGAGAGAGAGAGAGAGAGAGAGAGAGAAAAGGAGAGAGAGAGAGAGAGAGAGAGTGAGATGTAAAGATGAAGACATTCGCGTTAAGTCAAGAAAACTCGGCCACGGGTACTATAACCACAACAGAGGGAAGCAGCTTAACTGCTGTGATGTTATACAAAGACGCTGGTTTCACTGTCAAAGGGGGAAGAGGATTACCCGCGGCTGGCAAAGATAACGCCGATGTACCGTGTTGCACCACATTACATGACATTGCATTGCATTGTATTGCATTACATTACACTGCCGGTGTGACTTTACACTGCACTGCATTGCACCGATTGTGTTAGTTACACTGCATCCCTATTGCGGGTTTCTCTGTGTGGAAAAAACACTGACATTTTGGGCTGGTTGTTCTAGGTGCCGCAGTGCGGCGCTACATTATTTTTTCTTTATTCTGTCTACCTCTCTATAAATGAATATTTTTTCGACAATTATCCAAGGGACAACGATCTTGATGCCATGCGTTCTTTAACACGTGCCTCTACAACATTTCTATCGTCTGTGATAAAGTCATGTCAGCTTAACTTTTTCCCAACTATTCACAGTTACTTTGGTGTCAAAAACTGACCAGCTAGGAGGGCAGGTTTATATACAAGAGCGAGAAGGAAAGCAAAGAAACAAGGAAGATAAAACGTCATAAGTCGAAACTTACCACAGTAGCACGTCAGGATATAAAAGAACGTTCCGAGCTGTGCACGTTCTGATACTGTGGGGGTTTTCCCAGGAAGTAAAAAAAACAGGCAACCAGACATTTACCACTACCATCACCATCCCTCAAAACAAAACAACAGCAAATAAAGTCAGAATAAGGTCCAGTCTCCTTTCACTTAAAGGAAACAGCGCACATGAAGAAAGTGAATCTACACAGCTGGACAATTGAAGGTCTTCAGACAATAAATATGCAGGCCCCATTCTTGGAGTCGGGGTTGTCTTGGTTTGGTCTCCCCTCCTCCCTTCCCGCCCTGAACTTTTACACCCCAAAGGGAAGCACATGGAGGAGGAGGGGGGATGAAAATAAGTGATGCTGAGGTTCATAAGACAAAATTCAATGAAAAACTACTGGTGAGAAACTGTCTATTCCTAAGCTGGTTATGTCTTTGTAGGCTTCCCAACTGCTCACCATAACTTCCCTACCTGCTTTCTTGTTAATTAAAGAGCTTTTCTGTTTATCCACCAAGTGTACGTATCCTACATCGTCACAGCAGCAAAGAGAGGCAGAAATGGGCAAGCACAAGCCGGCAGTTATTCAAGACGTTTGTTCAGAAAAGATCTCTGGCAGTATTCACATTTCTTCTTGTTCACAAACAAAGATACATGTTTCTCCATACACTCCCTCCCAGCAACACCCACCAAGTAGCTTTTGCCGCCAACAGCAAGATAATAAACAATAGGGGCACTGCAGAGAAAACAGTGGTGGTGTTTGTGTTGGGGTTGCATTAAGTTCAAGGCAATTGCTGTAATACTTAAGCAAAGAAAGCTGAATTTTATTTTATAAACAAACTAGACACAAACGACAGAGACAGCAAAGCTGACGTAAATTTCCCTATACAAGTTAATAATGTTGTCTTGAATCTTGAGTGGCCTTGGCCGTGTTGGCAATGTGAAACACAAAGTTACAAAACGGGGTTACACAAGTCACATAGTATACCAACAAAAACAAAACGACTGGGCTTACCGAACTTGTTCTGCTGACAAGCGTGTGCGTCTCGCAGCAGGAAAGCTGAAAGTGTAGCAGATCTAGGTCTGTCGGGCCGTTTTGAGTGTACACACACACAGGTCTGACTGACTGACATACCTGTCGCTTGGCCCACACTTAGCGCGCTTACCCATTGTCATCCTGGCTTAGGGGGAGGAGCTTTCTGTATGTGTGTTGGCAATACAAGGACTGCCGGCTTGGCTTGCGAGAGAAGGGAGTAGCAAGTCCTGCACCTGTCCTCCCGCAAACTGTTCCTTTATTACGCAAAATCAGAAAACTGTTTCTACTTCTATCGAGTTTTGCCTTTATATAAATGTATATGTTTTATAAAATAGTTTCGGCTTCTAAAGAGTTTTGCTGTTATAAAAGTTTTGTTTATTTGAAAAACTGTTTCGGCTTTTGTCGACTTTTGCCTATAAAGTGTGTATATTTGTAAAACTGTTTCGGTTTCAGTCCAGTTTTGCCGTTATATACATTTGTGTAGGCCTATATTTGTCAAACTGTTTCGGCTTCTGTCGAGTTTTAGCGTGTATAACTTGAGTGTGTTTATAAAACTGGTTCGGTTTCAGTCGAGTTTTGCAGTTATATATGCGTGTATGTTTGTTTTTTGCCATCTGATAAGAAAACCTTGTTGCTCCTAACATTAACTGTCAGTTTTCAGACATGTTTGCTGGTGGTAGAAAAGAGTTTTGAGACTTGCACATGACGAGCATAAAGCCTTGAAAAGTGCCCCTTCTAAACCTCCATGCCACTGTTATAAAATATATCTGTATTATGTATGGTTTCACTGCCAGGTGTATATAGATAACACAGCCTCATATATGGGTTTTACAGCAAAGTGTACACAAACATGCTGGCAGTTCTTGATCGCCACTGTATTGACTTTCATTATCTTTTAATTACAAAAATTGCAATAAACGTATTTAAAGAGAGCTCCACATAAAATAAAACGATGTTGAGTACTGGGCGAGGAGAGTATTATCCAGCTAACATTGAGATGAATAGTCTTTAATGCGTGTTTACCTGTGCTCTTGCTCTATTTTTTTTTTCTCTTCCCTCATTGTACGTTTGCCTTATGTATGTATGACTTCCAATTCAAAGAGCGCGGTATGAACTCTGAGCCTGTTGTTGGTCTCATTATGTACGTGTTAATGTTGTTCAACAAATGTACTTGATAGCATATGCATTCAAAGCAAAGGCCTCGACCTTCTTAACCACCGTATCGGAAGGATGGAGATAGGCTATGTGTATATAGAGCAGGGTGTGAATTTTGACTGGCAGACGGTTGTTCTTCTCGATCACTGTCTACCATGGACACAACATGCCCTTCCTTACAGTCTTAATAAGGGATGGTTTCTTTCGGCCGGATGAGACTATAAACCGAGGCCCCGTGTGCGAACGCATGAAGAACATCTTGCGCACACGTTAAATCCTGTTCCACTTTTCGAAAGAGTAAGCCATTGTGTGCCGGTGGGAACAGATGACAAAATTTACAAAACCCGCATACACACGGGGACTGGATGTAAAAAAGCACATGAGTTCTTATTCCATTATCCTCGATATTTATTAAAAAAAAAATTTTCATCTGAGCGCTTTGATTTGTTGCTTTACAAGATTCAGCGTTATATAAATTCCATACATTATTATTTTATTATTATTATTATTTATTATATGTATATCACTGAATAGGTGTGGGCCTTTTTTCCTTGTCTTTTCTTTTCTTTTCTTTTTCTTCCTGGGCAAGAGCTCCAATCCAATCCAGTCCTGTTGTTTACAGCCCCGCCGACCACAGAGGCCGCATCAGGGCTGTCACCTCGCCCACTTTTAAATCTGAGATTAGAGCTCCCAGGTTCACCAATGGTGAGATTGTTTGCGTATGGGGCCGTTTTTTACCTCACGATTTAGGTAGCCGCATTGCGACTTCGGGAATGGTGGCCAAACACGACACCTGTGAACACGGTTTTGTTTTGTTTTTATAGATAATTTTGTCACCCATTCCTACCGGTACGGAATGGCCTACTCTTCGGAAAGGCGGAACAGGTTTTTAACGTGTAGGCAAGGCAGCGTGTGTTCATACCCGGGACCTGTATGGTCTCATCCGAAGGACTTATGGGGGGAATGAAGTCCGTACTGATGTTAGCTCCGGGAGGACAATTCCCTAGAGCAGTTCCCTCCCTGGTGGCTTATCCCGGGATGACAGATCACCACTGCTCTGCTCTGCTCTGCTCTGCTCTAACCACAAGGCTACCGGCTCCTGAACGTCTGTCAAACCTTGAGGTCCTTTTGGATTGACTGGCCTGTGTGTGTGTGTGTGTGTGTGTGTGTGTTGGGAGTGTGCACGTGTAGTTGGGATGGGGGGGGGGGGGGGGGCGTATGCGAGCACGGGTGTTTGTATGTGTACGTCAGCGTGTGTGCGTGCAAGCATGCAACAGTTTTGTGTGTGTGTAATCAAATTTCTGCTCAGTTTCCAAAACAGCAGCTGCCTCCTTTGCTGTTTTGGAGGTCATCGTCGGACACGAGGGACAAACATACATACATACATATACATATATATATATATATATATATATATATATAAGTGTGTGTGTGTGAGTGAGTGTGCACGTGCATGTGTGTTGGTGTGACACGTGCTGGCTTGACTATTTGTATAACATGTGCACAAACAGTTGGCACTCAAATGTACAGGCAGCTGATCTACCTACACTACACTAGCCTAGACTAGACTGGGTAGGTAGTACAGTGACTGTGAGAGGTAATGCATTATGTAAATGCATTGGCTGTGGTTGACTCAATCTGGCTACTTCTACTACTACTACTACTATTCTACTA
>CM054136.1:28597282-28657282 GCA_028751875.1 Rapana venosa | reverse complement strand
TTCCCCTCCCCCCCCCCCTTCCTCCCCTCTCCCACCCCTTCACCTCCCCCACCCCCTTCCCACACCCCACCCACCTTCTCCGTACACTTTTAAATACGCCTAGTTTAGTCGTTTAAGCCTGAAATCCGTCCCCTGAGATGCTCCGATAACGCTATCAGTCAGCAGGTTGACAACACAGTGGCAAACTCTTTGCTTTCGTTGATCCCAAAGGCTTGAGAAACTCGGGGTAGCCTGACAGGCGCGTTGATGATATCGGTGTTGTGAATTGGGGCTTTGAGTCAGTTCTCTTTGTAGACTTAGAAGGATGAAGTATTTGGACACGATGCTGTGAAGTATTAGACATAATGCTGTTAACTTTTTTTTTTCCCATGGACACCGTTGCGGATCTGCGAGCATATATCTAGGCTTATAGATAATAAGACACATCAACCGTATCCACCACTCACTGACTTGTTTTGCTGGGAAAGTAGTGATGGTGGTGGTGATGGTGGTGGTGGTGGTGGTGGTGATGATGGTGGTCGTGGTGTTTTGGTTGGGGTTTTTTCGATGGGTTGGGTTAGGTTATATGTTTCACACAGAGAGAGACAGACAGACAGATACACACACCACACACACACACACACACACACACACACACACACACACACACACACACACACAGCAGATACAGACAGACACAGACAGAGAGAAGAGAGAGAGAGAGAGAGAGAGAGAGAGAGTGTGGTGTTTATGTTTTCTTTTATGCACTTATGTCTTCCACTGACCTACTCACCACGCTCCCCCTCCCCCAACCCCCCCCCCACCACACACACACACACGCACACACACACACACACACACACACACACACACAACACACGCACACACGCACGCACACACACCGTGACAAGTCACCCACACTTCTGAATTATCAGTTTTTGCTAGTGCACTGGACCAGGTCCCATTGAGCTTAAAACGTCAATGGGTTCATGGCCCGCCAGTCACGGCAGATTTCTCTGCGTGAATTTTGGGCTGCTCATCTCCCTGGGGAGAGTGCGTCGCCACAAGAACAGCGCCACTCTTTTTTTTTCTTTTCCTGTCTTTAACTTATTTCTTTCCCTATCAGAGTGGCTTATTTCTGCAGAATTTTGCCAGGGACAACTCTCTTGTCGTGGTTTTTTTAAATTTTGTATAACACACGGGTCCTCAGTTTATCGTCTCATCCGAAAGACTAGCACCCAGACCACAACTCATGGTCTAATGGATGGGGGAAAAGTTTGGGGCCCAAATGGGGATCGAACCACCGCACACTTCCGACCCGGACTTTTTGCTTTCTAGGCAGGCGCGTTCAGTTCTCTTCAATCTGGCCATTGATTGGGTGATGAGGAAGACGACAGAAGACACCCCAAGAGGGATTCGCTGGAGCCTGTTCTCAACACTAGACGACCTTGACTTTGCGGATGACCTGGCGCTGCTGTCCCACACACACCAACATATCCAGGAGAAGACCAGCAGACTCCAAACATTCGGACAGCAAGTGGGGCTTCGTATTAGCACCAAGAAAACAGAGACAATGTCGCTCAATGTGAACACACCAGCCTCTGTGAAAGTGAATGGAACTGACCTGCGCCAGACAGACAAGTTCACATACCTTGGCAGCAGCATCAAACCAGAGGGCGGCACAAAAGAAGACATCCACAACAGACTGGGCAAGGCCAGGAATGTGTTTAGGGAGTTGAACAATATCTGGAGATCAACTCAGTACAGCACCAACACCAAGCTGAAGCTATACCAGAGCTGTGTTGTGTCTACGCTCCTGTACGGTTCTGAGTGCTGGAGGATGACGGAAGTGGATCTTACCAAACTTCGATCCTTCCACACCATATGCCTGCGAAGAATTCTCCGGATCTTTTGGCCAGAGAAGATCTCCAATGAAGACCTACTACGGAGATGCAGGCAAAAAGACATGGGAACCATCATCACCAGACGACGATGGAAGTGGATTGGGCACATCCTCCGAAGAGACCCACAGTCAATCACAAGAACAGCATTGCACTGGACCCCAGAAAGAAGGAGAAAGAAAGGAAGACCAAAAGCAACGGGGAGAAGAACTGTAGAAAGTGAGATGACAATGACAATGACAAATTCTTTTATTTCGAGGATAATGAATAAGCACACATGTGCTTTTTTACATCCAGTCCCCGCCCGTTTGGGATACATCTTAATAATAATAACCCAATACTTATACAGTCTCACAATAAAAACAAGGGGAAATCACCCTTTTCAAAACAGCTCCCCCCCAACAACCCCCCCCCCCCCCCCAAAGCAAGCAAATAAAAGAAAACCCTAAAAATACCCGCCCACCCCCACCTCCCAAAAAAAACCTAACCAAAACAAACAAACAAACAAAAGATAAAGAAAAACCAAACCAACAGAAGAAGATAAAAAAGAGAAAAACAGACAAACAACAACAACAAGAACAACAACAGAGCCAAGAAAAATAACACAACCAAACTTAATAAGTCATAAAGATAAACATCTACACATTGTCAAAATGGTACACATACTTGTTACACATAATTATAAGATATTGAAATAAGGCACTCATTAAAACTTAAGTACAGAGGCAAGTCCAATAAAGTATTGAAAATATAAAATATGAATCCTTCATCAGGATACACTATAACTATAAGCAAGACGATAAAAGGTGAGAGAGAGAGACAAAGAGTGTGTGTGTGTGTGTATTTCAGAGATAATATCCAATATATAATTCCCAAAACAGTATGCGATCCCATCAACGCTCATTTTAGATTATATTCGTTTCAAATTGTATGTCATGATAATGAAATAAATTTAATACCCATACATCCACACAATAAAAACAAGAAATAAAACAAAGAAGAAATCTAAACCTATACAGTCATTGAGGGAGAAAATATGAGTGAGTGAGTGAGTGAGTGAGTGAGTGAGTGTGTGTGTGTATGTGGTGTGTGTGTGTGTGTGTGTGTGTGTGTGTGTGTGTGTGTGTGTGTGTGTGTGTGTGTGTGTGTGTGTGTGTGTGTGTGGTGTGTGAGTGTGTGTGGGGGGGGTGGAGGGGGGGGGGGGTGTTTCAGGGATAATACTAAATATGTAATACTCACATAGCACACCATCAACACAAACACTTTTAATTATACTCATACAAATTGAATGTCATGATAATAAAACAAGTGCAATACCCATACACTCACATAATAAAGAGGGGGGAAAAGCCAATAAAGTCATAAAAAGAACATCTACACATTGTAAGTAATAGAAACAAATTCTTTTTTTTTCCAGGATAATGAATAAGTACTCATGTGCTTTTTTACATCCAGTCCCCTCCCGTGGGGTCACATTTGAAAATGCACTCAGTACTCATATTTTCAAACAGTAGAAGCAAAGGGAAAAAACTTTTTTTTGTTTAAAAAGAAAAAGAGAGAAAAGAAAAAACAAACAAACAAACAAACAACCCCGGACGAGCAAAAGACAAAATAAACCCCAGAACCCCCCCCCCCCCCCCCCAAAAAAAAAAAACCCAAACAAACAAAAAACAAAAAACAAAAACAAAATAAATAAATAAATAGAAAAACAACAAAAAACAGACAAAAGCACCCTCCCAAACAAACAAACCAAAAACAAGAAAAAACACAACAAACAAACAAATGAGAGAAAAAAACCCAAAAAAAACAACAACAAACAAAAACAAAAAAAACAAACACCGTTCCCCCCTCCACACACACACACACACATACATACACCAAAACAAAAAACAAACAAACAAAAAAACCCACACAAATCAACAACAAAAAACAAAGTAACAACTACAGCAATAACAACACAGAGAGAGAGAGAGAGAGAGAGAGAGAGAGAGAGAGAGAGAGAGAGAGAGAGAAGATGAGAAACTTATAGATCATAAAATTGAACACCTTCATATTGTAGAATAGTACACATAGTTGTTACACGTGATAATAAGATATTAAGATAGGAGATTCACTGGAGCTCAAGTACAGTCAACAAGTCCAAAATAATATTGAAAATCGAAAGTATGGATATGCCCTTTATTAGAATACACAACAACAATAGAAGGAGAGAGAGAGAGAGAGTTAATTAATTGCATATCGGCCTTAGGCCACAATACACAGAGAGAGAGAGAGAGAGAGAGAGAGAGAGAGAGAGAGAGAGAGAGAGTGCGTGTGTGTGTGTGTGTTTCAGAGATGGTACTAAATATATAATTCTCAAAACAGTATACGATCACCTTCAACACTTATTTTGATTACTCATACCAAAAAAACCCAACAAAAAACAAAAAAGTTATGCTAATTTAAAATAATAATAATAATAATAAAATTTTAAAATAACTCAATACCCATACTCTCACACTATAAAAACAAGGAAGGAAAGAAAGAAAGAAAAAACAAAACAACAACCAGCTAAATCTATAAGGTCAGAGAGAGAGAGAGAGAGAGAGAGAGAGAGAGAGAGAGAGAGAGAGATGAAGGCCATGCAGCACTCTTGGGGATCAGTGACTAGGTTGGCCCAGAATAGGCAGGAGTGGAAGCGCTTTGTTGCTGCCCTACACACCGCTGGGTGTAATGGCTAATGATGATGATGCGTTACCTCTAGACCACCGATCCATACTGTAAGGAAGGGGTTTGGGGTCTTTCCTCCGTCGTCGGAGGGACAGTTGAGTCTGTGATGAAGACAGCAGTTTGCTGCAGAGCCTCCGAGTTGCTTGCAGCTTCTTGGTCACATGGGCGTGGGGTCAGGCCGGATCCTCTTTCGGAGTGCTACCTCATGTAGCAGCAGGACTGCAGCACCTGTTCTGTTGCCTGGTTCCTAGTCTTGTGAGGGTACTGTTATGTGTAGCCTGTGCAAGAGTTTCATGTAGGCTACATAGTGATGATGAGCGGCGTGTGAGCGGGGATTTGGCTAATATCACATAGGATAATAACCAAGAACTTTTTGCCCGTTGCAACCAAGAAAGCATGGACAACATCATCATGCATAGGCGATGGGGATGGATAGGGCATATCTGCCGTCGGGAACAGGGAAACATCGCCCGAACAGCCCTCCACTGGACACCAGAGGGAAAACGCAAACGAGGACGACGCAAGAACACTTGGCGTCGGACTGTTGAAGCAGAGCTGAAGACCTTCCAACATACCTGGGGAACCATTCAGAAGCTGGCCCAGGACAGACAGGAGTGGAGAACTGTTGTTGCTGCCCTACGTGCCAATAAGGCACAAAGGCATTGATGATGATGATGATGATGATGACAGAGGATAATACAGGGGTGTGGTGTGTGTGTGTGTGTGTGTGTGTGTGTGTGTGTGTGTTGTGTGTTGTGTGTGTTGGGGGAGGAAGGAGGGTAATTAAACTTCTCAAATAAACATCTGTCTCCATTGTTTTTGTTCCAAGTCAGTTTCTCATTAACTTAACACTGATTCACATTCAGTGAGGTCTCGCCCATTACACAAGACTAGCAACGTCGCCCAAATTCTCTGTATTTGTCTCTAAGTTCGTCCTCCCGCGCTTCCCCCCCCCCCCCCCCCCCCCCCTCCTCTCTCTCTCTCTCTTAGGTTCATTTTGCTTGTCTATTCAGTTAGTAACTGAGTTGACGCCAGATCATATGGTAATATTCATCTATCAATAGCTCTTTTCTTTTCATAACATTAAATATATCATGTGCTTTATCTCCATTTCTTGCATTCACAAAAGAAAGCCAGGGGTTACTCCCATATCATTATGATAATTATTGTTCAAAGCATCAAGTGTGTGTGCGAGTGTGTGTGTGTGCGTGCGTATGTGCGTGTGTGTGTGCGTGCGTATGTGTGTGTGTGTGTCTGTCTGTCTCTGTCTCTTTCTCTACACGCACCCACCCGCGCGGATGCACACATATAGGTCCTTCGGAAGAGACTATAGACCAAGGTCCCGTATGTGAACGCAGGCAGAACATCTTATGCACATGTTAAAACCCGTTCCGCCTTTTCGTAAGAGTAGGCCATTGTGTGCCGGTGGGAACGGATGACAAAATTGACAAAACTGCGTACAGACTGGATGGGAAAAAAAGCACATGAGTGCTTATTCCATTATCCTCGAAATATCAGAAAGAATGAAATATTAAAACAACACTGAATGACTTTTAATGAAAAATATTAAAACAACACTGAATTACTTTTAATGACCTTGGCCATCAGTCTTTATCACCGAAACAGGAGAACAATACCACCGATGACAGGAAATGGGAAATGAGATAGTACCATGGATAATATATGTAGTTGTCATTGAATGACATTGCTTTCTACACCTAACATATCCCTGTGCTCCCCACCCCCACCCTGTTTCCTATCTCACCCCCTCCATCTCCTGATCCCCCCCCCCCCCACACACACACACACACCCTCCTCTCTTCTCCACCGAGATTGTCATTATCAAACCCCATCTTTATACTCGGGTCTGATGACAAGATACACTGGCTATTTTGAACACTGTTTTGACTCGACTGTTTGAAGGATGATTGTTTTAACACTGACAGTTTTAACACTGACGATTTTAACACTATTTCAACACTGACTTTTTTTTAAACACTGACTTTTAACACTATTTCAACACTGACTATTATAAACACTGAATGCTTTTACACTATTTCAACACTGACTTTTTAAAACTCTTTTTAACACTATTTCAACACTGACTTTTTTTTAAAAACACTGTTTTAACACTATTTCAACACTGGGTTTTTTAACACCTTTTAACATTATTTCAGCACTGACTTTTTAACTCTTTTTTAACACTATTTCAACAATGACTTTTTTTAAACACTGATTTAACACTATTTCAACACTGATTTTTTAAAATACTGTTTTAACACTATTTCAACAATGACTTTAGTTTTTAAACACTGACTGAAAACAAACACTTTTTCAACACTAACGTTTTAATACTGACTATTTTAACACTGACTAAATCAACACTGGCTGTTTTAACACTATTTCAAAACTGACTTTTTTAAATACTGACTTTCTTAACAATGACTGTTTCAACACTGACTTTTTTCAATACTATTTCAACAGAGAGAGAGAGAGACACAGAGAGAGACAAGTGAGAGTTTTAATACCGACTATTTTAACACTGACTAAATCAACACTGGCTGTTTTAACACTATTTCAAAACTGACTTTTTTAAATACTGACTTTCTTAACAATGACTGTTTCAACACTGACTTTTTTCAATACTATTTCAACAGAGAGAGAGAGAGAGACACAGAGAGAGACAAGTGAGAGTTTTAATACTGACTATTTTAACACTGACTAAATCAACACTGGCTGTTTTAACACTATTTCAAAACTGACTTTTTTACATACTGACTTTCTTAACACTGACAGTTTCAATACTGACTTTTTTCAATGCTATTTCAACAGGGGAGAGAGAGAGAGACACAGAGAGAGACAAAGTGGAGAGTTTTAATATGAGTAATTTTAAAGACTGACTAAAAGCAACATGGTGTTTTAACACTTTCAAAACTACTTTTTTACATAAATGACTTCTTAACACATGACAGTTCAATACTGACTTTTTTCAATGCTATTCAACACAGAGTGAGACAGAGACACAGAGAAGGACAAGAGAAAGAAGAGAGAGAGAGATGAGAGAGAGGAGGAGAGAGAGAGAGAGAGAGAGGAGAGAGAGAGAGAGAGAGAGAGAGAGAGAGATGGGGGTGGGGGTTGTGGATTGGTAAATTACTTAATCACAAGTGAAAACCCTAACATACAAAAACAAACACACTCACACTAGTGTCTGAACACTTATGTAGTTTCGCGTTTCATCACCACCAGAAGTAGGCTACAACCAACCACAATCTCATGATAATGGCGATAAACTAAATTAGTCAATCAAGCACACAATTCACATAGTCTTAACTTTCCACATGCCTCGGCAGTGGCGGCAATATAACTTAGTGAGATGTCAACCAGTGACTGCCTTTGACCGTTCTTTGTCAGTTTAGCTGTTTAAATGGGTCAGAACTTGCACCTCCACTGTCGGCTAAAGACTGGAATAGTTTGCAGTTAAGTTTTTGCCAGGACTGTGTTCACTTTGCCTGTAGGCGAGGAGAAGAAGAAGAGAGAGAGAAACTTGAAAACTTTTTATTCAAAGAGGGTAGCAGAATAAGCAACAGTAGAGATAGAGACAGGGACAGACAGAGACACACACACACAGAGATAGAGACAGACAGACAGACAGATAGACAGACAGACAGAGAGAGAGGATAATTGAAGTTAGAATGTGTGACTCATGATCTGAGGCAAGCCTACTTTGAACACAAGCCGGGTTTATAGACAGCTGAGGCTTCAGTCCTTTCCCCTTTTCAATTACCATTGGCTCAGACTCCTCTCGTTCCCCAGGTCTCTCAGAACATCACTTTAACATCAGTGCTGACTCCACTCCCCCAAAAGTCCTTTGGATGAGACTATAAACTAAGGTTCAGTGTGTGAACCAATGCAGAACATCTTGCACACACGTTAAAGCCTGTTCTGCCTTTCAAAAGAGAAGGCCAGTGTTTTGCCGGTAAGAACAGATGACAACATTTACAACAAAAACTGCATGCACACGGAAACTGGATGTAAAAAGAAAAAGCATGCGAGTGCTTATTCCACTATCCTTGAAATAAAAAACACTAGTAATTAAAATTAAAAAATAGATGAAAATAAAATCCAGGGTTCCATGTGCAGTGTCACCTGATGCAGTGCAGAGGAAGGAGTTAGGGCCTAGTTGCTGACCAGACAGACAGACAGACAGAGAGAGAGACTAAGAGGACACATATACGTACATACATACATACATGCATACACTCACACACACACATGCACGCCTAACACAATAGAAAGAAATAACACACTTGTCATACAAATAAACTTTTATTATGTGCGCATGTGCACACGCACGCACACACACACACACACATGCTTTTAAGATTTAAAAGGACTTATTCCAAATCCCTTCAAGGCTATAATTGGCACACTTAATTCAACATGAAAATGCTTTGTTCCCTCTCTCTCTCACACACACACACATAATAAATATATGACTTAGTTTGTTTGTACAAATATACAGTCCATACAACTCACATATATCACACCACTTCGGATCTCAACCTGGATGAACTTAACAAAAATCACAGCCACAAGAGTATAATCAATCTTTTTTAAAATGTTATCTATCAATAAAGGGCAGCTTATACATGGGCCTGTCAGGAGCATAAAAGTGCTGTTGTGGGGGAGGGGGAAGGGCAATTCATTCATGGGCCAGTCAGGAGTGTAGAAAAGCTGTTGTTGGGGGATGGGGCGGGGAGGGGGGGGAGGCCAAAATGGTGAACAGTGCAAGGGACATAACTCTGACTTGCCGTTTTGGTTATGGACTATATAAGGACCTGTCATTACATTTTGACTCTTTTTAAAAATTGAAATGTGGTGTCACCAATTCCTTAGCATTCCAAATCTGAGATTGTTTTTTAATTTTTAAAAAAGCTATCCTTGCATTGTCCACCATGGCTGAGACACTTGTGTACGTTCCTGCTTGGCAAGACATGACAAGAGTCCCCTCCTTTTACTGTTACTGATGCGACTTTACTTATCTATCTGTTCATTTATCTATACAGTCTTGTCACTGAAGCTTATCTTCATACGTCTAGTCTTTTTGTTACACATCAAAAGGCCAGTTTCTTTCGAGATGGCGTCTATCAGCCTGGTGCTTTCTGCGGCATCTGAGATGATTATGTAATTGTGGTGCCTGGCTGTTTGTACAATGGAGGACGGGATAGCCTAGTGGTCAGAACATTGCGGTCGCAATCTGACCACCCGGGTTCGATTCTCGTTCAAGGGGATATTTTCCCCTGGAGTTAACATCAGTGCAAACTCCACTCTCCCCAAAGTCCTTCGGATGAGACTATAAACCGAGGCCCTGTGTGCGAACGCACGCAGAACATCTTGCCCACACATTAAATCCTGTTCCGCTTTTCGTAAGAGTAATCCATTGTGTGCCGGTGGGAACAGATGACAGAATTTACAAAACTGCATACACACGGGGACTAGATGTAAAAAAGCACATAAGTGCTTATTCCATTATCCTCGATATAAAAGAATTTTTTTAATTTAAATTTTAAAAATAAATGGAGGTCATCCAGCACCATGAACAACACATTACTGCTGTACACTTGTATTGATCTCAGACGTAACAGAAGCAACATGGCATGAAATATTCTTAAGAAGCTTTCTAAACATTGCGGACAGAATCTTTTCTTCTCTGTGTTCCTTTACCAGGTGAGATGCGAGGTGCCTGGTCTTCTCCTGTGCTTGTAATTTGCAGGTCTGCCTGTTGGCCTCAGCTGAAACATTTTGACTTCAGAGCAGCTCATTCTTTGTAATGATGCATGCTGGGTATGCAAATCTTCTCTTAAAGTCCATGATGTCTTTAAAGTTTCTGGTATAATATATGCTCCTCTTTCATCTCTTCTTTTCTTAGTACAAAAAAGCTAGTGTAGAGAAAATTCCACAGGAGTGATTACTCCTTGCATTTACACATAGGAGCAATCTATGTCATTAAACAAAAGCAGGGGGAAAAAGCCATAGAAAATACAACATTTATTGCACAAATCAGTCTTATTCACAAACAGAAAACATTTTTGTTTATTGTGATGCAGATGGAAAACAAAATTTTAAACCCTATTTCTTAGAAATAGAACAATTCCTGGTCATGTGGTTATCTCATCAAATACAAGAATAATCATGTCTCTGCAGTAAAATGGGAAAATAAGGGGAGGGGGGAGGATTTGTTGATTTTTAAAATATCAACATTGATTGAGTGAGATAACTCTTCATTTCAATTTCTTCACCATCACTTATAAGGATTATCACATGCAGTAACATGTTTGTTGTTGTTTTTTTGATACATCAACATTGGTTGAATGAGAGAACTCTTCATTTCAACTTCTAACTTTCCTCTTCTATACCCTGTTAATCTTGTTTAGTGTATACAATACTGATATGACAAATACTCTACAACAGCACGGGCATGGATGGAATGTTGCTTCACACAGTGATCAACTACACTTCTCAGGAGCATGAAAACCGCAATGGAAATTAACGGAGAGCTTTTTTGATGAATTGCTAACCAAGAATTATTACGGATATTTTCAGGGTAAATTTTTTTAGCCGACTTCATGTTAACATGTAATGGAGCAGAATAGGCTAATGGTCAGAGCGCTGCTCTTGTGAACTGACAGCCTGGGATCCAGCCACCAAGGAAGTGCCCATTATAGGGGATTTTCCCACTGGAGTGAACGTCCATACTGACTCCCTTCCCCCAAAATTCCTTCAGATGAGACTATAAATCAAGCCCCATGTGCGAACACATGCAGAACATCTTGCGCACACTTTAAAAAAACATGTTCCTCCTTTTGGAAGAGTATGCCATTTCGTGCTGGCAAGAACAGATGACAACATTTTTAAAATGCATGCACACAGGTGTCATGTGTAGACACCAACCCCAAGTTTGGAGTGCGGCTACCTTCATTTAATGATGGGTTAAAATGGTCAGATACGCAAAAAATCTCACCATTGTGAACCTCAGAGCTCTAGCCAAGGAACAAAAAAGAAGGAAGACAAACATGTCACTATTATGATTATGTTCATTATTATTATTGTTGACGTAATTGTTACTTACAGGGCAGTTGAGCACAAAGGCCATTTTATGGCTGTCCTACCTAAAACCCAGCCATACTACAGATATGTGATGCTGCTTGCTAAAACCCTGCTACAGATGTGATGAATCATTCTTCGCTTGTAGAAGTAGCAAAATGATTGTCAGCTGTCAGGGTAAAAACTATGGGCATCAAGATGTTTTCAAATTCTGCATCTTTGACATCTTTTATTTGTTGTTGGTAACTATCTTTACACAAAACACACATGAAAAATAATTACCTTTAACGATTTAAAATGCCTACATATGAAAACAAACTAACACACCCCCAGCCTTTTTAAAAAAAATTTTTTAGGAGATATTGTTGCAGTGTGTGGCTCAGTCTGTTATTGCTGCAATGTGTAACTCTGTCAGTATTCTTTGTGCACAATCAATGACGGGGACAGGGTAGCTCAGTGGTCGGAGCACTAGCTTTCCCCCAGCCAAGTTAAGCAGCGTCGAGCGTGGTTACCAACTGGATGGGTGACCGTTTTCGCGCCTTGGCTTCAATACAGTTCCCCCAGTTCACCCAGCTGTAAATGGGTACCTGCCCTCTTTAGGGTCAGGAAAGGTAAAGCAGCGAGGGAGAGGAGATGGGTGCTGCCCTCAATACGCTGGCCCTAGAGAAGTGAGGTCTCTGACGCCTCGCTCCCCTATGACCTTAATACAGGTTATGGGACACCTTTACCTTTTTTATTCTTTTGTGCAGCATGACATTCACAACAGCCCATTTGTCTGAAATTAGGGCTGCTCTTCCCTGTAAAGAGTGTTTTCACAGTACCATACTTCCTATTTTTCCAACTGCATGTCCATGTCAGTTTGTCTGGTCTACGACTTTTTTTGTTACCAATAGTTACTTTTTCAGCGACAACTCTCTGAGTAATGCAGGCTCTTTCATGTGCACAATATGTACAGGCACATGGGATCCTGGCTTAATGTATCCTCTGGAAGACAAACAGCCAGATCACTACTGTCTGGAGTCATATACTGATATGGGGAGAAAAAAAGTAATGTTAGCATGCTTCAGATGAAATTCAAACAACAGATTTTTAGGTACAACAATTACAGAGCAACCAGACTAGATGAATGAAATGGCGTCCTGCAATTGCTTGATCAGAACAGGCGCCACTGACCATCACCAAAATGACCAGGCAGCAGAGCTGGACCTCTCCTAATGGGTAGTTCCGCAATAATTTATCTCTGAGGATCTGCATACTCTCAGAATACAGATGAAGGAACATATACATAGATCTGTCAGTCTTGCCTTGTAGCACAGTGCTGGCACTGAAAAAAAAACTAAAGCAGCTTCAGCCTCTGAATATTTGCAGCCAGTAAAATTCTCTACTCCATCCATCCATCATCTCCACTCCACAGAGACGCCCAGAGCTTCCACACTGATGAGGCGCTCCAGCTGGTCAGCATCCTGGCGGGTGATCAGCTCACACTCCTTCAGCGACACGTGGGTCAGCACATCACAGGAGGTCACCAGCTTGGTCACACTGGACACAGTCACCTGGTCACAGGACTCCAGCTGAAGCTAGAAAACAGACAGCACACAAAACCACATGTGTGTGTGGACCAAACTCCTAGTTCATGAACACACAGCTAACCAACAACAACAACAAAGTTAGAAAACAGACAGCACACAAAACTACACGTGTGTGGACCAAACTCCTAGTTCATGAACACACAGCTAACCAACAAAAAAGCTAGAAAACAGAACACACACAAAATCACACGTATGTACATCAAACTCATAATTCGTGAACACACAGCTAAAAAAAACAAAAACAAAAGCTGCTATAAAGAAAGCACTCAAAACCACCTATGTGTAGATCAAACTCATAGTTTATGAGCACACAGCTAATGATCAAAACAAAAGCTAGAAAACAAAAAGCACACAAAACCACCTATGCGTAGACCAAGCTCATAGTTCATAAACATATTGCTAAGAAACAAAACAAAACAAAACAAAACAACTGGAGAAGAGAAACACAACTGAGCAAATAATAATGCAGGAAAACTAGCATAAGTCATCCATTAAAATCCTTACATCATAATGAAAAAAGATGCTGGGCCTCACTTGTCAGGCAATCAATGGCAATGCAATGCTTTTTTACTCAAATGACAGACAACAGTAGTTGCTGTCTGAGCATTCAAAGAAGAAGAAGAAGAAAATATAGACTGAAATAAAATACAAATAACAAAAAAGAGGATGATGAAGGGTGTTTAAAAATTGTTCGATGACAGCATGCAGGATATTTTGCAGTCAAAACATTTTACACCCCCCACCCTCACCTCCCCAATTTCAGTCCCTCTTTGTGAATTCACAAAAATGTTGGTGGCAGTTAAGCTTTACTAACACTCTCATCTTACAATTGTTACAAATTAAACGACTCCCATAACAGACACTACAGCAGAATGGTTAAGACCGTTGGACTTCAATCCCATGGGTCCATGAAGTCAATGTGTTTGAATTGCAATCCCATCTGGTGAATTAAGGGTGGGAATTATTACAACCTCCCACTCCCAGGTAAACTTCAAGTGCAGACCTGCCCGTGCCTGCACTTGAAGTTTACTGGGAGTGGGAGGTTGTAATAATTCCCACCCTTAACAGACCTGCCAGTGCCTTGATTTCCTTCATGTACATATATATACAAATGCAGAAAACAAGCAGATAAAGTCTAAGTTTATGACAGCTATAAAGAAAATTGAAAATTGTACCTCTTTCAGACAAGCAAATCCATGAGCGTTAAAAGCTGCTAGCAAAATCTGGTCTGTCAGATTTAGAACTCCAATCAGATGCAGTTTCTCAAGGGCTTGGCTCCGGATCAGCAAATCCAACGGGTCAAACTGGGTGTGGTGTGAGCCCAGTGCCAACATCAGCTGAAGAAGGGCCTTGAAGCTTTCTGCTTGTTGGCTGGTAGTGAGGTAGGATTGGGCAAAATCTGCATCTTCACTCAATGACACAACTTTCAGGCGCTGCAGCTTAGGGCAGAGGTAGCCTAGATCTCCCAGGTCTACGCTCTGGATGTTGTATAACCCTAACCCCACCATTTCGGAGCCCCGAGACATCAGTAAAGGTTTCACACCACCATGAAATGTGACCCCATCAGCATGATCACCACACACTTCTAGAACATTCAGGTGTTGCAAACACAACAGATGCTTCAAAGATTCATCAGTGGCATCATGATACCACAACACCTCTTTCACATAAGGGCAGTAATGGCATGCAGTCTGGACACTGTTAGGGTTGATCTTACGACATCGTATAGCTGAAGCATGTAAAGCTTCCAGTTTGTGACAGTTTTCCGGAACTGAAGTGGTTTTTTCACCACTAGTTCCACCAGCGGATGTACTTGGTTCACAATTACTGTTCACCTTCATCGCACTGTTTACACGACTTGGTGCTAGTGCTTCGTTTTTGTGGAGTTGAGCAACAGCTTCCATGGTGTCTGGAAAAGTGAGAAAGCGAAGATTTGGAAAGCAACGGAGAATGGCAATGCAGCCTGTCAATTCAATCTTGGTGCCACTAATGTCCAGCAAAACTAGATTTTTACAGACAGGTTCAAAATCGCCATTGTCACCACACAGCAGCAAAGCATCACTGTCTGTGACAGGGCATCCCTGAAGGTCTAGATGGACGAGACGAGGTAGATGGGTTGCAATTATCTTCAAGATGGCTGACTTGGCTTTGGTCTGCTTCAGTATCAGGACTCGGAGTAAGGTAAAAACAGGGAGGAATTTGCTCAAGGACTGAGAGGACATAAACCTGCAGTTGGACAGGTCCAAAGAAGTAAGTCTCTGAAACAAAAAGCAAAATCACTATGTTACGAATCTGTACGTGAATATTATCCACTTTATACACACATGTGCAGCAATAAACATGACTACTTCAGACTTAAAATTTTCTTTCACAAACTATAAACCACTTCCTTTATAAGTCACTCACTTCCTTTTTAACCACACTTTCCACAGGTTTTTCTGTCTTTCTTTCTTTTCTTCATCAAAGCTGCACAAAAGCCACATCAGCAAAGGCTCACCAACAGGAATCAACGTGGAGCTAAGCTGGTCACAATGACAACTGGCTCCTTTATCTGTTCTCTTGGTCGCCTGCTTCCTGAATAGATGAATATTACCTAACTCCTTTGGAATATCACCTAACTGCTTTGGTGTGTGTGGGGTGTGTGTGTGTGTGTGTGTGTGTGTGTGTGTGTGTGTGTGTGTGTGTGTGTGTGGTGTGTGTTGTGTGTGTGTGTGCGTGCGTGCGTGCGTGCGTGCGTGCGTGTGATTCTTTTATGCAAATCTTTCCTAACACAAAAAAAGCAAATCCATTTTTTTTTTTATTCCTCGGTTAGCTCCGAGGTTCCCCAATGGAGAGATTTTTGCCCAAGCAACCACTTTTACCCCCCATTAAGGTAGCTGCATTGCAACTTTGGGGATAGTGTCTAAACACGTGTGCCAGAGGGTTTTTAACAATCATTTTGTCATCTGTTCCTACCGACACGAAATGGCCTACTCTTCCAAAAGGCGGAACGTGTTTTTAACGAATATGCAAGATGTTTTGCATGCATTTGCACATGAGGTGTAACTTACAGTCTCATCTGAAGAGCTTTTGGGGGAGTGGAATTAGGACTGATCTTAACTCCAGGGTAATATGCCCTGAAACGGGAGCCTCCATGGTGGCTCAATCCCGGGCCATCAGATCACAAGCACAACATTCTGACCACTAGGCTATACCACTTCCCTGAAACAATTTGATAAATGAAATTGAAAGCAATGTGTGCCACCATGGAAAAAGTCACATGACTGAAAACTGATCCCTTATTTCTTAACACTCAGAACCTGATTGAAGGCTTTTGCTTAGTTGTATGCAGACAGTAAACAAGTATGATGAAAAAAACTGCAACCTGAATGCCGAGTTTGTAATCAGTAAAGGTCTCTGCAAACAAAGCACAACTTGCAAGAAGAAGGACCATCACATAAGAGAGTGGCTCAGTATCTTCTATCATGACTTATCAAATAACTTTAGAGGCTGTTTTGTTTTTAGATTTTTGTTCCTCGGCTCCAAGGCTTAATGGACAGACACATATCTCACCTGCTATGTAATAATAAAGTGTTTTTTTAAAAGTCTTAATCTTTTAACATGTATAATCTATGATATGAATCTCTCCTACAGGCACCCTATGTTGTTTTTGTTGCCCGTTTCCAGGGTGAAGGTCACACAGAATATCCATTTTGTGTTACTATTACCTGTCTGGGAATCACTGTGAGACAATCAAGTACACACTGATTCAGAAGTTTGCAGGTAAGGATGTTTTCAGGAACCTTTCCATACTCGCCACAACACTTCCACTTCAGAGAATTTAATTTTTCTTTCTCTTTTAGTGCAAAGCACAGGCTGTCATTCTAAGACTGTAAGAGACTGCCATGGATGATGACAAACTCAACATAACAAAATATTTCAAAGTATAACTTCAACATTTTGTTACAGGCATTGGCACTTTGCTTAAGTTCATAACTGACAAAGCTTTTGGCATGAGCCAAGGTGACCTATGAACAGAAGAAATGCATCTACAAGGCAGAAGCGTCAATGCCTTTGGACAGTTTCAATTTAACATTTTCCAAGTGATATCACAATGCATGGAACATTCTGTTTATACTTACCCACATTTGCCAAGAAATCTACTGTGCAGATGATTCACCAACAGCATAACCCAAAGAGTGGGTAAAGCCTCAGATGCATGTTAGGTATTTTCCTGTTCCAATAATAAAATAAATGCTGACAAAAAAAGAGAATTTTTTCAATCATGCCTACCCAGATCTTCAGCTTGCATGTATTCATAAGAGAAATAAGAAAATTGGCAAGTCTGCATATAAGCTAACCTGGGAGACTGTAAAAATACCCACCTTTGTTCCATCACACTGCCAAGATTTGAATATAGTATGTGACCTAAGACTTCATAACATGTGGACTAGATGCCAATAGCTTTATATTTACTCTGCTTTCACATTCATCATGTGAGATGTGAAAGACATCAGAAAGACGTTTCATCTAGCATCTGGAAGAAGCATAAATGTGTACTTACAGACAGAAAGACACCCTCCCTCCCTTGAAAGATATGGAAGACACTGGTAAGACAAGGAAGGAGCATGTACACCTTTAAGACAACAGCCATCTTACCTTACACCTGTAAGACAGAAGCATCAAGGCCTGATTGATCAGCGAGGCAGCAGAGGTGGGAGAAAACTTGATCCGTGTGACCTGTGGCACCACCAGCAAATGAAGGTGGGAACTTCGCAGCATCTGTGTTGCTTCCAAGGTGTGTAAAATTTCTTCACAAATATGGCCAGCTGAAACAGTAAATCATACTGGTTTTGTTATTGTTGTTGTTACCGTAAAATGAGACTTACGCATAAAAAGAAAGCTTCAGCAGGCTGGCAAAATCATGTCAGCCTAATACAAACTTAGTCAATTTTGGCAAATTTTCCAGGCCATAGATGATAAACTCTTTCAAGAAAATCATCACAAAGTTTCTGTGCTTTAAAAAAAAACATTAACTCCAACTACCAAAACACACATACACAGTCACAAATACACACACACACAGAGATATAGGGTAACGTTTGCAAGCAGATGTACTAGTTAGCCACAGCAAATTAACTTATACATTATATGCACTCACATACACACACGCAGGTGCATACACAAGCAAATACAGACTTACTAGATACCTGTAATAGGAACACACACACACACACACGATAAAGACTAAGGCTTGTATGCAGATGTACCAACAATAGTAAATACATTCTATGCACACACACTCACATGTGCAGGCGCATATACACTTGTAGCAAATACTTAGACTTACTACATTCCTATTTACATTAAGAACATGATGGAGGCACTCGTATTAAGGGATTTTACCCTAGAGTTAACATCAATGCTGACTCCACTCCCCCCCCCCCCCCCCCCCCCCACCCCAATCCGTTGTTTGAGACTATAAACCGAATCCCCATGTGTGAACACATGCAGAACATCTCACACACATCTTGTGCACATGTAAAAAAAAACCCTGTTCCACCTTTCAGAAGAGCAGACCATTTCATGTTGGATGACAATTCTTTTTTTTAAAACTAAAGCACACAGGTGTCATGTATAGACACTATCCCAGAAGTCAGAATGTGGCTAACTTAATGGTGAGTAAAAACATTTGCATAGTCATATAATGATATATATGCAAAACCTCACCATTGGTGAACCTCAAAGTTCTAGCCAAGGAACCAAAAAAACAAAAAGTAATGACACTAGGAACTCAAACCATGATGTGATTTGGTCACAAATCACCT
Organism: Rapana venosa; assembly: GCA_028751875.1. Taxonomy (NCBI): domain Eukaryota; kingdom Metazoa; phylum Mollusca; class Gastropoda; order Neogastropoda; family Muricidae; genus Rapana; species Rapana venosa. The sequence goes on along the minus strand of CM054136.1, from coordinate 28,638,193 downwards.
AACTGACTTTCAGTCGGTCGGTCAGTTGGTCTGTCTGTCTCTGTCTCTCCCTCCCTCTGTTTCCCCCCCAATTTGTATTACTTACCGGATATGGTGTAGCATATATATTTTGGAATACAACTCACTCTGAAATTGTTTGTCAAAACTTGTTATATTTGTGTGTGTGTAAGCGTAGATGCATGCATATATATATATATATATATATATATATATATATATAAAATAAGTATATACATACATACATATATATACACATACATATACATGTGTGTGTGTATGCATGGGTGCATGCATGTATGCATCCAAGCATGTCTGTGTGAGTGTTGTGTAGATGTGCATGTGTGTGTGTATGTACACATGTGCATGTGTGCATACATGTATGCATGCATATGTGAGCATTGTGTCGATCTGAATCATGTATACATGTTTGTCTGCATACATCTATGTCTGAAAGAAACACATACACACACTTACAGAGGGCCAAACACAGAAAGGGAAAAGTAATGTGCCTACACAGCACAATACAGTACTTTTTTCTTTAAGAACGCAAGTCACGATGAAGAACAACTGTCAATGCACCACTATGAAAGTTCTGTCCCTCAAAACAGATAAGGTTTGCACAGCAACTTACGCAAGTCACTAAAAGGACCAATCACATACATCAGTCGTGATGGCACACTCCCAAACTGGCGTTCAAACTCTTCTCCCCACAGGCGATCAAAACAGCGAGCAATAACATTGATGCATGTCTGTTTCAGTGTTAGAGGATCATGTTTTTGAGGCATAATGGACAGCACCGCAACATCCCTGGAGACAGAAAAAACCAAGAAGCAACACTGTTACATTAGTATTATTTCAAGTAAACTGCGCTTGGCTTCCTAAACTATTTTTTTAAAATATCATTTGTTAACTAGAGCTCCGAGGTTCACTAACAGAGAGACTTCTGCCTATGTGACCATTTTTGTTCTTTCATGAGGAAAGTTAATGACACAGGTACAGCAAGTGATGATAGTTTCGACTCTTAAACAAAAGGCCTAGTCAGATTTATGTGTAGTTGACACTGCACAGAATGCTCTCAACATACATGTATATTAAAAAAACTTTCCACAAAGAAAAGAGACTTCTCTTGTGTCAAGAATCTCTTCTGAAAGCTGGCAAACGAAAAGGGGAAACAAGGCTGCTATGATCACATAAAAAAAGAAATCACTTCCTTGCACATTCTCTGCGCTGGATCTCTTCAAAATTACAAATCAATTTCTGATGGATGCCCAATGTAGTATTTGCCCTTCATGAATTGTTTAAGCTTAAGTATTTTGACTTGACAATGCAATGCACTCTCCTTCTCCTCCTCCCCCACCCCACCCCTCAATAAAATTTCTTACAAATATTGCATTATTTTTCATCCAGTAAGTTTTTTCCAGCGACAACCTCATAATCATTAGCATAGTCTGCAACTGTGTGCCATTGTGCCAAGTTAAAAACTCCATGGAATGGTGAATAATAAGTTGCCACTGAACCTACACTGTTACAGAGAAGGCATCCATAAAGGATAATAGTATTCACACAGACAGAATAGTGAGAATGCTGCTGATTTTTAAATATCTTAAATACATGCCTTGATGAGGCTTTGAATAGTGAGAATACTGCTGATTTTTAAATATCTGAAATACATGCCTTGATGAGGCTTTGATGGAACTATGGACTTGACAATGTCATACTTTTTTTTATAGCCTGTAGTGTTTTAACAATGTGTTTGTGCCCTATTAGTATTAAATATTACAGTATTAGTCCAGCCTTCTTTTTCTAACTTGAATTTTTCTGGGTAGGTCTCTTGAGATATTTGTACATATCTGGCAGAGCCAGGGTGGTTCCTCTCAGTATCTGTGGGTGGAGCCCATCCCTTCCAAGTACATGTAGATTTAAATGTTGGGAATATAGCCTTATATTATTAAATAAAAATATAGGGCGTAACATTACTGAAGGGAATTATGGAAGCCGCTCTGAAGTTTGAGTGGACCCTGGCGATCCTAAAAATCCCCACCCGTACTTCACCAGACGCTACTGCCAGGATTCGAACCCATGACTTCATAGATCCACACATATGGATGCCAAACGCCTTATTCACTCAGAGTAGTATGACTCTATGAGCATCCGTCAAATGGTAGGCTACTGACAAATACTGAATAGCCTAGTTTAGAACGAAAACAGTTCATTGTTAATTTCAGATTCATTCAGTAAGTTATTTCTTATCTTTATAAAAATTGTCAGCATTACGGAAAACGATTTTAAAAAAATTGTCATTAAAGTTCTGAAGTTCACGTTTAGGTCTACCAATCAAATGAGGATTTTAAAAGCTTATCTTATCGTCACACCTCGTGATTCCAAAGTTACCACCTCGGTTGTTTGATATCCTAAGGGCCTATAAAGGGACGTTATTCTGAACAGTTTCTGTACAGCAGTCATTGCTCGTGACAGTCACATGACAGAAAGCATAATCAACATGGCGAGCAAAGGAGGAGCGTTCGATATGCGGTCTCTCAATGGACCTCTCAGCGATGCTGCAGCGAGAAATACACACAAACTGGCTGTATCAAGAGACTATATTTCACAGCCAAGAATAAGTAAGTCTCTTCACCGAGTTTTTGTTTTGTAATTTTTGTTACGTTTAATAGTTAAATCGAATTTCTACCTTCACACTTTTGTCGTCTGCCATCAGTCAATCGTCTCGGATGCTGATCCCAACTATGGCCAACAGTGCTGCTTAAAGCAGAAAATATCATCTGAACTAACTTTTTGCAATCTTCAGAATGCGATTTGACAGATTAAAGTATGATTTTCATGTAAGAAGCAAAAAAAAAGGAGGAAAATGTATCCGTAAATCCCCTTGTCGTTACTTGTAGTTATCGTCGTGTCCGCGGTCATGAGTGCATAAATTGCCGGGGAGGAGGTGATGCACTAGCTTTAGCTTGTGCACACTATGTTACCAGCTATATGGGTTATGCTTTGTATCGCTTGCCAGCAACGCTTTTTAACATAAACTACCCGGTTTTATTGCAAATTCAAAGATATTGTCGAATAAATGTTGTTGTTTGATTTTTGTTCCTAGTTCACTTGTGAAACTGTAACAAGGCCCTGGTCCTAGTCATAGTGAAACTGTCACTGATGAACTACATCTTAGTGTTCATAATCATAGCCTTATTTTCGTTTGTGAGGCAGATGAACTGTGAGCTTTGGTAGATTATATTGGTTGGTTTGTTGTTGCTGTTTTTATGGAAAGTTAGGCATTCTCACATTTAAAACCAGTTGCAAAGGGAAACAAATGTTCTGCTTTATAAAACTCTAAATTCAGAAGAAGTGAAGTGTTTACATACATGTTCACTTGGTAACATATACTTTGACTATTTTTTTCTTTCTTTTATAGAATATGGTAATAATTTTGTGTTTTTACACCATAAACAAAACTGGCGCAGAATATGTATGGTTTTGGACTTGAGCTTCTTTTTCAAATGCAGTAAAAATTCACTGACTCAGTGACTGATGCATTCTTACACTGCAAATCTACACTACAAGAACTCCAGCCAATCATAGAAGAAAATGCTTGTACATGTTGATTGTTGACAACCTTTATAGTTATACATTAAGAGAAGAAAAAACAGACAAATGAGAAAATAGCCCAACTTTTATCACATAAAAAAATAATAAAATTGCCTTGTTAATGATACTTAAAAATTACTAGTTTTAGTCACTAAGTCATATTCTGATGATGTAGAAAATTGTCTGCAGTTAGTAAAACTGAAGAAGCTAAGATCAGATACCTTCTCCCTCGCCTTAGTTAAAAGGAGAAGAAGAAATATGATATTAACTAATATTAATAATAAATGTAAGTTATTAGCCATTTGTTCACTGATGCAGTCAGTAGTGTAATGTATAGATCTGTATATTATAGTGTATGTAATCTGTCAGTTAAACTAAAGCCAAGGAAGGAAGAGAGAGTCTTTTCCAGAGTTAGACACTGGTTGGAGACTCATTTGTAACTTGGCATAAGTATGAAGCTTGTTAGTTAATTTACATTGGTTGAGCTAGAATTGGTATGGAACTGTGATTGGCCTCTGGGTATAGCTGTACAAAGTGCTGTCAAAAAGTCTGGAAATCAGAATAGTGCTAACAGATTGTGTGTGAAACAGGTGTTACTAATATTTCAGACAAATCTGTCTTTTTTTTCAAAGAAGTTTTGGTTTGTTTGGTTTTTTAGGAATGTGGTCTTTCAATCATTGGAATTAATTTGATATGATAGTGAAACAGTTTTGAGACCAGAGGATGGCACCAGAAACTGAGCAAGTTGATATTGATGGACACACCATGTAAGTTGTGGATGTGAATCAGTATGCCTTTTATTGTTCACTTATGAGTTATTCATTCATTTAGAAAACTAATGGAGAGGTCTTTGTCATTTTGTGTGCTGTTGACAGTCATTGACACATGTTCATAACATGGTAGGTTGCATTCTGATGGTCAAAAGATAGGGGGAGGGGGGGGGGGTGAAAAGAAATGGTTTACAAAAAAAAGCTTTGATATGAAATCCTTTCACTCACATTTTATAAGCAATACTTGGCAAATATTTTTAGTTTTGCTTTTTGTCCTAGGAGTATCCTCAATTACTTTAGGTCAAAGATCACCACTTTTTCTCTGAAAGCGTCTGTGGTGTGTGAAAGGTTTGGGGGGGGTTGTAGATCATATCAATTTGTCTTGATGTTTGCAGCATACAAGACAGTGTCTGGTGTGAACGGACCTTTGGTTATCTTGGATGATGTCAAGGTAAAGTTGATTGCTTTAATTAAACAACAGGGTAAAGTTGATTGCTTTAATTAAACAACAGGTTTAAAAACATTTCTCTTTCAATTTTCATAGTGTAATTTGTCGCCTGCTCTCCATGTTTAGAATCATCTGTATAGATCTATATAGTATATATATTCTTATGTTCGGTAATTTAAGGAGTTTTCTTTTCATTGCCACAGAATTGCATTCTACATTTCATTGGTCATGATTTAGTGGCCATATTGTATTTTGCCACGACAGGGGACTACGTCTGCTGGAGTTTGCCTGCACCCACAGACTTACCATTGCCAATACCCTCTATGAGTCTATCTCCACAAGCAGTCAAGGAGGACAACCTGGCATGCGCCAAACGGCAAGATCCATAACCAAATAGATTTTATCTTAACACCACGGCGCTTCAAATCCAGCATCAACAGACCAGAACAAGAACCTACCCTGGAGCTGACATAGGCAGTGACCATGACCTTGTGCTGCTGGTATTCAAAATGAAGCTGAAGAAAAACAAACAGCCTGCAAACCCACGTATCAAATTTGACGTGGACAAACTGAAAGATCAAGATGTTGAGGAGATCTTCCAAGCTAAGCTTGGCGGACGTTTTGCGGCATTAACCCTCCTGGACAATGACATCAATGACCTCACCAACAACTTTAATGAGGCTGTCCGAGAAACAGCAGAGGAGGTACTCGGTCGTCAGAGGAATAAACACCAGCCATGGACTACCAATGACATCTTGGACCTCTGCGATACAAGAAGAGCACTGAAACCAACCAGGTCTTCCAACCCTAAAGAATACCGGGAGGCCAACAATCTTGTGACGAAGTCAATGTTAAAGGCCAGAGAGAAGTGGATCGGTGATCAATGTGATTAGATCGAAAAAAGCATGAAAGTGGTAAAAGGTAACGGTAAAGGTGTCCCATAACCTATAAGGTTGTAGGGGAGTGAGGCGTCAGAGACCTCACTTCTCTAGGGCCAGCATATTGAGGGCGGCGCCCATCTCCTCTCCCTTGCTGCTTTACCTTCCCTGACCCTAAAGAGGACAGGTACCCATTTACAGCTGGGGGAACTGTACTGAAGCCAAGGCGCGCAAATGGTCACCCATCCAACTGGTAACCACGCTCGACGCTGCTTAACTTGGCTGGGGGAAAGCGAGTGCTCCGACCACTGAGCTATCCCGTCCCATGAAAGTGGGCAACAGTAAAAAGGCATATGACACCCTGAAGAAACTCACAAAACCACTTCAAACCAAATCATCAGTCATTGAAGACAGCTCCGGAAACCTCGCAGAAAGCTCAGCTGCATTGAACAGGTGGTCTGAGTATTGTCAAGAACTATACAACTACCCGATCCAACCTGACAAGAGCATAATAGAAGAGGAAGCAGCAACACAAGAGTACCCTCGCCATTACCTATACTGAGGGAAGAAGTGGAAGAAGCCATCCGCAGTTTACCAGTAGGAAAGTCCCCGGGAGCAGACAACATACCAGCAGAGCTGCTCAAGCATGGTGGCGAAACAGTCATCACACATGTTACAGCTATCTGTCAGAAGATTTGGGAGACAAAACAGTGGCCAACAGAATGGACACAATCACTCATCATACCCCTGCCCAAGAAGGGGAATTTATGCCAATGCCAAAACTATAGAACAATCAGCCTCATCAGCCACGCCAGCAAGATCATGCTCAAAGTTATTTTGAATCGACTCAAGGAGGCAGAAGAACACCTTGCAGAGGAACAAGCTGGGTTCAGGGCAGGCAGGAGCACAATCGAACAGATTTTTAACTGCCACATCCTGATGGAAAAACATCTTCAACATCAGAGAGACCTGTTCCACAACTTATCGACTTCAAGAAGGCTTTCGACAGAGTATGGCACGAAGGCCTGTGGGAGGTCCTCAGAATGTTTGGCATTGAAGAAGGACTAGTGCAAACCATTCAAGCACTATACAACACCGCAAGCAGTGCAGTCCTTCTGAACAATCAGGTCGGAGACTACTTCAAAACCACAGTTGGGTCCGACAAGGATGCCTGTTATCTCCAGTCCTGTTTAATCTGTTCTTGGAAAACATTATGAGAGAGACCCTCCATGACTTCCACTCTACCATCTCCATTGGCGGCAGACCCCTCAACAACTTGCGATTTGCCGATGACATTGACCTCATGGGCAGAAGTAACACAGAGCTGCAAGATCTTACAACCAGACTTGAGAACAGAGCTGGAGCATATGGGATGGAGGTGAGCTCGGAGAAAAGTAAAGTACTTGTGAACAGCACGAGCAACGCCACTGCTAAAATTTACATGAACGGCCAGCAACTGGAGGAGGTAGACGCTATTAAATACCTTGGCGTTACTCTCACAAAGGACGGGCGATCGACGACAGAAATCAAAGTCAGACTAGCCATGGCAACATCTTCCATGACAAAACTTACCACCATATGGAAAAGTAAAGAGATCAGTTTCCCGATCAAACTAAAGCTCTACAAAGCCCTAATTCAGACTATCCTGCTGTACGGAAGTGAAACCTGGACATTGACTGCTGAAACAGCAAAGCGAATCCAGTCATTTGAAACAAAATGCCATAGAAAACTGCTGGGCATATCCTGGAGAGAACGAAAGACCAATGAATTTGTCAAGAGTCAAATAACACGGCTAGCAGGTCCACAGGAACCCCTTCTCACCATCGTCAAGAAGAAAAAGCTGATATGGTTCGGCCACGCCACCCGCCACAACAATCTGCCAAAAACGGTACTGCAGGGAACACTCGAAGGTGGCAGAAAGAGGGGAAGACAGAACAAGTCATGGATGGACAACATCAGAGAATGGACCAGGATGAACGGCTCGGCACTACTGCGCAGAGCCGAGGACCGAGATGGATGGAGGAGGCTTACCACGGCATCGTCTTTCGTGTCTCCTCCATGACCGCCAAGGTCACGGGACTGATGATGATGATGATGAGGTCAGTCATCAGATGTTCATATGCTCAAGCCCTTCTGGGCAACTGAAGTCATTCATACTAACTAAGGCAGCACAAGAGAGTTTTGACAGAGGCATGGACCTCTCAAAAGAAATTGGCAGATCATGCAAAGCTCTGGTATCAGATAACCCCCCCCCCCCCTCCCACACACACAGACCACACACACACACACTACACTCTACCGTAACCAGCCACTATGATAATAATAGTAATGATGATAGTAATGATAGAAAAATTAATGAAGATTATGAAAATAATAATTGATGATAATTATGGTAGTAATGATAGAAAAATTAATAAAGATTATGAAAATATTGATAATTGATGAGGAAGTCGTATGCTTCCTGTGAAATGTTTAGAATCCTTCAGATGAGACTGTAAACCGAGGCCCTGTGTGCAAACGCATGCAGAACATCTTGCGCACACGGTAAATCCTGTTCCGCTTTTTGAAAGAGTAGGTCATTGTGTGCCGTTGGGAACAAATGACAAAATCTACAAAACCACATTCACACAGGGACTGGATGTAAAAAAGCACATGAGTGCTTATTCCATTATCCTCGATTTAAAAAAATATATATTAAAAAAAATCTGAGCGCTTTGATTTGTTGCTTTACAACATTCAGCGCTATATAAATTCCATACATTATTATTATTATTATTATTCATTTCATTTCATTCTAAATTCTCATAATGCATATACTGGCAAATTCTGGAGAAAAAAGTAAAAGTCTTGAAAACTTGAGCAGTTGTTCTTTACACACTTTCAATTTTGAATGAATGATGGCCCCTCTTTGCAGGATTTTGGAATTGACTACTAAATTCTGGTTGTTTACATGCTAATTGTTTTATTGTGTGTGTGTAATAGTGTGGGGTTGTTTTTTTTAAAGACGTGTGTGTGTAATAGCATGTTTTTGGAAAGGCAGGGGTTAAAAATCTTCACAGACTTGTGGTTTTGTTACAGTTCCCAAAGTTTGCGGAGATTGTGAACTTGACTTTGGCAGATGGCAGTGAGCGCAGTGGACAGGTTCTGGAAGTCAGCGGATCCAAAGCTGTAGTACAGGTGCGGTGTGGTGTAGAGAAGCTGTGATTATATACTCTGTATGTGTATGCATGTACACAGTTGTGCACATCTTGAAATATGCACTGAGCTGTGTGTGTTTTTTGTAAATGTAGTTCATGCAATGATTGCAATTGATACGAGTTACCCAACACTTAACTCGGCTTTTAATCTTTAATGGAAATCAGAAGAAAACCTCATTAGAGGAGTACCAAAAAAAAGGTTTTTAAATGCAGACTTTTTTTTAAAAGATGATCTGTCTTTTGACATAGTTCATGGTTGGTCTACAGACATGCAATGATGAAATAGTTTTGAAGACTACAAGCTAAATTTGTAATAATGAAAAATATATATTTAATGAGAAAAGAATGTTGCACAGATTATCTACTTTATATGAGATGAGAAATAGGGTCTGCTTTGTCCATTTATAGTTGTTGTTTTTTTTAAAGTATTATACCAGTTTTTGGTCATACATATACTATACTTTTACTTTCCTCTCTGTTTTAAGTGATAAAGTTTGTGAGAGAAATAGAAAGATGCTTATTAGCAGTGATAGCATAGCTTGTGTGCTTGAAAAAGTTAGTTGTAATTTGCATAACACTTTTTATCGTTAAGATCTGGGCATCCAAGGATCAGCCTAAAAGAGAGAAATATGATTGTCCAGGTGTTTGAAGGGACCTCAGGTATTGATGCCAAGCACACAACATGCGAGTTCACAGGAGACATTTTGCGGATGCCTGCTTCAGAAGACATGTTGGGTGAGTGTTTACAGAGTAATTATTATCAGATATCATGCATGTATATTATGTCTTTCAGGATTTTAAAAAATCCCTTGAGAAATGTGCTTTGATGTTGAAATAAGACTGGTCAGTAATTGGAAGCAGGTTAATCTTATGACTATAATGTGTCAACATTTTGGTCATCGGTGTAGTAGTATTGTATTCATTCTTCAGTTGTATTCTGACTCCAGTTATTCTTACTCTCTTACACACATTCGTTCCAAATGTTCTGATATAGGGCCCAAGCAAAAATTGAAATTTGAATTTCCAAACTTTTTAAAAATCATTTTGTTTAAGGATTTCTCAGGAAATTTACAATCTCTTAGCATATAGATAGTATCTAGTTCAGTGTCAGTGATAACATCACTTAGAGCTTTTTGTCATGTAGCTTTTGAGTTTTTCTTCTGTGAATAAAGTAGCAGGTCAGTGCCAGTGTATGTACAGGACTTAACTTGTAGCTGTTGGATAGAATGACTGATAGCATGCTGACATATACAGGTTTGTGTTAGTTTAAATAATATGATGTCATTTTGAGTTTTCATACTCAATAATCACATGATTTCAAATGAAAACATTTTCTCCTGCGTAGGTCGTGTCTTCAACGGATCTGGCAAACCTATCGACAAAGGGCCTCCAGTTCTGGCTGAAGATTTTCTCGACATTCAAGGCAAGTTGTAAATTTTAATCTTCCTTTATGCGTTTTGAGGTGTGTGGTTGTCTTTTGTACATCTTTATTGCTGTGGCCTGTTAACTACAAGTCAAAGTCATGTGCTATTTTGCTCATGATTACTGCTGTTGCCTGTAACTAACCTGATGGTTTTTGTCTGGTCATTTATAAGCGCAAATTGTTGTCTGGCTGACTCTTCTGGTCTCATAGTACTTTTTTTTCTATTTTTACGCCATGTCAGCCTGGCCTGCTTGAAAACTTTTGATCAGTTACCTAATTTAAAAAAAATAAATTATTAAGCGTTATGCTTTTCTGATCAGTAAATATCTGTGTTCAGGTCAGCCCATCAACCCCTGGTCGCGTATCTACCCTGAGGAGATGATTCAGACTGGTATCTCTGCCATCGACACCATGAACAGCATCGCTCGTGGTCAGAAAATCCCCATCTTCTCCGCTGCTGGCTTGCCGCACAACGAGGTGAGCCCCCTTTCTCTGTGCATCACTGCAGGCTTTGTTAACCCTTTCAGTACGGCATGCCGGTTTTCCCGCTCAGCTTCCTGCTACCCTTCAGTTCTGTAAGGAGGAAAACTGGCGCAGTCGAATTTTCCTTCAATTCCTGGGTTTCTGAGGTGTAGAAGAGTGGAAAACGGGTACCTTGGTAAATCTTACATAGAATTTTGCATTGAAGCATAAAATAGTGTTATGTACCGTTGTGTGCAGAATTGAATGTAGAATTTCTCTAAGACAAGAACTTTGCACTTGTGTGTGTGATGTATGTGACGGGTGTCAACAAATGTGACATTTCCTATGTCACATACAAACAATTGATGACAAATGCATGCAAATGAACAATTGATAAGATATGAGCATGCAAAAAATAAGTAACTTACAGTTTGATGTCCTCAGTATCTCCGTCACTTGCACAGAACAAGGTATCCAGTCACACAGATTGTCACAGTACTCAGTGTCATCTCAAGTGTTATGTCGGTTTCATTCAAGAGAGATGTTTATGTCTGTTTTGAATAGTTATGGAGGTTATCATGACCAAAAACACAAACACTACACTACTTTTTGTTCAGGGTTCTAGTGCTGTACACTTATGTACATGTCACTTGTCTGCATCCTCTGTCACATGTCATGCATAGGTGACATTGGTGTGGAAAATCTTGAAACAGTGCTGGTAATATAAATAAGCGGCAAATTCTCATTGTCTAGTTCATCACCGCTACCACTATCACTGTCACGATTTATAGCAGCATTAATCTCTGCTCTTTCCTCTTCATTCAACTCAAACAGGTCAAAATCACCAAAATTTGGATAAATTTTGTCGTCAGAAAAGTGGTCAATGTCGTCTTCATCCATTTTGCACAGGACCAGTGGCAGAGAAAAACAGTGCAAGTTAAAGATGTTCCCTCTACTAAAAACTAGGAACCCGAGAAGCTTATAAACATTCTCGTGGGAAAGGAGAAGCAGTGTTTGCCTTAACGAAACTGTTTACCAGAGTCCCATTGATGCCAGTTAGCTGCATGACTGATCACTATAAACATCCCCTCCTCTGGTACCGTTATTGCCGGAAAACCGGCTGACAGGACTGAAGGGTAGAGAGCCGGGGCAGAAATTCAGGACAGGGGAAGTAATTGTTAGCAGATATCCAGTGCGGTAAGGGTTAAGTACTATTGCTGTGCTGTTGGAAAGCCTTTTTAACACAGTGGTTTAATGGGTGGTTTGTGGCACTTTCTGAAAGTGGAGGACAGTATTTTACCTGAAAACAAAGTCAAAAACATGCTTGATTATTTAACATGATGTATTCCTTTGCTTTAACATTCTTATTCCCTTTATTTTTCACATCTTTGTTTTTGTTTAAAAATGATGCATTTCATGTTCTCAAGATTATTTTGAATGAATTAAAAAGGAAACATGTGGTTTTATCAAAATCATTTTTTAGCTTTTTGTTTAAAGATCCTTTAGGATTTATAGCTTGTGTGTGTGTTGTTTCCAGATTGCTGCTCAGATCTGTCGTCAGGGTGGCTTGGTCAAGCTTCCTGGCAAGAGTGTGCTGGATGATCATGATGACAACTTCGCCATTGTCTTCGCTGCCATGGGTGTAAGTCTTGTCTCCACAACTCTTTTGTTTCTTCCCAATTCTGTCACCTAGCCCCCACCCTTTCACTTCTTTCATGTTTTGTTGTTGGTTGGTTGTTTTGTTGTTGTTTTTTTGGGGGGGTCTTTGATTTGCTCTGTCAATCTATTGTGATTCTTCTTGTTTTTTTGCATGTGAAAGGGTGGAGGAAGTCAGGGTATGTTTTTTTCTAGCCCATATATTCTTTGTAATCTTCATATAACAGGTGCATATTTTTCAGTAGTTAAAGTCAGTGCCCAAGAGAACAAGTTGGCATGCTTATGGCTTAAGGGTTGAGTCAGTTATAGAATTACTTGCTGATGACCAAAGAATGTGAATACGAGAATAATTTTAATTCCATATTGAAGTAGGTGAAAAATAAAGTGTTATAATTTACTGGTCAATTCTTGTTTTTGTACTCTTTCAGCATTTATTTGTCAAGGATTTAAAGGCTTTGTTTTTGTGTATTTCAGGTGAACATGGAAATTGCTCGATTCTTCAAGCAGGACTTTGAGGAGAATGGTTCTATGGAAAATGTGTGCCTCTTCTTGAACTTGGCCAATGATCCAACGTAAGTCGTGTGGCTGAAAAGCAGAGGTGTGTCTCTGTTTATTTTCCGAAACCTAAACATATTCTTTTCAGCTAACAGACTATGTTACTATATGTTGTTTTGGTCTGAACATGAATGAGCTAGTTTGCTGACAGTCATGGTTTGTTTTTCTTTTCTAATTAGCATGCAATAAACTGAGGTGGGAATGTAAGATTGTTAATGTGGAAACTTGAAACGTTAACCTCATCATATTTGAAATTGGTTTCCCATTTTTAGTGACAAGATAGGCCCGCAGTCTATGCTGTATGAGACTACAGTTACGCAATCACACAATTTTTATTTATTTACTGGGATTTGCTTACAGTATCTCTGCCTAGAAAAATGAATTAGCTTTGTTATCAAAGTGCAAAACAGCACTGATAAGAAACAGCCTTTCAACTACTTGTACTTTAGAGGGTTTCACCTAATCCAGTTAACACTGCATATCAGGAGAAAGTTCATTTGGATGAAGTTTCTTTTATGGATGCGATTGTCCTGTTCTGTAATAATCAGAAAGCCACTGTTTACTTGAAGGTGGGGAAAAAACCATCCCAGGCCCCCACAAGGCGTGTTGTGTAATGATGACTCCAAGGGCTGTGCCAGTTTCCTTGTCTCCCAGCTTTTTTCCTTCTGTTACCGAGGCTCCATGCTTTAGATGGGGTTTTCTTTTGTAAGTTGCATTCCTGAGTTATAGAGGTTTTTCTGCCCCTAGATTGCATGACAGAGTTGAAGTGTTTACTTTTTTCTCTTCCAGGTAGCATGCTTGAGTTGTGGTTGTTGTGTTACAGCATTGAGCGTATCATCACACCCCGTATTGCCCTGACGACGGCTGAGTACCTGGCCTACCAGTGCGAGAAACACGTGTTGGTTATCCTGACTGACATGAGCTCCTACGCTGAGGCTTTGAGAGAGGTGCCAATTCTTTTTGTTTGCTTGCTTTTTTCCCCCCTGCTTCATTATTTTTTAGAGAGAACTGAAGATTTTTTTTTTCCAGTGTTTGGTTTCAAAATATATGTATGACAGAAGCCCTTTGGAAACCAAATTCTATACTTTTTTTATGTTACTGAAATTTGAAATTTTTGCATTGGTATCATTGTAGAAAATACTTATGCACAGTAGTAAGTAGTACAACAAACCAAGTTTGGTTGTAAAAGAGTGTGTTTTTTTTAAATCAGTGATTATCTGTAAACAGTCATGTTCAGATTGTGATTCTTATATACTTTTAACAAGCTGTACGTTTCGGCAGATTTTAAGACATTGTTACAAACACTCTATGGCACTATTCAGGTGTCAGCTGCCAGAGAAGAGGTGCCTGGTCGTCGTGGTTTCCCAGGTTACATGTACACGATTTGGCCACCATCTATGAGCGTGCCGGGCGTGTAGAAGGCCGCAATGGTTCCATCACGCAAATCCCCATCCTCACCATGCCTAATGACGGTTGGTTTTATTTTAACTCACTTGGCCCAGCCAGATTTCTCCTCTGTTTGGGTGTTTTTTCCCAGATCTATGCAGGATATTTTTAAAAAAATTAAATTACCACTCCAAAATGTTACTGCAAGTTAGTTCACAGAGGTTCAAAAGCTGGTTAGTAAGGTGTTGAGTTAGTTGATGTCAAACTGTTAAGTTTATTCTTTGATATTTTAGTTTATGGAGATTGGGAGGAAGTGTTCATGATTTGTTTGATCTTATTGAAATGTTGTAATGGTTGGGCCTCAAGCAAGCTTAACAAACAGAGACCAAAGAAATCCATTCTGGTTAATTCCTTTTGAAAGAGAAATCGGCTAACAGTCTTATCATTGGCTTATTACAAAGATGAAAAATAAATCTAAATCTCGCATTCCAAATCCAGATTGTTTATATGAAACTGTCAAGTCGTGTGACATACATTCTTTGTTAGCAATGCTAGTATGGAGAGAGTTATGCACTTTTTTTTTGCTTCAAAATTTATGGAGCAGTTTGTGTGCATGGATTGAGACTGTGTGTATGTGTGGGGGCGTCTTTTATTGGTTGGTTGGTTTTTTAGTTATTATTCATAGACTCAGGTTGTTGGATATCAACCATTGCCTATATTCTTGGCTCTGAGATTACCTCTTTACTGTTTCAGTTCTTTGCACTGGTTGGTTTTTTAGTTATTATTCATAGACTCAGGTTGTTGGATATCAACCATTGCCTATATTCTTGGCTCTGAGATTACCTCTTTACTGTTTCAGTTCTTTGCACTGTGTTTTCTCTTTTAGACATTTTACAATGAATCATTCCCTTAACTGCCTACCCTTACCCCCTTCTGATATTTTATTGATTGCCAAAACTAACACTTTCATGAGTATAAATGGATGGAAAACATGAATTTCACTGGAATTTAGACTAGAAAAATTTTGTTAAGTGCACACTTCTGCTCATCTTTAAAACCTGTCATTTGTGAAAAAGCATTCCTTGCTGTGTTCTTAGTTTAAAAATTACATAAAGTAGAAGTTTTATAGCACATCACCAACTTTGAGTTAAAATGCACATGTTGTTTTGACGTTTTAAATATTTAATTCACCTTGTTTGGCTGTACATGAGGATGTTGTAGTTCATTTTCCATCAGGGTTTTTTCCTCCTGTTCTTTCCTTACTGTTTTTAAGGTCAGAATTGATGAGTTTTCGGGGGGTTGCCAATGCTTCTGTTCATTTTATTGATAATGTTTATTCTATCACAGATATCACCCATCCCATCCCTGATTTGACGGGGTACATCACAGAGGGTCAGATCTATGTGGACCGTCAGCTGCACAACAGACAGGTATGGTGTAGAACTAGGTTGGGGTTTGTTTTTTTTCTATTGCTTGTGACATACTGATTTGAAGCAATGTTTGCCAGAATAACAGTCGGCAGACTTGCCATTATGGTGAAGTTTTTGTTGGCACGGTCATGTATTATCTTCAGTTTGCACTGTATCCCATTCCTTTCTAGAAAGATAATGACACTATCTTTGGAAAAAAAAGAAAGGATATTTGCCATCTTTTTGTTAACATGATTATGTATTATCTTCAGTTTTCACTCTATCCCATTCATTTCAAGAAAGGTAATGACACTGTCTTTGGGGGGGGGGGGGATATATATATATATATATACATACCATCACTTGTTTTGCTGTTTAAGAATGTGGATGACATGCAGTTGTTCCTTTGCTGAACAGCCTTGGGGTCATCCAGAATATGCACTGTCTCATAGACTCACTCATCACACCTGGGAATCACTGAGATTGAAAGTACACACTGGATAAGTTTGTGTGAATGGCTCTTTTCAAATACCTCATCTTATAAGCATCCACACTCCAACCTCAAAGGATTTTTTTTTTTAACATAAAGGAGAGCGCAGGTTGTTATGCTAGGAGCTTGTCGTGGCTGAAAACAATCTCAACATAACAGTTTAATGTCGGCCGTGGCACTTAGCTTATGTCAATAATTGACAGATTTTTTTTTTTACCTGGGCCAAGTGGAAATGGAATGACTGTCTTAATGTAGTGTGTGTGTTGCAGGGACTATTATGACCTGAGTGTTGTCTGTAATTACATTGTGATTGTGGTTTTCAGATCTATCCTCCCATCAACGTACTGCCCTCTCTGTCACGTCTGATGAAGTCTGCCATTGGCGAGGGAATGACTCGTGAAGATCACTCTGATGTCTCAAATCAGCTGGTAAGATTGCATGTTATTTGTGTGTATGTCTGTATCCTACTGGATATATGTTTGGAGATGGTGTAAATGTGTTCATGAAGATCACTCTGTAGTTCATGGCTATGAAACCACCACTATGAGAGAGACATTTTTCAGCCGGCCTTTCCTAACCCTCCCTTGAAGATTTTGCTGTGTTTATATCTTCAAAATTACTAAAGCCACTGCATGGAACCTTACATTCTAATAGTAAACAGGCTAAACAAAGCACTTATGTGTATTATGTAGCTGAGCGCTTTGATTTGTTGCTTTACAAGATTCAGCGCTATATAAATTCCATACATTATTATTATTATTATGTATGAAGTGTGAGACACAGATTTCTTTTATTCTGTAGAATCATTTTGCAATTTTCAAGGAAGGATTGTGGGTTTTGTTTTTATGGTTTTTTCCTGTTCAGTTTTCCAGTAATAGTAAACAAATATTTCCTTACAAACCATTGTGCTGTTTGCAGTATGCTTGCTATGCCATCGGTAAAGACGTTCAGGCCATGAAGGCTGTGGTGGGTGAAGAAGCCCTGACACCTGAAGATCTGCTGTACCTGGAATTCCTCACCAAGTTTGAGAAGAACTTCATCTCCCAAGGTACGTTCCTTGCCTTCACAATCAGATGATAAATGTGTGCAGGTGGAGCATTTAGGGATGATACCTCTTGGCTTCATTTTTTTCCGTTGGTGCTTAATTCGCTGAAGACTGAATATAGAAGGCTTTCTACAAGAGCAAAATTAGGATAGTGTGCATTGCTTTTAACAAGTTGACAAGTAATGCTTATACTGCTGCTCTGCAGTAGCCAAGGGTAATGAATTGCTGTGTATAGACTTCATCAATGCCACTTACGATCATATCATGGAGAGGGAACTTTTAAAGCAGTGACTTTGACTGCTTTTCTGAACAGCTATGGGTAGTTATTTGCAGTGTGTAAACCTCATCAAACTATGTCACATTGGGGTTAGATAATTTTTAAAATACAGGCTTATTTTTGTTTAGTGGTTGACTAGTCCTTTGATTGTTCTTATTGAAACTATCATTTCTAAAATACAACATGCAAACATGAGATGAAATAAAAAGATTGTAAGCTGAATATTGTATTATGGGGGTGGATGATGTTGAATATTTTGAGGGGTTTTTTGGTCAGTGTAACTAGAATCTTTTACAAAAACAAAGATGCAGTTTTATTCATTGAGGAAATGTCAGTTTGTTGCAGGAAAGCACAATTCCGAAAGCATTTTAAATGACTGTTAAGTTTGTAAACCATAGCCATAGAAATCACATATCTGAGTGATGCTTTGTTTCAGGTCATTATGAGAACAGAACCATCTTTGAGTCCCTGGATATTGGCTGGCAGCTCCTGCGAATCTTCCCCAAGGAAATGCTGAAGCGTATCCCCCAGTCCACCCTGGCCAAATACTATCCTCGTGACGCCCACCGGGCCCAGACCGCTGCTGCAGGGAAAGAAACCACTGCCCTGTGAGACCAGCCCTAGGCACTGGAGAATGACTTGTCTGTTTCTGTCGCTTAAACATGATTCTTGTAGGTCAGCAACTTTCAGCATCACTCAGTGAAATCTAGGGCTGTGAAGGCAATAGCGAAGAAATCAAGGTAGATGAGGTAGAATTAATACTTGACAATGGATCAAATATACATAAAACAAAATGATTTTAATTAGTTACAGGAAGGAACACTGCTGTGGACTTGCGTAGTGTGTTTCAAACATGTCATGTCTGGACATTTTCTTGCATTCTGAAGGAAGGTTGATTTGTTTTTTCATTTATTCATACATTTCCCCCCAGAATCCAACATTCCAGGTATGTTGTCGACAGTTTGAAAAGATATGGCATATATTGTTTTATGTCTTTTGCAGTTGCTGCATATTTATGCTTCATATATTCAGTAAGGTTTCTTCTTCTGTAACATATACACTTTACATGAGAGGCTGTCACATGTATCAACTGGTGTGGATTTCTTTCGTTGATAGTTTTTTCAATTTACTCTCTGCTCCCCATGGTAGGGGATCCAACAGCTGTCTAACTGTAGTTACTGGTAGTGAATACTTTGTGTGTGGTAGTACCAGTTCCTTGATGTTAGTACATCACAGACCTGTTGTTACTGTCTTGAGACTCTTTAGCATGTGTTGATTTTGCTCTTTCTAAAGAATGAAGTACTGCCTTGGAAAGTCGGATGGATCATGGGGATGTGTTTAGAGCAATGGGGTTTTTTCGGTATGGTTGATTGGGTTTTTGAAGGCGGGATTTTAACTTTTGTTCAGCAAAACAGCCTGTGATCTTTGTGTTATTTTTGGATTGACTTTGTGTGAATGAAACCACTGGTACTGAGATAATGGTGTTTTGGTGGGGGGGTTTTAATGAAGAGCTCAGTCTTTTGCTGAAGCCATGGTATAAATGAACAGTTAATGGTAATGTAAACAGTGTAGTCTTGAGAAAATCACTCCACTGTTAACCATCTTCCGCACATATCTCACAACAACACTCTTGAATTTTGCTAAATTGTCGGTGGATTTCTTTCTCAGTGGCCATGATGTTGAACAGCTAGTCTGAATGTAACGAATTAGTGTGGCGTTTAGCCAGTTGAAGCAAGTGTACATAATGTAAAATCAGAAAATAGATCATGGCTGTCTGATAAGCATAGGTAAGGCATGTCCAAAGCTATGGTGTGGCTTTTTAAAGGATAGCAAAGAAAGGTATGAATGGTGGGACAATGTTGACGAGGATCTTATGTGATAGTGGGTGATTCTGTAAATGTGCAACAAGTTGCGACTGTATTTGATACTTGTGTTCAGTGTTTTTATTAGTCAGAATTAATTAGAGTAGGTACCGGTAATCCTCTTCTGTAGATAGTAAACTCATACAATGTGACTGGTTTGTATTCATTGATGTTCACTGAGTGTAGAAACTGAAAGTGTGTAAACACTGACAAGTGGAATAAAAGGTATTTGAAAACAAACCAAAAAAATGACTTTGAATGTTCTTTGTTGTTTCTTTTCTGCAGAAATGTGTGCCAGAAAGATTTGTGTAAACTGGACTGCAGGTTCACAAACATTGCATTGAACGTTAATATGAAGATGATGTATTCAGGTCTATCAAGATGCAAACATTGCAACCTGTCCAAACCTTTGTTCAGACAATGCCTATTGAAAAGTTGAAGTTACCTCCATTTGTGATCTCCCTTCCCCCCCCCAGAAGGGGGGTTACTGTGTAAAAGTAGAAATCTCACTTTGTGGAAATTAAATCCTAGAAATGTCCTCTATTCTACTATTTTGTTTGTTTCTGGCGTTTTATTTACCCTTCTTTCCTCTTAGAATTAAATCCTAGAATTGTCCTCTATTCTACTATTTTGTTTGTTTCTAGCATTTTCTTTACCCTTCTTTCCTCTTATTTTCTGCCATCCCAGTCCATTCTCCTGTTTCTTCCAAAGATGGACAATTTTTTCCCCATACTAATTCACATTTTGCCTGTATTTTGTTCTTGCAATCATGTGTGGTTCAGGTAGTGAAATCATAATGCTGGGATGGGCATTGGATAGTCACTCTGCTTTTGCTGTTTGTCCATGTGGCGTTTCATATGTATTTTTGGTTACTTTTTAAGTGAAACACTTTTATTGTAATTTGATGCTAAATGAAGTGAGATGGCAGCCATACACAGCATAGCTACATTTCATGTGCTGCAAGGAATGGAATAGTTTAGGTGCTATATCTCCAATTTTTTTTTCTCTAGTTGGAGGTGATATTTTACGGGATTGCTACTTGTTGGGATGAATTTAAATGTTCAAGCAATTTTTTTAGACTGAATGAGGCAACAGCCCTAATATGGTCTTTATGGTCAGTGGGGCTATAAACATGAATGAATTTAAAAAATGAAGATATCTACCAGGGACTAAACTGCTACTAAACCTACACTAAATGCCACAGAGCAGTATCTGTTAGAGACAAAATATGAACATCTTGAATTAAAAAAAAAAAAGTTCCTAACTTTCATCCACATACAAAGTTCATCGGAAGGCACATTTTTGTCTGTGACCATACTTATATGACACTCCATTCACACATTATGTACTCACAAACAAACAAGTCAAACACAGGAGTATTTTTTTAAGGTGAAACTTTATTTGATAATTTTAAACCCATGTTTTCAATGACCTAAAATGGTGAAATGGATCACAGTGAATTGACATGTATACTGTACAATAAAAGTGAAATGAACAAACTTTCAAAGGACCAGCCATTGTACTATGAACACCACTAGGGGGAAAAAACGCCCAATCAAAATCTGCTGGGGAGAGGCCAAAGCCATTTAAGAGTATGTGCAACCATCTGCCTTTTTTCTGTTCCCTTCCTGCCTACACAAACAGGGAATTTTGCATGAATACAAGAAAAAAAACTAACTTCTGAGACTTTGCACTTAAGAAATGAGTCTGCATCCTAAGTACTTCTATATACACATCCTTTGGATGAGACTATAAACCTTGCACACATTAAATCCTGTTCCGCTTTTCGAAAGAGTAGGTCATTGTGTGCCGGTGGAAACAGATGACAAAATTTACAAAACCACATACACACGGGGATTGGGTGTAAAAAAGCACATGAGTGCTTATTCCATTATCCTCGATATAAAAGAATAAATAAAATAAATAACATCTATCACTTTTGGTTACAACTGCACAGCAAAGATGCTGGATTTTTTTTTCTTTTCAGTGTTCCACCCCCTTGCATCAATACCTATAAATAAGACTGTCTACAGATCTATATGAAATGACTTCTGTTTTACTCGCGCTTATAACTTGATTTATTTCACCTATTCGTAACAGCTATCGCCAAACTTTGTCGGTTTCCAATTAAAACGGTTAAGAATCACTCTGATCCTAGCTTGCTGAGAAGACCAGCATAGAGCTGATACTACAGGAAATTTTTCAGTCACTGAATGAATGAAAATATTCACTTCGAAGTCTGTATTCTCTTTTACAAAGAACAAGAGTGTCTAAAATGTTCCAGCTGATCACAGCAAAATCCATTCATCTCTGTCCTATGGGTTGCATCTAGGAAACATTCATCTTGCTTTCTATGCAGTTAATCTTGAAACCCATGCAGTATCATGCTGGGAAATACACCCATGTCTAAAAATCCTGGAGACAGGAAATAAGGGGAGGGCTAGGACTAAGGAGCATGTGTATGTGTTAACATCATCTCTCAATGTGCACATGGAAGACTAAACTAAACAAGTCTTGAGTGAATACAATGATGACTGCAGATCATTCCTGTGAGTGCACATCCACAGATAACCAGTTAGTGTGAAGGGAAATCACTTTCTAATTTTGTCCCAAAAGTGATAAAGATGTGGGCTGTGCATCAAAGAGACATGACAAAGATGGTAGGGGTAACAACAATGATAAGAAAGACGAACATTTGTGATTGTTTAGTGGAAGTTAAAAATTATGCTACCAAAATTAGCGAAAAGAGAGTTTACTGAAATGGAAGGTCTTGCAGATCATCTTTTGCACTGGATACAGATGGTGATGAAGATTTTACAAGTTTTTAACAAGTTCAGGTGGATTCTGCCATTTTGAATCAAAAGCTGTCCAAACAACTCAACTGCCTTCCACCACGCCCATACCCTAGCAAATTTCACAACCGCCAGTGTGTAAAAACAGACTTATCTACTTTTATGGATTGCTGTGCTTGTGAAACGCTAGATGGACAAAATGACATGGTGTGCTAGGCATATGAAATAATGATCTGCAACAGATGGAGCTCAGTGACGGCAAATTGACCACAGATTTTTAAAAGTGCCTATCTTCAAGCTCACGTATCTTGAACATTTACCACACACATGCTTTTGGGGATGAAAGGTAAGAATCAGTAAGTTATTGTCTTTTACAATATGCACCACAGAAACAATCGTGCTTTTGTGTGAAAAATGCTGCAGACAAGTTCTGATTAAGGAACATTTTACCTTCAGTAATTTTTGTACTGCTTTCCTTTATACTTTTTGTTCCACATCATGAAAATGCTGATTTATCATCGTCTTCATTCTTATGACATATCCCTTGTAGCAAAGGGCTGTAAGGACCCTTAGCTCAGATGTCCCACCAGATCAAAAAAAAGGTTTTGCAATATTTTTAACTCTAGCCCATTCAAAAGTAATTGCATCAAAAGTAAACTATGCTCAGGTGTTCCCATGATCACTGAAAGATTGTTTACAATGTTTTCAATGGACAACACAATTTATCTTAAAATAATTTGGATAATTTATTTAGTCTTTCAACCCCGAGCCCGAGCACTGTTCGGGCAAGACAAGTTTTGCTGGCCTGAGCCCCAACAGCTTGGGCTAGGTACCTGTTGTATTATTGTTGTTGTGTTTATATTTACTTCGTAATAACAACACCACACCGCTACAAAGCCTGAGAGCTGCTGGGGCCCGGACAGCAAGACTACACAGTCTCTTCTGAGCAGTGCTCAGGCTCAAGGTTAAATGAGTTATTAAATTCATATACTGATAACATTATTTGCTAGCAACAAACCTGTCACCTTTCTACCATTACTGCAACATCCCCACCCAATATCACAGATGAAAACGCTTTTAAGTGCGTTATCAGCATACAATTTTTTCAGTGTGAGAACAATGAAAAACCTGCCAAGCTCTGATCCTTAGTGACTGATCACTATTACAGGCCGAAGCAATACCAGAGCACTGGGTGCAATGAGACCAAGAACTGTGACAAGTGAAAGGAAAACCAATATGCTTTCACAAAGACACATTTGGAAAACTACAATGAAAAATGTTAAAGTGATTTTTTTGTATGAACCTCTTGGTTTCATACTTCCCACACTTGATCATTGTTTATTATTTACCTTGATACTACAGGCCAGGGGAAAGGGGGTCAGATATATCAATATTTGTGTTTACTTGCAACACATAAATCAACAAAAGAAAAATAAGTAGATCCTTATGGATTGTCTTTAACATATTGTCTATTATACAGCATTTCTTTTCAACAAAATGAACACAACTCCTTGCCCAAATTATCTTGTAGGAAGAGGAAGCAACAACTAATAAACAAGTAACAGTGAAGACTATTGAACACCAACACTAGGCATCTTGTAGTACAAGTTAAAAAACTATGGCAAATATCATGGCTGCAATCAAAATGCCCTGAATGGTTAAAAAAAAAAATTAACGACTCATTTTCTTACCTGGTACATTATACTAAGTACACAGAAGAAATTGCACAAAGACCAAAAACAAGCAAGCAAAAATAAATCATCAATATTTCCTTTAAAAAAAACACACATACATGAACACACAAAAACACTACCTGAAAATGCCACATCACTGAAATGTTAATCCTTTGTAATGAATATTCTGAATTAGCCAGCAGTCTAGCTTCAGTTATGTAGTAAAAAAAAAAATGCACCAGTGAAACCAAAAATCTCCCATGGTCAGTCACATTGAAGCCCATTTGTAACAAAAGAAGAGATACAAACATACTCATATTTAAGCAGCTACAGATTTTTTTTTTAAAGTCAAAGACAGGTATCTAGACAGAAACTACCAGAGCAGAAAATGCAATATGGATGATTGTTAATCTAAAACCTCCACCAAACAGATGAAGCAAAAAGTCAGTGGAGATTCAAGCATTCACACAAGGAAACCACTTTGTGACAAAAAAAGAGAGCAACAGGTGAAGCAAAAGGTCAGTGGAAATTCAAGCATTCATACAAGGAAACCTTCACTTTGTGACAAAAGAAAAAGAGAGAAAAACGGTTAAATCCATGTATTAGAACCAGAAACCGGGGGGAAAAAGGGTTTGCTGAAATCTGAAGATCAAAATTACAAACACTGAAATTCACACCACACATAGAATAGTCCACAACACTTAAGTGCATGGCATGGCATGTCCTCAACATAGAGTGCTGTAATGGAATTTTCTGACTTTGTGGAATGATAGAAATGCAAAAAAAGCCACTGCAATCCTCACTAACTTTGACAGTTTCAAAGCTGAGCAAGAAAATACACAGGTGTACAAAGAGAAATATGCACTAAAAGTACAGCTTACTTGCTCTGCTTCAGGGTTTGGGGTTTTTTTTTCCACTTAAGGAGCTATCAGCTTGAGAACTCTCCATGCACCAGCAGTCTGCAGCTCTTCATGTTAGGCCAGCAGAACAGTACTTTTAGACAAACAAACAAAAAAAGATTTTTTTTTATTGTAATACTCACTGTTGTACAAAGTGCTGAGAGGGGAAAAAAGTGAGACTATTAGACAAAGAGAGGTACACTGTACCTACACAATACTGACGACATAATTTTCACAATTACATCACGGAGATAATTCTGCTGGGATGGTGGTCCAATTCACCCAGACATCAGTGAGCCCGCCCACTGGAAACAATTTATCCATTCGATTCATAAACAAACATGGTCCATACTCATACTTGTCTTGCCAAGATCAGACAAGTCCAGATTTTCTTCCATATGTATAATAAATATGAAGGGCTTGAAATATTTTACAAAAGTCAAACAAACTCAGCAACCATTTTCTAACAGAAGAAATCTTGCAGAAAAGACCTTCACGTTATTATCATTAATTATCATATTAGTAACCGAAAATCTGAAATTTCAATAATAAGAATAAAAAACAAAACATAGCAAAGTTTTAAAAACTAGGCAATCACAAAAAAGTTCAAAACAGTTTGATCAGCAAGATCTACTTTAGTATTTCAAATCAATACCAGTAACCTTTATATTCAAGGGATGCTTCATTCACTTGTTCTGCTTTATTTTGTTTCATGTTGTTTCAGCCCAACTGACCATAAAGGCCATATCAGAGCTGTCACCTTGTTTTGCTTGGTTTCCTGTTCTTAATGTCAAATTCTGCCTTTATTTATATATATATATATATATATATATATATATATATATATATATATATATATATATATATATATAACAAAACTGTGTCATTTATGACCTTGAAGAAAATTAACAACATTAAACGGGCCTTTTTAAAAAATAAATATTTCATTCATCTGTTGAAGAGTTTTTCTTTTTTCAAACACACACCAAACTTAGCCATTTTGATACTAGTTTGACTTGAAAACTTTGTGATTTAAAATCTGTCCCATGGGCATGGAAATTAAGCTACCTGTACTGTTTCTGCACCCCTCTCATAAAAATCCTGTTCTTTCGACTTAAACTCCAAGAAGATGGTTGAATTTCATGCTCATTTGCTCCTGGATATGGCCCTCTGCTGATGACAACACACTCTTCCAATTTTTTTTCTTCAGTCTGCATTGTGCTATGCATATATAGTTTCATACATGAAATTCCATGAAAATTCAAGACTTTTGGCACCACTTGAACATTTAAAATGACATTCTTTGTGGCTAAGGTGCCAAAGTGATGATGTCATGACATTCAAAACGTGGACAACAGAGATTCTTAACACAGATTTTCTGCCTTTCACACAGCAGCTTGTGTTAGTCACAATATGTGTTGTTTGATATCACACAAAAAAATTAAAATAAACTATACACCAAATCAAAACAACAACAAAAACTTTTTATGTTTATAATCCCCCCTCCACACCTCCCTTATACTGGGATGCATCTTTGCAGGTGAACAGAAAGATAGTGGAGCAACCATAATTTTCAACTGCTCAAGTAACTCTTCAAGCTCCCAGCTGACTTCGCCAAGTCACTGGTAACAATGTATTTTAAATAAATTGACAAAAACCCTGTTATACTTCAAAACGTGTTATGTTTCAGGCATTATAAAACAGCTTCTTAAAAAAGTAATTATTTTGTTAAATCTTCGAACAAGTAGAAAATCAATAATGACAGAATTTGTCCAGAGTTACAAAAAGTCTTGAAGACAATGCTTCAGAGTACTTGATTTGAACCTTTGGTAAAACAAGAGCCTACACTCTGAAGGGCAAGATTCTGTAAATTTACATGCAACAGTTTTAACTTGCCCTTTATGCATTGGCTTTTACACAATATACAATATAAAACATATTCAGGCAGATGAATTGAGAACTATAACCACCCTTTAAGATACTACTAAATTTCTATTGGTGATGGCAGTCATGAACATATGACACCAGCTCTTGCTCCTAAAGATCACAAGTAAACAAAAAGCCAGCAAAGATTGCTCAAAGTTATCTTTGCTTTCAAATTTGAAAGGTAACTTTTCTTGTTACAAAACTAATGCAAGTGTTAGTTGGCAGATTACAATACACAGATCAGTTGTAAACACGACACTAACAGTATCTGACAAAAACAGTATATAATTTTCTATCCAGTCTTTAAATCCAGTCTTTAAACAAGCCAAAATTTCTGGAACTTTTTTTTAACCCAACAAAAGGAAAATCAAACAAAGACAACAACACAAAATTTTAATGATCAGAACTTTATCCCCACAGCTTATACATATTCTTGATCAGCTGATATATATACGTATGCATGTACATATGTAAAACACCAACCTCATTTCAAATCAATATATACAGCAGATCCTTACTATTTCAAACCAATACAAACTGTAGTACACAGAACCTTTTGTACAGAAAAGTAAAAGAGAAATGAGTGAGTTACAATTCCTAACAAAGATGGTACTACAAGAATTGGTAAAACCTTTACAAAAACAAAAAAAAAGCCAGTTCAGTCTCAAAACCTGTGATTTTCTGAGTTGAGATTTTTGACAACTGGGATGATCATCCTATCAAGAATATAGTTTTTCTCCTCCTACTCCTTCTTCCTTTACTCACAACCTCTAGACAGTTCCTCTGCACACTATGGTTCAGTGGGTGCAGATGTGCACAGGATGTGGTGTTTTCAATGACAGGTCTACCCTAAGGTGTGAGGCAAAAAGGCAGTATATGACTGATCTGTCCTCCCACGTGAGGAAGAAAAGGCAGTGTACAATGGGTCTGTCAAAGAATGATGACAAAATGATGAGATCGATGAGAAGGATACTGAACTACAAAATTAAAACCAATCTTTTTTCTTTTTGGAATTTTTAAAAGAAAAGAAACAACCCCCCCCCCCCCCCCCCCCCCCCCCACTCTCCCCCCCAAAACAAAAAAAGACCTGTTCCCAAAAATATGATTGATACATCATGAGCCCAAATTTCAAATTCCTCAGTTGAGAAAATTCTACCTTCCAATTCCAAAACGGCATCTCATAGGATATTACCATGACAAGATGCATAATGTAGGATTAGGTAAGACAGCAAACTTACCTAACTGGGCTAGAGTTTGGGTTTGTTAACCCTTGCCTGGTTTATCAACTCTAACCCCTATGGCCTTTCATGGCGAACTAGGGTCTGACTCTAACCCTTCTAGCTAACCCAATCCTACAGAGTTAGCTGGCCCCAGTCCTGTGTACTAATTCAAAATAACACTGCTTTGCATGATAATCTGCGCTTGTAGGGCTTTTGAACAGGGACTTTATCCCTCAATCAACATGCCTGCACATCAGTCTCTACCTACCCCATGCTTTTGCATACCACAGTCAGGAGTTGCTGTGATAATGCTACTGCTATCTTCATTATTGTAGTTCCTCTTCTTTTCTAAGGTCAACTGATCACAAAGTGTTAAACATTTAATAGAAAAAAGTACAATGCCTTTAAACTGAATGTTCAGATAAGTCCCTAAATGAACAGAATGTTTGTGGTGAAGGCTCTTTAAAAAAAATAATAAATAAACCATCAGATTACCATAATACAAATTGATCTGTCTAGAAAGTCAACCACACTTGCTGGTGTATCATATTTAGTTACATGTAACTTAAAAAAGAAAGCTCAGGGGAAGTTCTTCTTTTATGAGTGGGCAGAGAAATGATCTGTCCCATCAGGTTTAAAATTTATTGTCAAACACTTCTGTCACTTTCTTTTCGTTTATAGAAAAGAAACCAACAATAAAAAAATTTTAAACTTGATTACAAATTGCAAGATATTTACATGAATTTAACATTTTTGTACAATTAATGTTGTGTCTCCAGTTTAAACCTCAAAGTAGATGGATTTTTTTTTCATGAACAAAAATCTGTCTTTATGTACTTTTTTTTCTTTTTAATTTCTGACACTTTATTGTTTTTCAAATTCAGTGGCAATGACAATCACACTTGACAACATGTACATTACTAACTGGATTGAAGAAAAACGTCCTCTTTCAAAATCCTCACAAAACAGACCCTTCTATACAAAACTGTACCACAGGCAAAATGCACACAAAAAATGATGACAAAGTCAAATCAATAATCCATGACAAACTGGGAGTATTCAAAGAAATGAATATGGCAAGAGCATAGGATATAATGCTGAAAGAGAGGATGTGAAAAAGAGCTGCTCAGTATATTCAGACTAGACAACCATACAGTTAATGAAAAAGAGCAGAAATAAATCCTTCCAGACAAGAAAAACAAATTACACAGTGAAGAAAGAGAGGAATGGTGGTATTCTGAACAAGAGGCGAGTGGGAAAGGCCTAGCCAGGTTTTCACAGTAAATCACAAGACATATCCTATGAAATATCGTGATGGAACATTTTGCGTGACAAGAAGACATGCAGTGAAGGTGGCAGGGGCAGAGTTCGAATCAGTTCCAGTAGGCGTCCATGATCATGACGACACAACTGGTGCTGGATGATCTTTCGACTGAGGTTGCGAAGTGATAGGGGGGATGTTGAATTCTCCTTGTACCTGTGATGGACAGACATCAACAGAGATTTTTATTCTGATTACAACAGACTGAATAATAATTATATTAATGCTCGCTGACACTTTAAAAGATAACACTGCATAACCCCTCTCCCTGCCCCCCTTCATTTCCCCATAAAAAATACCTCAAGAATGTCTAAGACTGACATAAGAAATATATTAGAACAAAATCAAACCCAACAATGAAACCTGAAAGCTGTTCTACAAATATCCAGACATATAAGATTTAAGCTGACTTTTGGCTTTCACACACCACTCATAACATTTTCAGTCAAACAACCACAAACATCACTAGAGCACTTTAACTCGCAACAGTTTTTGTATTTTCTAAGTATTTTGTTTTTAACCAATAACCATTCAGCAAAGTGAAGATGATTATGAAATGTGCAAATATAGAACAAAGCTCTATATACTTTTTAAAAATACTTTTGGAACATATTTCGGAGAAAATATTCATCAATCACCAGCAATAGAAAAGCACTGAGCAAGAACTGAGAGGAGTTGACCACACAGCTACCGACAATGTAATGAAACTTACCACAAGAAGAAGTTCTCATCATCAGCCAACAGTTCTTCAGGAATGCCAGGGCCCTTCCACTTGAGCCAGTCCACCAGGTTCAGCATGTCACAGCCATGGGAAAACAGCAGCTTGATGCAAGGCACCTGCCACACGATGATCCATCAACACTGGCTTTGCAACACTCTTCATTAACACTGTGGTAATAGATTGTCTGCTGAACACTTATCTTGTTCACTCCAGTGATGGTACTGTATTGTTGTATTGTGTTGTATTGTATTGTAATTATTGTATTGTGTTATATTGCACTGCACTGCAATGTATTGTACTGTAGGAATGAAACTCTTCAGGCAACATTCTGTAGTAAAGCTCTATGTACACTTTCTCAGGCAAATGTATTGTATTTCACTGTGTTGTATAGAACTGTGTTGTACATTGAAGTATACTACTGTGTTGTGTTTACTGTATTGTAGTGCATTATACTGTACTGTACTGTAATGTTTTGTACTGTATTGGTTATATTGTACTGTACTGTTTTGTATATAACCTACAGTTACAGCAGAGTCTTCACCATGAAATTCTGGCTGCTCTGAAGACAAACAAACACAAATGACAAAAGATTTATCCCTGCAAATTATAAGAGGAGGATTCTGTCTATAAGAATGTGCTGGGTGGGATTCAACAACTGTAATAATAATAAATGGAATTTATATAGCACTATTAACAGAGTTAACAAATTCAAATGTACACACACACGCATGCACACACACATCAGATTAACCACTGAAGAAGGAGGGTGGCAGGATGGTTAAGACATTCACATGCCAACAAGTAAACTGACGTTCTGGGTTCAATTCCCAGCTTCGCTCTTTCTTCCCAGTTTGACAAAAAAATCAAACTGAATGTCAAAGACCTTCAGATGAGACTGAAAACCAAGGCCCATGTGCGAACACACACAGAAAATCTTGCACACACATTAAAAACCTGTTCTGCCTTTCAGAAGAGCAGTCATTGTGTCCGGTAGTAACGGATGACATAAAACCAAAAATAATACACATGCACACAAGTGTCATGCTTAGACACCATCCCCGAAGTCAGAATGCAGCTACCTAAATGATAGGGGGGAAATGGTTGCATATGCAAAAATCTCACTATCTGTGAAACCTCGGAGCTCTAGCTGAAGAACAAAAAAATATATATATTAATGTAAGCAAGAGGAAACAAAAATACACACACACACACACATAAATGGATCCACATATTTGCGTGAGCATACACATGTACACAAAATTATCATCAAACCGCATCTTTTTGCCAATAACACAGACAGACATAACCATGTCAAGCCACAATATCATAGGAAGAGAAATGGGAAGCACTGCATTGCTAAGTATACTCCCTGGGAAGGGCATCCTGACGTAAGTAAATACCAAACATGCCAGCATGAAACTAATGTGTATGCAAGCGCTTAAACTGCCTTCCCAGCCACACACCAAGATCAAAAAAAGGAAAATGCTAAACTCACCTGATAGCGCAAGTCTTCCTTGTAGAGACCCGTGGACAGGGAGCTGACCACCACATACAAGGGAGTGCGACCCCTTCCATCCACCAGGTCCACTTCACTGCCGGCCGCAATCAACAGGCGCAGCATTTCACGAATCTTCCAGTGCGCTGCAATGTGGATGGGAGCTCGTCCATACAAATCACGCCTGAAAACAAGCACAGCAATCCTGTAGTATAACCTTACATCACAGGTAACTTCTCAGGCAAATTTTCCTTAGTACTCATCTTCCCTAATTTTAAAACAAACATTTTGATCATTTTTGTCCTTAAAAGCTTTGCATTTTATTCATTTTTGTCCTTAAAAGCTTTGATCTCAAACTAAAACAAAGTAGTGGTACAAGCTGGCACCTTCAGAGGTCTTTGAACATACACAAATACTTGCCATTTAAAAGGTAGACAAGGGCTTCAAAAGCTGGATAATGTAGGTAACTATGAGTTTATATATTTGGCATATCCCTGAAGTCTGAATGCAGCTACCTTCATGGTCAGCTAACTGGTAACATGCACAAAATCTCACCACTGCTAAACCTCAAGAGTTCTAGTCAAGGAAAAACCCCAAACATATCTGGTTTAACTGTTTTCATTTCAATCTGTTAATGATACTAAAACTCAGCTGAAGAAAAAGGTGATATTAAGGCTATGATGTCAAAGGAAGCCAAAACCAATAACAAATCACTTTGAAGTTGATGCAGTTTCAAAGAAAATCTGTTTCAATGATAAATTCCAGCAACAAAAGCAATCGCATGCCAATCCAAAAATCAGCAAAAATTGAAGGATAAAACCCAGAACTCCACACTACACCTCTGCAAATAAAACTGCAATATGCTCTGGTGAGTGCTAATGTATGATTTTAATCATGGAGGAGCCCCAAAACAAAATCAAAAACTAGGAAATGGATTGATTACATGACAGCTCAGATGAGATCATTCACACACCCTATAGTACCAACAAGAAGCCCAATTACTTCACGGTTATGATAATTCGCTTGCAAAAATCAGGTAAGCATTTTGATGAGATAGAAAAAGAGAAAAAAATGACAAGTAGGTAGCGGCAGCCCCAGGCGAATACTGTCATCACTGCTGAAAAGTGGCAAATTTTCGGTCTATTCACTTCCTTATTACTTCGCTTCTGTTTTACTGATTAAAAAACACTGTATATCCGAAAAAAGTTCAATCTTTCTTCTTTTCATTGAGTGCATTTTTATTTCTGTGGCTTGTGTATCGTCAATACGCAAAGCGTGTGAATGAGGTGTGCGTTCCGCTAAAAATCGCTGCGCGGCCCGCCATTTTCGCGCACATGTACAAATCTTCAAAGAGACATGACCACTTTGAATCCGATGCGTATTCGCGACAGACAACTATTGTCACTATATTTGGTATCATTGTGTTCAGATTTTATTGTAGAATACCAAGATGGGTGAAAGTTTTTTTCATATCTGGCTAATTTTCGCGAAAAACGGGATTTTTGGCAGTACACGATCTCCGACGGCGAACTCCGAAGAACCTGTAGCTTAAAATAGCCAATACTCAAGGTGAAAATCAAACTAGACGACCTAATTGTACTAATTTGGGAATGGGTTAATGTATTCATGGACTGTCATTCACCCGCAAACCAATAAAAGCGAAGTGTTTCAACTGCAGAAAGTTCGTTAACGCAAGGGCAAAGACGAACGGACATCGCGAACCGATCTTGAACCGATCTTGTCAAGGATCGACGGATTTTTTCGATTTACAGGGTAAATTTCATAAATGTTTCAATATAGATCATGGATATAACAGTTTATTTATACAAAGATCGCGTGGTTTGCGTAATAATTCGTGCAATCGTTGAAAACGAAGACTTAGAACAGGACTTTTACGATCGTTGTCGATCTTCGGACATGTGCGAACCGGAAAGAAGAAAGCACGCCCGATTTCGTCAGATATTTCCACAAAATCACTTCACAAATTTACGATGATTGCAAAATAAGATAGTTTGAACGTATCTCTATACAATGTATTTTTTGGGTAAGGTTACATAGCGAAATAGCGATCGTATTTAACGATTTGCTGAATTGACCAGCCTAACCAAGAGAAGATAATCCGAGATCGTTGTGACTCCGTGATTTCGTGAAGCAAACATTGTCCCCGTTTTTTGTTTTTGTTTTGACCAATTCACACTTAAGTATCATTTTTGGTGAATTGAAAGTGGAGTTTAGTTTATTTTCTTTGTTTAGTTGTGCCTTGGGATTTTTTAGTTACGCAATCTTTCCATAAATTAATGTGATATCAATGAGTTTCTTCTCCAGCAACATATACAAGGTAGAGTTACATGTCAGTGCAGTAATACTCAATAGTGAGCTTATTATTATCTTTTGTATTATTATTACCATACACAATACATATTAGTACAGTGTCTATCAGCCTAGCATTCCCCCCCCCCCCCCCCCTCCCCCCATCCCATTCATTTCCCTTTTCCATTATTTTGGGGTTGATTGGCTTCCAGTGCTAGCATAAACACACACACACACACGCGTTATAATAAAAGAAGTTAACACAGATGTGCTTCAGGTAAATAATTCTTTATTTCAACCTTTATCAATCTGTGACACATTTGTACTGCAGTCATTACCAGCAGTTCTAGCACCAATGGAATGAAGACTTTGTTGGATTTCTTATGTGTGTCATAGTGTGTCTCCCCTATTATTTTCTTTGTCTATGCATAACATTTTCTATAAACCTTTTAGTTTTTCATTTCTTTAAATGCTGACATAGAAATGGAAATCAACTAAACAAGCTGAGGTCTATTTTTCTGGCAACTCTAAACAGTTGTCATCCAAAGGTGTGTTGCAGAGATTTGCAAGCATCTGCTGATTCAGTTATTGGTACTAAAGCAAGAAGGTGAGAAGACATTTGATGAAACAGCCACATTTCTCTGTCAACTCAATTGTATGCTGAGCTTCCAGGGTTGCAGTGTCTTCTGACTAAGTTGAAAGAAAATGTACTACAGGATACACCAATAGACATTTTTGTCCAAGCCAGTTCATATAGGACAGCTGTGTCCATTTAACTTTTAAGGATTGTTATGTGAAAATGTTGTAACCAGCCAACATGGACATCATCTGGAGACTTATGCATCCCCTTCATGTGGACTTTTGAAAGCTGTTATTGCTTTTGAAAACAGGCATAGGAAAACACATAATGATATGTACCAGTGGTGGGAGCAACTGACAGGGAATTCTGTGGAAGAGGCAGCCTTGTACACAACAGTGGGAGAAAATTACAAATAAGACATCAAAGCTGGCTTCAACTGCCTACAGAGAAAAATTATAAAAAGACTGGAATAAATGTTTGCTTTTGTGGTCTTTTCTCCTTCAAATGTGTGTTTCATCATTAGTAGGTTGAGTGGCTTTGGCTGATTCAAGTGATTTGGCTTCTTGCGCTTCTGCATCCTCAGTGTCCTCTAACACTGTAGCATCAAATTTACACCAGCCTAGTTCTCTGACATCAGAGGTTCACAAGTTTAGTGAGGGAGCACTGAGCTGCCCCATCCTGGCATGAACCTGTCCTCTCCTTTACCACCTGTAATTAGGCATTAGTGAAGCTGGTTCTCAGAATGATATATCACAACATATGAAATGCATGCAAAGTGATTAATCATTAAAATAGGGATTATTCATCTGATTAATCATTAAAATATGAATTAAAATGATTTTTGTTTCTTTTCTAAGCATGTTTTCACAAAAACTAATGTTTCATAACATTTCACTTAAATGTTCACCACATATTTAGCCACTTGGCGGCCATTTTGAATCTGAAAACACATTATGTAATTGATGAAAAAAATCAATAAATGTATTTTTAGATAGCATATACAACCATATTTTACACCACCAAATTCCAAGTCAATATCTATACAGGTTCAAAAGTTATTAATGAAAATCTACCATGTACTGTCATTTTGGTCCGTTGCAGGGCATTTTAGAGTTTTCGGCAAAATTAGACCCAATATTTGAAACATTTGGTCTAGTATAGCCCTAGAAAAAATTAGACATAATCTATATATGCATATCTTTTAAGCAATGTAAAAATGTAGTCATAAGATGCTATCTTATCCAACCTGTTGGACCTCAAACATGGCTTATCGTGCAATTTGAGTGAACCGCCAATCACACGATGAGGCAATTTTAACAAAGTATATCATTTTCCCCCTTCAAGATAGAGAGCTGATTCTTTTTGTAGGTATTATTAGTATTATAGACATTGTATGTGGAAATTTTTATGGGTGTGATTGTAGTGCTTTCCACAACAGGTCCTTTCCAAATAAGGCTTCCATACAGTTAAAATGGCCGAAAAATGTACCGCCATCTTTAGACACCCATAACTTTTGAAAAAATAGAGATAGAGACATAATTCTTTTCTTGTTGTGTTTGTTTTAAAAAGTTCTTTTCAAAAATACCATTTTTATATACACAAATGCTATATAAAATTTTGGCTGCCACTACCTAATGACAAGACAGGTACAAAAAAAACAAGAAAAGAAACAGACAAGTACAACAGACAAGAAGAAATTCAAAGCAAAGACTTTCTGAAAGAACTGGCAGAGAGACTATAAATAAAAAATGCTTAAAAAATTATTTCTCAAGAACTATTTTCCTTTAGCATCTTAGGTTCCCCTACCAACAATGATGATAATTTACATTTACAGCAATTGCTTTACACTAAAATATTCTTACACATTGACAGATGCTCCTGCAGCCAAAAGTCTCTCCACAGCGGCATAACTGGAATGAACAATGGCGTTCTGAACACAGATATGTAATGCAGTCTGCTCTTCCTTGTCTGGCTTGTCCACCTCAGCACCTGCACATTACATTACCTGCATCTCAATTCTCAACTTTACTTTACATAAGCTATCTCAATTCTCAACTTTACTTTACATAAGCTAAGTGATAACTTTATCTTGACAAACTTGACCACTTTGCATTTTTAACAAAACAACAATTTGTTACATCAGTCTTGATAAATCTGCATAACTCTATAAAAAGCCTATTGCCTTGTTTTAAGATGTTAACTGTTCTGGTCTTCAGTGATAATTTTTATGTTTTAAAGTTATAATAAAAAGTCATATAAACAGTATAACCATAAGAAAAACAATGTGTTACTTTTCAGTTATGTTGCCTTTGAAGGCAAGTTAGCAAACAGGGGAACAAGCAGTCCTTATGAAGCAGACTTGGTAAAACACCGTCAGAACTAGGATTTAAGTTTAATCCAAATAAGAATAGTACTGATGAGAATGTCAACAAATAATCTAGCCATGACCAACATTGCCAAAGATTTAGTCAATATATACAGACCTTAAACATTTCTCAACTGACCGAGCTGAACTGATCTCAGAAATGCCTCTGGAACCTTGTGAACAACCTGGTTTCAAATCAGTAGGCAGAAAATTCTTTAGTCAAGTTTTTAAAGTGGGAAATAGACAAACGAAGAAAATGAAGGTAGTAAGTTAGGGCAGATCATAACAATATTTTGCAATGATAACAACTTTCCTCAAATCAGCTTCTTTATCACTAGCAACACAGAGCAATGACCTGCTTTCACGAGCATATCCACCAGAACAGGGCGACCATGGTAGGCAGCTTTGTACAGAGGGGTGCACCCATTGCGATCAGTGCGGTTGACTGCAGCACCATACTGCAATAGCATCTGCAGTAACACAAAACAAAATAATATGAACACATGCCATTTTAAATTATGGGCAAAACAACATCATGTCACTTTAAATTTCAGGAACCTGAAGTATTGCTATCCAGCCCTAAGTTAATGCTGTACATGTTCTAGTCTATTACACATCATTTACAATAAAAAAAATAATTAAGCCTCTGTTCCATCTTACTGTTTCCATCTCCTGTTGACCCATTCAAATCATCATCTGACTTACAGGTCTATGACTGAACTTTTTTTCATCTTATGATTCTCAAAACTTTTGCCTGTTCACTTTCATCCATCTCATGTCTTCATTTTACGAAGTTAGGAACCATGAATTACTCAAATTTGACAATAAAAATCCTCATTTACGGTCTTACAGATTTTGCCACTATTTGTGGTTATCACTTTTTCATCCCTTCATTACTAATGTTTACTAATATAATAAAGACAAAACAAAATCGTTTCCTAGGCTGTAGCTGCACATACTGTCAAAAATATTCTTCAGAACTGATTTTCTATCTCAATCCAAATTTTCCTTGTCAAAATTTTCCTTGTCAATTTTTTTTTTCCTTTTTTGTTATTTCCCCTCTCATAATTTTTTTTTAAAAAGGTTTTAACAGCCTGACAAAAAATTCAAAAATTCATCAAGGACCTACATGACTGATGTCCACGTGGTTGAGAGAGACAGCAGCCAAGAGAGGGGTGGTGCTGTCTTTGATGCTGGGTATGGCAGGATTGCTCCAGGGATAATCCAGATCCACCCCTTGTGACACTATTTGCTGAACAGTAGTCTTGTCATTTCCCATCACTGCTAGGTGAAGGTCACGTTCACGCTGTGGCATTCCCAGCGAGACAAGCTCACAGCGGCTGGAACGAGCATTGCCCATCCTCACGCACTTGCACACCAGGCTCATCCAAGCGGTTTTTGTAGATTCACTTCGACGAAACAACTTGTTCTTGATTTTTAATCAAATATAAGCACTGTTTGTGTGTACACGTGCTTTGTATCAAATAAGTCGCACAACAGATTTTCTTACTTCTATCAAAACTGGGGAGAAAAAAGGCCTTTTGTCGGGAATACTTCTGTGTCTAACTGAGCTTCTTTGATGAATGATGATCAGGTGACAGGGATGATTCTCCCCAAGATGTAAATACTGCACTTACAGCATCTGATTCTTTATGATGATCTTCACCAATGATAAAAATTAATAAGTGAAGAGGTATTTCAGTTCACACACAATGGGCTATCATCTAGATAATATTGGTTGGTGGAAAAGAGTGGAAAAGAATCTATCTGCAGTACACCCTGTTCAGCATTATCGCCCTGGTCTGTGCAGGGCAAAAGAAAACAGGCGTTCCAGCTGTCTAGGCATGACCTGAAAAAGTACACAACACTGGGTTCCACATACTTGCAACATAGTTAAGTTCAACATAACACCCAACTGATTTTAAATCAGTTCTGAACAATTACTGAATTAGTAATTTAGTTACACCACATCAGTTTCAACATAACATCCAGTAAGCATCACTATCACTAATGCTATTAAAACTGGATCATATAAAACCAAATACAAATTAATTCTGATGAACACACCAAAAACATTCACCACCAAGGGCAAGTAGAGTTGGCACTGATGCTACCTCCAGGGGGAAAATCCCCTTGAATGGGCGTCTTGGTGGTAGCTCAACCTGGGATCAATCCTGGGTTGTCAGATCATGAGCGCAATGATCTAACCACCAGGCTATCCCATCCCCCACACTATTTTATAAATTCAATAGCTACAACAAAGCTTTCTATTTGATAGTGCAGAAGTTAGTACTTCTTTTCATAGCATGCTTGTGTTATCATGCACATCTGGCTGCACAGCTGGGCAGGAGGAGAAAACTAGGGCTGTACCTATAGGGTAGAAAGAGTTGTAAAAACAAAGCCCCCTACACTGTTTACAAAAGCAAACTGGACTACACACATACACACACACACATTCACACATTAGGACAGAATAACCTGGTCGTTAGAGCGTTGCGCTTGTGATCTTCTGACCGGGGTTTGAATCCCATTCAAGTGAATCTTTCCTCCTAGAGATGACAATGCTGACTCCACTCCCCCCAAAAGTCCTTCATATGAGCCTATACCAAAGTCCCATGTGCAAATGCATGCAGAACATTTTGTATGCACATTAAAACCTGTTCAACTTTTCAGAAGAATAGGCCATTGTGTGCTGGTGAGAATGAATGACAACATTTACACAACAGCATCTATTTTATACATGGGGACTGGATGTAAAAAAAAAATTTAAAAGCACATGTAATGGGTGCTTATTTCATTATCCTCAAAATTAAAGAATAAAATAAATTAAAATTAAAATAATAAATCACTTTTAAATTTTTATAAAATTAATGAAAACCTACACCTGCTCACTGCTTCTGTAAAATTCTGTAAGAAAAAAAAATTCCATTAGATCTAGAAATGTGTACTGTTGATGGCAACTAAATAAATAAATTAAAAAAGTGTAGTATGAAGCTTTTTCATATGGAACATTTTTGGTTTTGTTTACTTTGATAGGAAATTATTACAATGAAAGAAAATACAGAGATCAAACCTGTACTCTGGGTACTGCATACTTGCAACTTAATATTAAAAAAATGTGCATGTGAAGCTTTTTCTGGATGTAAAATATGTTCATTTCATGGGGAAACATTTTGGGTTTTTTCTTTGCTCACATTTTCTTCTGTTTGATAAAATTTCCATCAAACCTGTACTCTGAGTACTGTATATCTAACAATGGGTTACACTCAGAGCATGAAAAATAAAATAGCTCCCACAAACAGACTAGCTCCTTGATTAAATTATTCTTCATTATCACAATATCAGTATTAGACTATTACATCGAAATGACCCCTTTCTTCAAACCACAACAATCAGGCTAACAACTAACATTGATTATGTCTGGTGGAGTTTGTTCAACCCACCTCTCAGCCAGCAGATCGCTGAACTATCCATTGTAACGATATAGCTAATTAAAAGAACAGTTGTCCTCAATACAGACAAGAAACAATGCAATGTACAAACGAACGATACTGTAAACTGAATTACGCTGGGCAGAATTATGAAAAATATTCGATCACTGCAACAACAAATGCATTTACCCCCATCTACCTGACCATGAGCAAACAACAATCACATATTAGACTTTTTTTTTCATTTGTCACAATGTCAATGCAGCAGGTCTGGTTCAAATACATCGAAAAATATTATCAAGACCAAAGCAATGATATCATGACCTGATAATGCTAAACATAAATTTGTGTTACGTAATCGGTTGATTCCAGACAGACAAGTGCAATTTCGCTATACAAGAAGCTGTACATCATAGTACCCTCAGTGTGTCGGTCACATGAAAACACCCACGAATACTTGAATGTTTATGTTCCAGATTGCACATCAAGAAACATGGAGTAAATAAACGAAAATTCTCTGTCTGAATAAGAAGCAGCAGATGTTGCCCGGATGAGGGAGTAGTTTGTTTTCATTTGAGCTGCACAATGCTATGTCCATGTGGGAGGAGTGATTCTTCTGAAATCGGGATGATGAGAAGACGACGTGGATATTCTGAAATCTCAACAGTAACATGTTTTGGTGTTGCTGGTGGGTTTTTTGCAGGGGGAGGGGGGGGGAGGGGGGCG
>CM054136.1:28549782-28594782 GCA_028751875.1 Rapana venosa | reverse complement strand
GGCTGGATTTTCTCTGTCATCGGAAACTGACTGATAATTTAGGGTAGACTTTTGCATGACTAGTGTTGAGCAAAGTATGATGAATTTCAGCAGACACATAATTATGATGGCAGAAGTCTTAGAAGTCTAGCTTCACACGGGTATTTATGCTTTTACTGATGTAAATCCACAATTCAGGATAAGTGACACAGGCCACGGGGTTGTAGATAATGCTTAATACGAATATGAGCCAGGCATTTACTTGGCAGATGCTTCACCAACAACACAGTCCAGTTCAACTCAGAACGAGACAAAAGGCATTATAATTTTCATCTCTTGGAACACTAACTCCTACTCCAGGGTATAAAATAGATTGGGATGTAGTCTTGAAACTAAACTAGTCCTCATCACCCATTTGTAAAAATGTTGTTTTGCTACTTAAAAATTCTTTGGTCCCAGTGCTACGATTCCTGATCTGCTAATCCCTATCTCACCTCAGGCTCCTATCCCATCCCCACCCGCAACTGTCTTTAGGCAGAGCCAAGCAATGTGCATCAGAGTATCTTAAAACTGCCAACCAGAGGACTTTATGCACTGCCTTTGGCCAGGTTTCTTCGGTATTGTTTAGTGGAGCTTGTTCTGATCCAGCATGTCAGTGTGCCACCAGTCCATCTATTATGACATTGTAATCTTAGAGCTTGGTTGAACGGGATTTACATTTTGTCATCCTCACACCCCTTCATTGATAATTCCCCATGGACATACAGACCGAGTGAAGACTTGAATACAATCCAAACAGAAGCCTGAGACAAGAAGAGAAATGGTCAAAGTGGTTACATGAAGACCTAGGCACAATGATAATAGAGTCTGAGATAAGTACTTGAAATAATTGAACAGTGTGGTCGTTCTCAGCTTTGAAATGTTCCTTTTACACTAAGAGATCAAAAGAGGAAGGTATCTTTTCCGACTTACAAAACCAGAAAATATCAGCATACTTTCAGTGATAGAGTTACTACTCTTTGGAATTGTCTACTTCTTACCCTAAATGTTGCACAATCTAACAGATATAAAACTCTTTGACAGGAGTCAGGATTTGAAGTAGATATACTCTAAACCCTTGGTGCCTGAATTTCTTTTAAAAGTCTGTAAGAAAGAATGTTTTATATAGGCATGCAAAGCAGATTAGAACACTTTAATAAAATAAATGAACTTATGGGACGTTTCTAACCCTGCCGGTAAGACTCGGGATCATGCCAGTCCCTATCACTACTAATGATACTATGCTCTCACTACTTGCTGTTCTTCATTGTTTCAGATGACAGGTGAAGGACACAATAAAGATCCATTAAAAATGTTTTGACTGTGCTTAACTCTGTCCACGCTTCCTTTCATGATTAATATGATAATCCAGGCACCAACCAGGCCTGAGACATGCAAGCACCTGCAGTGCAGAACATGTACTTTAGAGCAACACCTTGAAGTTTGAGTCTGTCAAGTAGAAAGTACCTGAATGTGTGGACTCAGTCTTCCAAATGAACCCACGGCACATTCTGGTTTGGTTAGGATCGTGCCAGAGTATTAAACCTCCTGAAACAAACTTCTTACAGAGCATGAGAGAGGGAGAGAGAGGGTGAGAGAGAGAGAGAGAGAGAGAGGAGAGAGAGAGAGAGAGAGAGAGAGAGAGAGAGAGAGAGAGAGAGAGAGAAGAGTGAGCGAGTGAGGAGGTGGGTACTTTTCCTGACAAAGAAACATCAATGAAACCTTGACTGCTCTTTTCATTTGATGCGGGTTGTTTTTTTAAAAGTCCTACCAACCAGAAAGGTCATAGTTATGAGGACTGTCACTGTGTTCAATTCTAATAACTCACATTACTATCATCTTCAAGTTTTAGTCAACACTGGCTAATTCCCTCAAATAATCCAACATCTGAGGGGAAAATCCTATCAAACGACTTAATTCTTTAATCGTTTGGTTCCTTGAGGCAACGGACACTAGAGATAAGTGGTTTAGACTAGTTGACTTAAATCCTGTGGGTCCATTAAGTCGCGCGTGTGCGCAAAAATATCACCATTGATGCACCTAGGAGCTCTAGCTAAGGAATGGAAGAACAAGAAGAAAGATATAAACAAATAATTATTTGACAGATGAATGTTAACCAAAACCAAACCAATCCATACAAAATAAAAGACACAATAAACTGGACTTTCTTTCCCAACTTTTATTTTACGAATCTCCCAACATCTTCTGTACCATAAATAAAAAAGAGGCATAGAGTTGTACACAAAAATCTGTTACAATCGATGTGGTCCTCTGATTAATCTGCTTCATCCCTTACCAACTTTATTTGCAAAATAAATAATCATACACACAAATGAAATACATACATACATATTTACACATATATAATATCTGATTTGTATTTCATTACTGAAATAGTACAGGTGAAAAAAAGTATTCTTTTCATAAAAATCATGATGATTTTACACCTGCATGTCTTCATTTATTCATATTGCTTTCAGTCCAGCCAATCAGCATGGCTGTAGCAGGTCTTTCACCTTGTTGAAAAACCCCCCCAAAACCCCCCACAAAAACACTCGGAGTGTCTTTTCCAGAGAATGAATACCCACATCAAATATTTATTCAGCATGTCTTTCATGTAGAAATATATTTTGATATACTCATGTCCTGCTCTTTTGCCTTGACCAAAAGATCAGT
This sequence comes from Rapana venosa, assembly GCA_028751875.1. Taxonomy (NCBI): domain Eukaryota; kingdom Metazoa; phylum Mollusca; class Gastropoda; order Neogastropoda; family Muricidae; genus Rapana; species Rapana venosa. Next base: position 28,592,088 of record CM054136.1, on the reverse strand, counting down.
GATGACTTCCAGCCTTATAAGGCTGGGAACATACTCCATAAGCCATAACACAAATAAAACCTAGCATGCTGTTTGACATAAAAAAACCCAACCCATTCAAACAAAATACCAACAACAATAAAACAACAAAAAAAGGAAAGAAGAACCGGAAAAAGAAAATCAAGCACAATGAAACATGTCCATACAAGGAAAGTAGCGAAATCTGGTTACGATGTCATCAACAAATACCCAAATAACCACTCGGCACAGGTGAGTGGAAAGGTGAAAATGCACATTACAAACATTGAAGGAAGGTGGCAGGATAGTTCAGGCCTTCACCTGCCTAACAAGTAAACCATGAGGTTCTGAACCTCGATTCCCAGCCCTTTGGCTTTCTTCCCATTTTGACAGGAAAATCGAACTGAATGTCAAGTGTTTTGGAGGAGACTAAACCAGTTGGACCTGTATGTTTTCAGAATTGTGCACCTCATAAGAATCCATGACAGTTGAAAATCAGAAAGAGTAGGGAGGTTCCTCCCCCTGTCCTGGCAAAATTAATAGGTTCTATTCCCAACTGTATGGATCAATCCCAAAATCGGAATGAGGCTACCTTAATGGTGGGTAAATGGTCTTGTACACAAAATATCACCATTGGCGACCCTTGTAACTCTAACCAAGGACTGGAAGGAAAAAAAATTCCCCCAAATCCCCATTACAAACAAACCTGGGATATGCTTGTGGTTCAACCAGCATAACATTTCTCACAAACTGTAACTAAATATATAAGCGTCCCCCTCCTCTGTGTGTGCGCACATATAGTGTGTGTGTGTGTGTGTGTGTGTGTGTGTGTGTGTGTATGTAGAGGTAGGTAGATAGTTAGGTAGACAGATCGATAGATAATCTATAAAAAAAATTTTTAACCCCAAAAAGTTGAATGCAAAGAAAAGCCATAATACTGAAGAGAAAAGAAACATGAAAAGGTACACACACAAAGAGGGAGGATGGAGAAGAAAAGTGCACAAAAGAAAGGGAGCAAGGAAGAAAATATTAATGGGTTTTGGAGCAAACCCAGTGGTAACAGAATTACTATCTTATCTTTCAGATCTGTGAAGATAATCTGGACACAAAATACACATAAATGGATTCATAAGTCAGTGAATAGAGGGGAGAGCAAGAGAGAGAGAGAGAGAGAGAGAGAGAGAGAGAGAGAGAGAGAGAGAGAGAGAGAGAGAGAGAGAGAGAGAGAGAGAGAGAGAGAGAGAGAGAGAGAGAGAGAGAGAGAGAGAGACTAAGACACAAAGAGAAAGATTGAGAGACACACAGAGAGAAAAATGGAGACAGACAGACAAAGAAGAAGTGAAAAAAAGAAAAAAACCAAGGAAATCACATTACAGAATTTCCAGATGGTGATGTACACAGTTCATACTTAAAGAGTCCTCTAGTCCATGATATCAATATATTTCCAAAACAAACAACACACTACTCACTGGTAAACTCTTTGTCTTGTCTGTGAACCATTTCTTTTCAAAATGTTCATAACACAATTCAATAATCTTATTTTCTGTGATCCTCCAACTGGTTCACACAAAAGCTATGATGCATCAAATATAATCATCTATACATGGATGAATAAATAATTAATAGGCTTTTTTATCATGTTGGATATTTGTAAATCACCCTTTTCAACATTTGCACAGAATCATGTTTGCACAATATAGAACAAAAATGTGATAAACCATGGCATTAGCAAAATGCATAACAAAACTTTAATCCACATCAAATGGTCCAACAAAATAAAAAAGAACACGAAACACAAAAGCTGCTATCTACAGCAATTAAAGATAAAACTACCCAAAAAAAAATCCAAAATAAAAACAAGAACAGCAAAATACCCCTTGTTCCTTTTTTCAGAATAAAGATTTATAAATAAATGCAAAAAATGACTAAATTTCATATGAGCACATAACCATTTTTTAAAATAGTTTTTTTTTAAATGAAAATCTTAGTAATCCTAATACTCTTAAAATATAAAGAGAAAGTACACACATATGCCATATAGAGAAAAGGACACAGGATTTTTGAGACAGAAGGACCAGCATGTGTATGATTCAAAATGGTCCAGATACGTATCAACCGTTCATATATTTTTAATGAAAATTTGGCTTTCAAAGCACTCCTAGAGTTACTGTCACAACAACATTGCAAGCAGGGAGCTTCAGAATATGTCAGTAACAATGCCGAGTTCAGTGAGTAATGAGACAAGAACCTAAGGCCTGATGAACTAGGAGAGAAGCAGCAACTGGTATAGGCCAGACCTGATGAACTAGGAGAGAAGCAGCAACTGGTATAGGCCAGACCTGATGAACTAGGAGAGAAGCAGCAACTGGTATAGGCCAGGCCTAATGAACTAGGAGAGAAGCAACAACTGGCATAGTATAGGCCAGACCTGATGAACTAGGAGAGAAGCAGCAACTGGTATAGTATAGGCCAGACCTGATGAACTAGAAGCAGCAAGTGGTATAGTATAGGCCAGACCTGATGAACTAGGAGAGAAGCAGCAACTGGTATAGTATAGACCTGATTTAAATGAAGACAGCTATCAGACAGCTGGAAATGGCCAGCTCAAATACAAGAGGGTTAAAAAAAATCTTATCCAGCCAAGTCTGATCACAGCCATAGAGAACAAGTTGGTGGGAATAATTTCTTTCAAACAGTATAACCTCAAACAATGAACATTTTGATGAAGGCTGCATATCATCTTAAAGGCAGTGTTTGAGATCTTATTCTGTGTAAGATAGGGGCCTGTCAGTATAAATAGTGTCCAGGCTACATTCTGGAAATTCTGTGCTAGGAATTCCCATTTTTCTTTCCCTTTGTTTCTTCCTTGTTCCTGTTTCTTCTTGTCACCTCCTTCTTGCCTATTTTCTGCCTTCTTAGTCCATTCTCCTAACTTTTTCCCCAGAAAGACTTAAAAGATAACAGTTTTTTTCCCATACCAAAGAAGGATTTGTTGGGCCTGAATTGCCAGGCGGTTAATGGCAGGGCAACACATTTTTGCTTATAATGAACATTATTGAAGATGACAGTCAGTGTGCACTTATTGTCTTCAATTTCATTTGCTCCCCCACCCATTCCTGTTTCATTCAAAACTGACATCTATCTAATAAACCCATGTTAGATATTTCATAGTATCACCTCATAACTGTCAAGTCATATTCATTAGTAATTCAATAAATAAAAATATATATTGTAAAGATAACTATGACAAACAACTAAATACAAAAACTTAACCTAAATAAAAAGTATTAACAAGAAAAAAAAGAGAAAAGACTATAAAAAAAAAAATGCTTACAGAAAAACAACCCCCAAAAGTCAATAATTTTTTAAGGAAAGAAAATGACTGAAGAGTGATCAACCCATTGCAAAAGAAACAGTGAGACTAATAAGTATGAAATACAGAATCAGAAAAAATAACTGCATGAAGACAAAGGACAACACTGAACTGCATAATTATGTCAAGACAATGTCACTGTACTGTATAGAAGCTAGTCACATAATATAAAACCCAGTGACTCTTTTTCCTTTATGTACCGATTCTTTCCTAACCATAGCTCCACTCGTCCTCTCAAAGGACATGAACATGTAATGATTATCATATTATTCTCATATATGTATTTCCCAAAGTTTACATTAAACACGCCCTCCCTTCCCCTCATGGTTGACTTTTCCATCCCCCCCACACACACACACAAACTCACCCCCCCCACACACACACACTCTATCACCACCATGTAAAGAAAGAAAATGACTGGATCTTTCATAAAAAGCAATACTAATAAAGATGACAAGGAATACAATCATGCTGTTGGTAACAGCTAAATGTTGATAGGGTTCAAGTGAACTTTAAACAACAGACATAAGTTTGTACATCATACCAAAGACAAATAACTGATCCCCCTCCCCTCCCCACCCTTTTTTTGATTCTATGGCTATCATTTTCATATTGTTAGGTGATAAAAGTTACACACACACACACTCCAACCAACCCAACACATGCACACACACTCCATGCAAGAACATATCCAATTAAACAGACAGACAGACAGAGAGAACGAGAGACAGAGACAGACAGACAGAGAGACAGAGATGCAAAGACTGATGAGGTGACATGGAAGAAATCAGGGTGCCAAATTTGGTCTCAGTCTCTCTCTTTGGTTTGCAGAAAAAGTGATAAAATTCAACATATCCATTACAATAGAAAAAAGAAAAAATTATAAATCATTTGTGTGACATCGCAGCATCAGTTTAAAATGTCTTCTATCTGAGGAACCATGGCATATCTATGAGCTTGTTGCTGCTAAAATGATTTCATTAACAACGTACTAGTTGCTGAATTCACATGCTTAAAATGTTTGTTTCATCTCAAAGACTAGAACTAATTGTTCGGAAGATGACGTGAAAAGTCCATCCTTTGGAGGAAATTGACGCGTGACTCGCTTGCTTTTGACATGGATCTGACCTTCCAGACGATCAAGCTACCTGACCACGGTGACCATCCTTATTTGTATGCAGGACATTAGCAATGTCTTCTCATTTCATGGGTTTAACTCTGAACCGCTTTGTAAAAAAACAAATTTTTATTTTTGTTAAGCAATAACCACAGAGCATTATAAAAATGCATATATATATATATATTATATATATATATATATATATATATATATATGTATAAAGTGGGGCTATGGACCAAAGCTTATTTGCATCATATGAAAGTGTCCAGAAGAACCCAACAATTCGAAATATCATATCTTAAACAAATATCTTGTTGATCACTGAATTTTTTAAAAAAACAAACAAACAAACAAACAAAAAACCCCAACTCAAAATGCAAGGGACAGAAAAGGTTGAGGTTCTTGCATTTCTCTCTTAGCTTAGCCTCTCCTAAGCAGTTGTGCCAACAAACTTGAAAAACACTCTACACAGATAGCACAACAGGGACACCATATATCCAACTATTACATCACTATACATAAGTTAAACACTCTTTTCACTGATAAGTCATAATTACATATTTTATTCACAATGTAGACAATCTTTACATATATGCAAAGTCCTTTGTACATCTGGATTTATTTACACAACTTAAAGGGATGCCACAAATGATTTCGTTTACAATTACTTATGAATAATATTCATAAAACTCCCACTGAGCTTTACACAAACATATAAGTCCTAATCCAAGCTCTAATCCAGCTTTTCAGAGTCAGTTCTAAATGAGCTTTATATGGTAATTGTGTTTGTAAATTGCTTCATACAATGCGACCCCCATAGAGAAATCGGTTGAGAAGGAGAAGAGAGGAGACCCTGGCTATTTCAGAAAAGCTGAAAAATGAGCATCAAGTTCCTGAAGCAATTTGCTATCCTACCCCCCCCCCCATATGATCTGGCACCACATCTAACCACAAAAGACTTCTTCTGTGACAATGTTCATCTGAAATGTGTTAGCACAAGTGTTCTCGATGTCATGAACAAATGTGAAGTAACCTTGTTTCTGCCCTGCTTATAAAAACAACACGCACGGGCAGGCACGCATGCGCGCACACACACATCAGCAAAAAATGAAAATATTACAAAATACTAATAAATCTGGTGAGATAACCTGATGCTGTTATAGCAGTTCAGTCTGAGATGAACATATACATACAAAATCATCTGTTTGGTCAAGCTAGCAATTCACAATGGACCCTAAAATAAACAAGTGCAGTATCTGATTCATAATACGACCATAAAAATTTCATAAAAGTCAAAATGAATCAGAGTATCTCTATATTTATTTATGGCCAAACACATATTCCTAAAAGATATCAGCTGAAGACTTATAAACTCTTAATCGTATTTCAATAACCACAAGGAAACCAACATTGGGCACACAGCAGTGGTTCTTTTTTAGCCTGCACCTTTTTCCTGTATTCAAAAACCAGGTAGACTGTGTCTTGTCTACTTAAAAAAACCTTTTTATAACACACACACACAATGCAAATATCTGTAATTGCCCTTCATGGGATGATTAAGGTGTTTTTGACTTGACTATATTTGATCAACAGTGATTGTCACTAGTCACTTTTCTCTCTCTTTAAAAAAAAGAAAATTTTTTTTACAGTTATTCCCTTGAGCAACTACACTATGATAAAATCATGGTGTGATAAAATCACATATATAGGCTGAGTACAAAAGTGTGACTTCTTGGGGGGTGGGGAGGGATTGGGTTTTGTTGTTTTTTGCTGCCTCATCTTCTGTGGCATTCCTGTCCTGCTGTTCCCACACTGCTCATTTCACTCTGCCCGCCACAGCCATACCCAGATTCATTAAGTCACATCCTCAGGGTTGGGGATCCACAGGGAGCCTATCAATATCAGGCCACCATGGGGCCACCAGCCAGATGAGCCCTGCCCTGCTGCTGGGTCACTTTGGTGATGTTCATCGGTGCCTGTTCTGAGCTAACATACACGAAGCCTACTTTGCCCCCTACTAACAACAGTTTTAGCTCAGTGTGGAGCCAGACTGAATGCGTCGCCCACCCAAGTTGGCAACCACCACAATGTCTTTCCAACGACACCCCCCCTCCCCTCCTCTGACCCCCAACCCAAAAGGTGTTGACACAAACTCACTACAGGCACTGAAGTGTATGGGGAAACCGAATCTGATGTCACCATGAAACAAGAGCAACTGGGGCCACCAAATCAGAGGCAATTTGTGGAGGTGCATGTGCTTTAAGACTACCTGACAGGGTTGTACTCTACGCTAACTGTCATGATATATCCCAGCATCAATCAGGCTTGAGATATAGACAACTGCAATGTTGGTCAGGTAATTTGAGCAACACTCAAACTCACCTCAGTAAAGTGGATTAAGCTCGACTGAGTGGTCCCAGTCTTCCCACTGAGCCCTCAGCACACTCACTATAGGTAGAGAGCTGGCCGGAGTCCGAAAAATCCCTATGACTCTTATGGGGTTTGAACCAACAACTTCAAGTCTGCAATCCAAGGTGCTAACCACTGCACCACGGCGGCTGGTGAGTTCTTGTTTTTCTGGTGCAATTGTAATGAACATAGATTGAGCATGCTTCATCTCCTTTTCACACTTGAGTCTAAATCACATAGTATGAACAGATATTAAACCAAGGAGAAAAAAAAGCTTGCACTTTTTTTTTCTTTTCCTCATTCTTCTGGTCTTCTTTTCCATTAGTGCTTTTGTGTTTCAGCTTCTTATGGCTTCCTCTCACAGTGAGCCAACTGCAGGCCAGCAGGTAAAGTTGTTTCTTTGTTGCCATCTGGACATGGGGTTGCTCATGCACAGCCCTTCCCATGTCTTCGTCTGTCTTTTGGCAGGCTGGGCGGGCATGGGGTGGGGGTGGGGGGTGTTGAGCCTGGCAGGATTTTTTCCTTTTAGCTAGTCTTTATTAACCCTCATCTAGCCGTCTTAATGAACTCTCGCCTAGCAGACAGCTCGCATTCTTGATGACCCTTCATCTAGTAGTCTTAACGAGCCATCAGCTAGTGGTCTCTTCTAGCAGTCTTAATGACTGTTCTTCATCTAGTAGCCTTAATGAACCTTCATCTCACTTTCTGCTGGTAGAAAAAAAAAATATAGGAGCATCTGGCCTCTTCAAGTAAATGCTTCAGTCCTTATGTAAAATCCCTGAATTCTGGTCCCTTCACTTTTCCAAAATGATTAATTTATTTGGACATTTTCCACTAGTCATAAACTGAACACTAGTTTCAATACCAAGTGCGCATAAGCTTACATGGGAACCCACAGAGTAAACTACAATCCTGACTTTGTACAAGTTTGTAAGAATTAATACCAGCCCTGAACAGGTGCTCAATGCTCGATTAACACACCTTCCAACAATTCCACGACATTCAGAATCATCATCTCCATTTGTTCATTGTCTTTTAAAGTGAACAGCATACAAACACACATCACAACATATCACATCACCATAGCCTGTAGCTCATCCTGTACATCCCACAACATCAGTTATCTTGTTACTTACGTTACACCCACATTATACCAAAACATGAATAATATATACACTAAAAAATGTGTGATTCATATTTCCACTTTGCATTTAACTCAGCACATTATATACACACAAGATGTATGTACTGTTTTGAAATTCCACCAATTCATTTTGCACAGAGAATAACAACAGTTATGCAATTTACTTCAAATTACAAATGACCTCCAATCAATCTTAAAAGAAGGAACTTAAAACTATTCACCTCTTTCTTTTGTTTCCTAACTATTTACCACTAATGATGATATCAAGAATTCAAATCAATAGTCATTAGATGAACACGGGCAAAAAATATGCTCAAAGCATTTAAAACAAACATACAACCCTACAACCCCTCCCCCCAAAAAACCCCAACCCAAAACAAACCTCAAACCAACCAACATACAAACCAAACACAACTACCCCCTCCCACCCCCACAATTACATCACTCTTTTCTCTGTGCTCTTCCACAAAACAGCTGGAATCAGTAATGGTTCAAATTTGTAAAATCATACGTCAACACAAGATTAATCGCGGCTTATAATATAGCTCCTAAATAGAGAATGATATCAGATTTTGATGTATTGTTAATGGCAGTATGCTTGACATGAAAAAAAACCATATGGCAGTTATCATAAATGAATATTAATCAAAAATATGTTGATAGTACACACCAATTGTATATATAACAATGGGTACAGTGATAATGTATATTAAAAATTTTTTTTTTTAAATTGTGGCAGTAGGTCCACAGAAAAAAAAAGAAAAAAAAAAGCAGGACATGGCACATGGATTTGTCACAATTAATCCTCCCACTGATTTTTTAAAGTTCTGTCATCGAGAAAGCACTATGAGGGTAAAAAGAGGAGTGATATTGCTTCTTATTGCTTGCCTTCTATCATCATGCAGCAATCGTACTTAACCAATCATTCGAACCGACCTCTCTAAACACCGCAAAGTACACAGGGAGGATTTCAGTTCCGTTCCAGTCACCAGTTTTAAGACAGAAAGCATCACATTTCACTTCAGCAACCTTTACCATCTGTGAAAGACTTCATTTGATTTTTATCTCTTTTTTTCCTTTTGTTGTTTGTTTTGTTATAGGTTTTTCTTTCAGTTGTTGTTGTTATTATTGTTGTTGTTGTTGCTTTATGTCTTAGTGTTCAGGAGCAGCAGTACTACACTATGACAAACATTTCACTAGTGGAAACTGAAACAAATGGTAAGTACCTATCCCACCCCACCCCTTCCAAACAAAACACAACACAAAAAAACACCTACAAAAAACCCCAAAACAACAACAACCCCCCCTTCCAAAAAAACCCCAAAAAACCCCACACCAAACAAACCCTGAACAAACAAAACAAACTTCTCTGCAGACACATGTGCATCAGTTCTATAGTTTTTTTGTGTTCATTTAATATGGAAAAAAAATTATTCTGATAAAAACAAAAAACTACTTAACTGATCATGTTGAAACAAAATCTTGTACCAACACCCCTCCACCCCCACAAAACCCTAACAAAAAATAAAACCAAAAAAACACCCCCACTTCCCCCCCAAAAAAAGGAACAACAACAAACAACAACAAAAAACCAAACCTGACTTGCTCCAGAATAAATTCCCAAGAATTCAAACAATGGAATACAGTATAAGACACAAGCAATGTTTCCTTGGGCATTCATAAACCGTGTTAGCATAAAAAAAGACACAAACCTTTAAGTCCCTGTGTACATTTTATGGATAGTTTTCATTTTCAAACCTATAAAAAAAAAAAATGGAGTTGATCTTTAAAGCAAGCACAATCAGACAAAAGTAGTCTCATGAAGCAAGCGTTCAATACAAGCATGCTCACACAAAGCAAACTTTCCATACAAGCACAGTCACACAAAGCAAGTGTTCAAATACAGGCGCACTCCCACAATATAAGGACACTCCCACTAAGCAAACCTTCAACACTCCCACACAAAGCAAGCCTTTAATACAAGCATATCCCACAATATAAGCACACCCCCACAATATAAGAACACTCCCACAACGCAAACTTTCTCTCGCACAAAGCAAGTATTCAATACAAGCATGCTCACAAAAAGCAAAGCTTAAATACAAGCACATTCACACAAAGCAAACTCTTCATACAACCACACTCACACAAACCTTCTGTACAAGCACATCCACACAAAACAATCCTTCGATCTTAAAAGGATGCAGAAACAACTGAATGGAAGACTTATTCCAACAAAATAATTTTATTTCTCCAGTCTTTAGTATAACACTGCAGGTAGATCCCCCTCCCTCCCCTGACAAATATGTCTGACTTAAACACCTGTGTCATACATACACCAAATATTTTACATTCAGCAATTATAGGTTCACTAGTCTTGGGCGGTATATTATTTAACTGCTAGACCCTTCTTAGAATGAATATTTAATGTCAGGTCATTGGTCATGCTTGTGACTTTAACATATGAATACATAACTGAGAGACATCGTGAGAGGGCATGGTGGTGCTGTAGCCTGAATGGAAAGAAAATCATGTTGTTGTTGCTAGTTTGTGTGTGTGTGCTATGGTGCGTGCGTGTGAGTGTTATGGTGTGTGTGAATGTACGGTAAGGTGTGTGTGTGGTAAGGTGTGTGTGTGTGTGTGTGAGATAGTGTGTGTGCTATGGTGCGTGCGTGTGAGTGTTATGGTGTGTGTGAGTGTGTACGGTAAGGTGTGTGGGTGGTAAGGTAGTGTGCAAGTTATAATAATACATGGAATTTATATAGCTCTATATCTTGCAACAAAACAAATCAAAGCGCTTCGATCTTAGTTATGATGTGTGTGCGTGTGTGTGTGTGTAAATGAATTAATGAATGTATGTATGTATGTGTGCATGCTTGCATGTGTGTATATGTATGTATGTATGCATATACATATGTGTGTAATGCATATCATGTTACATGGGTATATATATATATATATATATATATATATATAATATATCATAATATATATATATCTATATATATGATGGTATGGCTGTGTTTACTTTTCAGAAGACCTCTCTGAGTAAGGTTAATAAACTGAAACATTATAGAGAACTCAAAAGGACAATTTTATTTTCCTCCTTTGTATGTATGTATATATGTATGTCTCGTGTGTGTGTGGTGTGTGTGTGTGTGTGTGTGTGTGTGTGTGTGTGTGTGTGTGTTTGTCTGTCAAAAGTAAAAGACCCTTCATTCATATGTCAAATGTTCAGCCCACTCTGCGCATTCTAAAATATCATGTATCCTTTCCTCCCTTGATATGATGGATATATGATGGATATTATATATATATATATATGATGGTTTGGCTGTGTTTACTTTTCAGAAGACCTCTCTGAGTAAGGTTAATAAACTGAAACATTATAGAGAACTCAAAAGGACAATTTTATTTTCCTCCTTTGTATGTATGTATATATGTATGTCTCTCTCTCTATATGTGTGTGTGTGTGCGTGTGCGTGTGTGTGTGTGTGCGTGTGTGCATGTGTGTTTGTCTGTCAAAAGTACCCTTCATTCATATGTCAAATGTTCAGCCCACTCTGCACACATTCTAAAATATTATGTATATAAATATGTATACGTCTGCATGTGCATGTTTACAATGTAGGGTTGGATGGATGTTTGCATGTACAGATGTAAATTATAAAGATGTGTGTATGTGCGTGTGAGAGAGAAGAGAGAGAGAGAGAGAGAGAGAGAGAGAGAGAGAGAGAGAGACAGAGAGAGAGAGACAGACAGACAGAGAGAGAGAGAGAATGTGTGTGTGTGTGTGAGAGAGAGAGAGAGAGAGCAAGAGCGAGAGAGAGCATGTGTACAAGTGTATGTATGGATAGATGGATGGATGGATGGATGGATGGATCTATCTATTTAAGAATTAACTGTATATGCACAATAAATGAAACCAGTCAGAGCATGATATAAGCTTTAAGCTTGCTGTTGGTAAGAGACAGTTTTTTGTGTTGTTAATGTATTTTGCCACTCCAAAGAATAAACGGTTTTAAATGAATAAAAACAAATTATGTTAATATTAATTAAACAACCAAACATTTTCCAGCTGAATTCACACAAACCAGTTGCGAACATCGGAAATAATCTGCCTTCTGCTTCAACAACATAAAATAAGCAAATTAGGTTACCATGGCCCGCTAATGCATAAACATTTTTGCATAACTGAGCAACTGCAGGACCCTCAGATACTAGCAATTCTAAGTTGAGGACCAAAGACTTTGGTGGAGCAACAGAGCAAACACACGCACACATATTAAATCAAACAACTACTGTCTTTTTTAATACCCTCAACATTTGCATTCAAAACAAACAAGAAAATGGACCAATATTTTCTGTTTACACACCACAATCTTCAGTAAAACTTGCACACAATCACAATGATACAGTAAAAAAAACAACATGTTCACACACATGTGCACATATGCAAATGTATACACCAAGAATCCCCCATAGCCTCATGATGAAACTTTCAGGATTTTTTTTTCTTTTTATAAATATGATTTCAGCATGAAACACACAGCCACACAACAGAAAAACAGTGGGAAAGTCTTCAATGGTATGCACATGCATATGGCAAGGTTTTATTCCTATGGTTATAATTGTTGTTTGCCGCCCCCCTCCCTTTTCATCATTTTTATTACTCAGCTAGAGCTCAGAACTTCACCAAAGGTGAGATTTTGCCTAAGTGACTGGGTTTTTTTTCCCACCATGAAGGTAGCTGCATTCCGACTTCAAGGATGTCTAAACACGACACTTGTGCATGCGTTGTTGAAGTTTTGTCATCTGTTCCCACTGGCACACAAAGGCCTACTCTTCCAAAAGGTGGAACATGTTGTAATGCATGTGCAAGATGTTCTGTGTGCTTTCACCTCAGTTAATCCCCTCTAATGGGCATCTCGGCAGTAGCTCAAACCTGGGATTGATCCTGGGTCATCAGAGAGCGCAACACTCAAACCACCAAGCTATCCTGTTCCCCTCATTTTTTTCCCCTTTTCAACAGTGAATATCATTATCTATAGCCCACAAAGAATTTTAGGGCCATCTGCATCAGAGAACATCACTCAGAACAAACCTCCAAAATTCCTTGAAGTAGAAAGCGGTTACCTTAATGGTGGGAAAATTGTCACATGCGTACAAATCTGACCATTGACAAGCCTCAGAGCTCTAGAGCAGGAGTGGGGAAAAAATCAGCAACTAGATGACAGGGAGAGGTGGTGGGGTATGGGAGTGAAATAATGAGCTCTAAGAGAGAGAGGGAGGGAGGGAGAGAGAGAGAGAGAGAGAGAGAGAGAGAGGGGTGTGGGGGGGAGTGCTACAGCAGAAAGCAATTTGTGGCAGATCTCTCGTTTGTTTCAGTAGTGCAGCCATGTCATATCCAGTACCAGAGTACTGCTGCCTAAATGGTGATGTACAAGAAAACGGTTATACACACAAACTCCTCACCCAGTGAGTTCTTGGTTGTCTCACAAGGATTCTTAGGTATGATGAAAAAGAATGACCAATCTAAATGACCCCACAGGTGTTGATTCAGGTTGGGAATGTTCAACAGCATGTCTACTACCACTGTGCACTGCATGACCAAATTTGAAGATGTAAATCTAAAACTGTAAAAAAAAAAAAAAAAATCCCTAAGACAACGGAACAACTCTGGACACAACACATTTTGTGAACTTATTTTTCCCCAGCAAGTAGTCTTGTAGTAGTTTTTACTACCAGTTTCATTTCTTTTGAGAAAAAAAACCCACCACATTGTATTGTATTTAATTGTACTGTACTGTATTTTATTGTATACCACTTTAAGTCAAGGCAGATTTCTCTGTGTGAAATTCGGGCTGCTCTCCCTGTGGAGAGCATGTTGCCACAAGAACAGCCCTACCCATTATTTTTTTCTTTACCTGTCTGCAATTGCATTTGTTTCCCTGTCACAGTGACTTTTTCTTGTTATCCATATCAACAAAATAAAGTGATCCTTTACTTGAATTTCTTCATGTATATGTTACTTATTTATGATCTTTTGTTCAAATGCATACAGTTCATATCTACACTCTGGACATTTTCAAACTGATGTAAGAAAGAGTAACAACCATTAGCAACAATACTTGTGCTAGTCTGCTGTTTCTACAAATACCACAGAGAAGGTATATTCCTTTGTGATCTGAGGTGGAAAAAAAAAAAGAAAGCTTAATGAATATTCATATAATAAAAACTACCATTCAGCACCTTATTTGACTTGGAAACTAGATTACCCTTTTATGGTTGCACTGATACTATTTTTTGGGAGGGGGCTCATGTAGTTTCTTAAATGGTCAGTTGGAAATCACTTTACCTACATCATACATATTATGTATCAATTATAAACAAATATTGTGATTCATGATAAACAAAATGATTTAAGTCGCAAGTGATGGATTTGCTCAGCAGACAAAAAGTGGCAAATTAACGGTAACAAATACAGTACAGTGCACCTGAACAACCACCCCAACATTACAGTTATTGTGAATTCATGTTCCATATCTTAATGGATGCGACATTTTCCTATTGGAAAAATGACATTATTGCATTTGTTCAAAAGGCAAATGTTACATAATGTTTAAAATACAAACATGCCACGACATTGCGCATCAAAGATTTGCTCAATCAGCTTCAGAGTGCACAATATCATATGGTCCCCAGGCTTGAGAAATCAAAGTCAGTATAATACAGCAATTAAAACAAAAATAAAATAACAACTACTAAAACAAATCTTAAATCTTGAGTAATTAAGATTAATCATAGGTTCTCAATACAAAAAGCCAAAATCTTACAAGACATTCAGATTCAACAACGACCACAATAATGTCACTTCACTCATAACAACATTACAATTATTCAACCGCTTTTTTTTTTCAAAACAAGAAAGAAAAACCAAAATCAATTGACCAAAACTTTCCCTCTCTCACTCACTCACTCACACACACACACACACAGAGAAAACATTCTTTATGGATTTATTTCAAGACACACTGACCACAGTAAAAAGCACTGTGTGTTCTTCATTAAATGAATCATATTATAAATGGTGCATTTGATGAGCGCTTTGATTTGTTGCTTTACAAGATTCAGCGCTATATAAATTCCATACATTATTATTATTATTATTCATTACTGTATTTTACATATACTCCCTATGCAAATGAGCTGTTAGTATGTAAAGTGAGTGTAGATGTACGTGTCTTTGTGAAAACTGTACAAGATGCGTTATATGTGGCACAAATAGCCAGAGATTGTGTCAGTATATATTGACAGTGCATGTGTGCGTGGTGTGGTGTGTGCGTGCATGAGAGTGTGTGTGAGTGTGTGTGTATGTATGTCTGTGTGTGCGTGTGAAAGTATTTGTGCATGAATAAACAAGCATGTATGTATTCACATGCATGTGAGTCTACGTAAGTGCGAAACATTCACTGTGTGCATGCTTACACACATACCCACATACAAAAGCAGAAGAAACAGACAACATCAACAAAGTTTGGACAGTGTGTTCCCTATAACAAGCACATGGCGTCAACATTTATACATCCGCCCTGCTTTAACAATACACAACTGTAAAGCATCAGGACATAGACCCAGACAGTCGAGGAAATACAACTCGAAAAACATGACATTCATTCCAATGAATATTGTCTGGAAATAACTCATCAACATGTTGCTAGGCTGATTAATGTAGCACTGTTGTTTTCAATGTATGAGAATGCAGTTGGCCCATTACTCCCAAACATGATGAAGAACAGATCAGAAATCATTGTCTTTCTTCACATGCAAGTCATGTATATTATACCGACAATTAGGGTCAATTAAATATCTAGAATAAATCCAGTTAAATATTGTAACATTTCTTCTCTAAACAAAAGAAAACAAACCACATTCCCAGCCACCTCCCCTAAAAAAACCCAACCCCTTAACAAATAACAAAAAACCTCAAAACAAAATAAAACCAATGCAGCTCCAAAACCATAAAAATTGGTCTGTTAACAATTGAGACTAGCTAAAAACAATAATGAAACAAAAAATATATCACGACTCGAGTGGCAAATATCTCCCAGCCCATACACAAATCAAACTGCAGGCACTATTTCCTCCTTTTAATACACAGACACAGATGTATCATCTGGAAATAAAAATTTGACTTGACTTGACACACACCTACACATTGAAACAACCAAAAAACAACAATAAAGAAAGCAACGTTAACAAAATATTACTCATACATATACACACACCAATCTAGAAACCCACAGTAGGATAATATCAGTACACTCTATCCTCACTGTAATTCAATGACCAAATACCCTGTGTACTGGGCCATAATCCTAGGCCTTGTCTCAGTGACAACACAAAGCCTAGGTCACATTGCATACATTTTTTTCCCATTTTTGATTCTGAGATATGAAAAAAAAGGGCAAAAAGTAAGAAATTTAAGTAAAGCACACAGCAATAACATACACAGGGCAAAACCAAAACAACCACAGACTGCAGTATATATATATATATAGCTTCTCTTTTAACCAAAAATCTTTATTTTCTAGTTCATCTTTAAAAAAAACACCCTCAAACTTGAACCTGTGATAACTGTCACATATATATATATCTAGCACACAAAGGTAAGTAATGCTAAAACTTTTGAGTTACATTTGAAACAGCAGCAATATATTCAATTTTGTATATACTTTAAAAAAAAATTCCTACTGTTTCCTTATGTGACCATATGAATACACACAAATCCTCTCACCTACAATGTCAGTGGCTTTACTTGTGTGTGAGGTTTCAACTTTGGTCTAAAAGCCATTCTGCACTACATAGTAGATGCTCAAGAAGATTTTGCGTTAATTTTATTTATTTTCTTAAGAGTCAGTCAACCATGGGAAGAGAATAATATGACACTGTTCTTCCGGTATATGCAGGTGCAAACATAGAGACTATTATATACAGTGACCTTGATTTTTAGTAAAAGTAATCAGCAGAGATGTGCGAGATATTCCAACACAGTAAAGACTTACTCATACCCCCTACTTGTAACCATCTTTTTCTTTGGATGTAAAACAAGCTAAATTCCCACAGAAAATAATCATCTCATTCTAACAATTATATCTGTTCAACCAAGTTAGTCACACTAGAAGCAACATCCATGTCAACAGAGATAGATGACCTCTACCATGATCTTTGAATGTATGAAAACTTTTCAGAACATTTAATGTTATGGCTGCATTAATGTTGACCAAATCAATCTAGTTTTGGGGAGATAGGGAGTTGGGGAGGAGTGGCTATAAGAAAAAACAGTCACCTGACAGAAGTTTCTGTTTATAAATGTCAACACCTACACTCACACAAGCAGGTATCAATGTATCATCATCATTAGCCATTACACCCAGCGGTGTGTAGGGCAGCAACAAAGCGCTTCCACTCCTGCCTATCCTGGGCCAACCTAGTCACTGATCCCCAAGAGTGCTGCACGTGCTCAAACACTTACATAAAATATATTCGTCATTTGTCAATGCCTCTTCATTTACAACTGGGTTTTTTTTTATAATAAAAATCAGCCTAAATAGTGTACATTTCAAATTCACCCAAGAAACTCTGAATTTTATATTCCTTCACATCAAAACCAGTTGTTACATTTATTCACATCAAAATCAGACGTTTTAATATTCATTCATATTAAAGCCTGTAAGTTCCAATGCAATCCTGGTTACATTCACTCACATCAAAACCAGCAGTTTCATGACAAGCTACAGCATACACTGTCTGTCATCATAGTGAATTTGGCCGCCGCAGTAACAACAATAAAAAAAAGAAAAAGATCAAACACATTTACACCTGCAACATCATTAACAGTTGATCCTTTCTATGTGTGTGTATCTGTGAGTCCCAAATGTTCAGACAGTCTTGTGTGTGTTTCAAATATTCAGACCAAGTCTTGCGTGTGTGTGCCAAATATTCAGACCAAGTTCCGGTTCCATGCTTGTCCCAAAAGATTCAGACCAAGTCTTGTGTGTGTCCCAAATATTCAGACCGAGTTGTGTGTGTGTGTCCCCCCCAAATATTCAGACCAAGTCTTTTGTGTGTGTGTGTGTGTGTGTGTGTGTGTGTGTGTGTGTGCGTGTGCGCCCAATGTTCAGACCAAGTTTTGTGTATGTCCAAAATATTTGAACAAAAGTCTCCCATAATTTGCTCTAAAAAAAATGCACAACAGTGGTACAAAGTGCACAACTGTTTCAAGATGCTTTGCTCGTGGCAGTGTCAGTCTCACAGTGGAAAGAGGTTTGACGTGTTTGCTCGTAGCAGTTCTGCTCTGGGCTTTAGACAGGGTGTCCCAGTTTGAGATACTCCATCAGGCAGCCTGTTGCACCAAAATAGCCCTGCACACATCAACACATCCACATCATGCAAATACAGTGGGCATGTTAAAGGCATATTTCTCACACACACACATGCACACACACACACGCACAGACACACATGATTTAATTCCTTTAACCCTCTCCCACTTTTACCCGCCATAGCTCACCGCAGCCCGCTGGCCAGCGTATATTTATACCCACTGCAGCCTACCTGATGTCATCTCAGCCTAGTGGGGAATTTCCCTCATGCACTACGCTCTACCTAGTACACGCACACTATGAATGAACATTCCACTGAGGTCAGCATAAACTAAGGAAGCCATGGGCACCAAATTCAGCACTACACAGTCTCCCGTTCATAAGAAATTGGTCAGTGACTGGCTTTGTCTTTCCCACGCTTTCTTGTAGCTAAAAATGGCAGAAAAGATTAAGGATCCGATTTGGGAGGAAAATACTGATGTGGAAATTGAAGTTATTTTGGCTCAAGTGGAACAGTTTGAAAGAGAAGAAAATGTTGAATCTGATGTTGAAGTAGATGTAGAAGAAGGAGATGAAATAGGAGAAGGTAGTGAGTCGGAAAGTGATGCTGAGGATAACATTCTGTCAGCTTCATTGCAGACGATGTGGCGAGGCACACAAGTGCCTTGCACAGTGCAAGACTTCACACTGCCAACTGGGCCGGGGGCACAAACTCTCCCACTGAATGCCAAGCCTTTAGATTACTTTTTGTTTGTTTGTGCCCCAACATTTTGTTCAAACTGCAGCGGATGAAACTAACAATTATGCCAGGCAAAAGATCGCTGCGAAAGGCTTAGTCATAGATCCATTATGGACAGAAACAACAACAGATGAAATTAGGGCTTACCTGTCAGTTTTGATCATGACGGGGATTAAGCATTTGCCAAGGATTAATCTCTACTGGTCTACTGATTCGAGATTTTCTGAGTCATGGATCAGTACTACTATGACAAAAACCAGATTTCTCAAAATGAATCAGTATTTTCACCTGAGAAACACCGCCAACACACCTGGACGTGACACTGGGCTGTGACACCTGCATTGTGACAGCCATGTAACTGGCTATTGAAGAAGGACACACTAGTGGTTTTGTAAATAGTATGCGTGAGCATATATTTGTAAATAATGTATACATACACATTAGTCAACACTGTTTTCAATATGTTTGAATACTCTCCACTCAGAAAATGGAGACTTGGTGACAGTAGTTTTGTGACAAGTGTGAAGGTTCAATTGGATTACCATGACAGTGGATGCGATGGGAGGACACATTCAGGCAGGACCACATATATTTTTTACTCGCATGCGTATATTGCGCATGTTAGAAGGTAGTTGTAGACTAACAGCATGATGTCACTGCAATGTTACCTTTATTTGGTGACAAAGAGGGGACAGCAGCACGACACATGTAGGTAGGACACACACCTTGGGGTGCAGAACAAAGTATGACATCATATGAATACTTTGGCCAAATATGAATACTCTGCGAACAATAGTAACTGTACAGCACTCTGTGTACTCGAGGTACCTTATTTTCTTAAAAAACTGCGTGAATTTTCAAATACTACAGAGAGTTTCTCTGTAAGACATGCGAATGGTAAAGGGTCAACCACTTTTGGGGGTATGGAGAATTAGAAACACATTCAACAGAAGAATGAACCTGACAGCAATTGACTTTAAAATGTTATCAGTTCCCACAGTTACTGAAAAACAAGTGCTTAGCATGGAAGGAGCTTCTATAGTGAAATAATAAAACTGCCTTGACCCTTTCCTACCTGTCACCTCCTTGTCTATTTTCTGTCTTCTTGGTCCAATCTCCTGCCCCCCCCTCCCCCCCAAAGAGATTTAAAACTTAAAGTAACAATTCTCTCCCATGCTTACGTCAGATGTGCTGAGCACGTAACAGCAGTGCTACACATTTTCATTCATGAAACGGACTAGAGATGCTGATTGAATGTTCGACAAAGAAGAAGAAGAAAAAAGAGGAGGAGGAGGAGGAGGAAGAGTAGGAGTAGAAGAAAAAGAAGAAAAAGAAGAAGTATGTGTGATGTGAAAACTGTCAACTACAGATTTTTATGTCCAGAGTTGTTTCATGTGAAAGCTGACAGCAAGGCAAGTGAAAAATGACTCTCCACACAACTCTCTCCCTGTTGTGCTCTTGTTCAAAAACTGACAGTAAATGGACAATTTTTTTCAGCAGACAGTTTTTTGTGCAGTTTTTGCAGGTTTAATTGCTGCATACAACCAGTTCAGTTACACACACTAAAGTGCTTCCTACCCCATCCCCTTCACCCCCCCTCCCCCCCATCTCTTTTGAAACATTTTTAGAGGAAATCAATTCCTCCTCCACTTCACCTACTCCTGAGGCAGTAAATGCCCCAGTGTTGAATGCAGCCTGTGTTCTAAAATGTATGAATGTAAACATTTGTCTGGGTTAATTGTTGCTTCAGTGCATACGGGTGCATGCATTCTGACAAATTAAAAGCGTAGTTAATGTGCCAATTTGTGTATCATTTTCTGTCCAGCTGTGTATCCTTTAGAACACATGATAAGCACAATGGCAACAAAACTAAAGAACAGGATAATACTCTGAAAAAAGGTTGAATAAATTCTGAAGAAAAAAAAATTCATCTTCAAAACGGCATGGAAACAATTGTCAAAAATAAAACAATTCTCTCTCCTTCAACTCCCCACCCCCCTCCCCTACACACACACACACGCATTAACAGACACAGAACATCTTGCAAACAAGGCAATGTGTAATGGTGGGAATGGATGACAACATTTACAAAACTGCATAGACAAAGGGATGAGATGTAAAAAAGCACATGTGTGTTTATTCCATTATCCTCAAAATAAAAGACTTAATAATTTTTTTAAAATACACACACACTACACACATATGCACGCACGTACGCAAACAACACATGACAGCACTGAAGCTGCCTAGAGTACTCACCTCATGCTCCAAGAAGAGAGCCTTGAGAGCTCCTTTAGACCAGAAGTCCATGGCATAAGCCAGCAGCTTCATGGAAATGGTGTTCACACGCAGAAAGTTCCCCACAAACACCACTCGCTCAATTTTCTGCAAAACATGAAGCATTCTGTAAGTTTTTACATCCCTGCTGACGCTCTCCATATTTTTCCTTTTTTTTCTTATTCCTCTTCAGTTTTAAAATATTTAAAAGAAGATGGTTTAAGCAGCTTGTATTCAACACTTGATCACAAGAACACAGTGATATCACAGCAGGGGAAGAACATCAAGCAATAGCTTATTTTAGCACCACCCTTTCAGCAAACCAGCCACACTTTATGCTATGGCACCAAGTCTACACTGTATATTCCCCCATATCCCTAAAGGGATGGCAGGAATTTAAGAAGTGGACTTGAAAATCTTGAACTGTGCTTTATCAATTAACTTGTTTGAATTATGATGCTTCTGCTTTAGATACACGGCATAATCCTCCATATCCCTAAAGGGATGGCAGGAATTAATATGAAATTAAAATCTTGTGGGGACGGGATAGCTCAGTGGTCGGAGCACTCGCTTTCCCCCAGCCAAGTTAAGCAGCGGCGAGCGTGGTTACCAGTTGGATGGGTGACCGATTGCGCGCCTTGGCTTCAGTACAGTTCCCCCAGTTCACCAAGCTGTAAATGGGTACCTGCCCTCTTTAGGGTCAGGGAAGGTAAAGCAGCGAGGGAGAGGAGATGGGCTCCGCCCTCTATATGCTGGCCCTAGAGAAGCTGAGGTCTCTGACGCCTCGCTCCCCTACGACCTTACAGGTTATGGGACTCCTTTACCTTACCTTTTTAAAATCTTGTACAGAACTTCATTTAGTTGCTTGTTTGAAGCACCTCGGACTATGCATCCTGTGATCAACAGTAACTTGGTTGTAATCAACAGTAACTTAGTAACTTGGTTGTGATCAACAGTAGAGCCTTGTAACATCTGCTCAGTGGTTTCCATATAATTTCATGAAGAATGGGTTTATGAAGCAGACTCTGTGTGTGTGTGTGTGTGTGTTCATGCGTGTGTGCGTGCGTGCATGTGTCTAAATTTATCATTCTAAATGTCTTCTGAAAAGTTTTGAAATTTGAGTCCCTCTGAAATGCTTGGAAATTTTAGGTCTCCTTGTTAAATACAAACAGTTCAAACCAATCCCACCTTCCCTCGGTCACAGCACCCACAAACAGTTCAAATTAATCCATCTCCCCATACACTATACTATCCTCACGTCTTTCGAGATTATGACTTGTAACAATGCGTCTCTGAGTATTGCAATTGCCCTTCATTCGTATCAATGTTCCTGTCAGTACTGTAACTGCCCTTCATGGGATGATTAAAGTGGTTTTTGACTTGACTCACTTGTCACCTACTAACAGTTCAAATCAATCCATCCCCCCTTACCTCGGTGACAGCGCACATGCGGGCGATGGAGCCGATGTTGTTGGTGATGGTGACAAGAGTGGCTTTGGCCAGGTCTTCCTTCGTGGCCTCTTCCCGCCTTTGTTTGCTCATCATGTGTCCAAAACTGCACAGCCAACGTGTCTGTCTGTGATTCCCCCCCTACCTGAGCTCATTGCATAAATGTCCTACACTTCTCTACTGTGACTGTTTCAGATTTACTTCAGGTTCGTAGTTTTTATCTTCTTCTTACCAATTTTGATGACAGTGATTTTTTTTTTAAAAAACCAATTCATGGAATAAGTAGATCTCATTTGGAAATGACGCTTGATCAACTGTAAAAGAAGTAGGTATTTTATTCACTGTGTCAGAGAGGGGATTGTGTGCCGGTGCCGGTGGGAACAGATGACAAAATTTACAAAACTGCATACACAGGGGGACTGGATGTAAAAAAGTGCTTATTCCATTATCCTTGATATAGAAAAATAAAATAGATTTAAAAAATAATAAAATTAGTACCAGTCTATACATTGTACATTGTAAACATGTCTTCTTCTTTGTCAAATGCTCAGACAGCAACTATTGATGTCCATCATAGGAGTGATAATGTGTTGTGCTGCCGTTAAAGCACCTGACAAGTCTAACACCTTGGGCATCACCCAGAATATGCACTCTTAACCGACTCGTCCTACCTGGGAATCACCTTGCAATATTGTTAAGACAAGTACATACTGGAAGAGAAGTTTGTGTTTTCAAGCCCCTCACCATATGGGCAGCCATACTCTGACTTTAGAGGAATTTTTCTCATTTTAAAAGGAGAGAGGCAGGTTGTTATGCTAAGAGTCTGTCATGGCTGAAGACAATCTCAACGTACCATTCTAAAGCATAACCATATATGTGACCCGTTTTTACAAAAGGAGTCTTAAGGTATAATTGGGTCAAATTGAGTTGTTATATTTTCTGAAATCTACAGATCATTACCTTTCTTTTGATGTATGATACATTATTCTATCTATAAAATTGACAAAGTTATGGGTGTTTGAAATGGGTGACCCAGCGATTTCACACTCTGAGAAAATCGGCTTTAAAGTTTTTCACCACTCTAGCTTACTAACACCTTAGCAACGGGTACTTCTATTCAACTGATGATGGCCAAATTTGAAATAGTGTTAAAACATACTATTTCACAGCATCAGACAAAAAATACTGTACATATTGACTGTCATCGTTGTGATATTTAGCTCATAGCCCCCCTGAAAAAGGGCATGAAGTGGAAGAACCATGGACAGGGGTTAATGAAGAGACTTGTTAGTATCTGACTAGCATATATCCAATAGAATGAACTCAGTCAGCTGAAAACATGTAGAATCTGATAAATGATACTTGGTTACATATGAATTAAAATGTTATAATAGATTAATTGAAATAATAATAACTACATGCCTGGTTTTTTCTGTTATTCATTTCGCATACACATTTTCAATTTGATTTTGTTGTTACTTTATTAATTTTTAGATGGATGGCTTTATAAAAGGCAACAATAATGTATGCATTGCTTATTCAATGTTGTCATCTGGAAATAAAATGTTGACTTTAATTTTGCTCTCTCTCTCTCTCTCTCTCTCTCTCCTTCATACACACACACGCACACATACACACACATCCATGCACAAATACATGCAAGTGAAAGCAGAGACAATCAGACTCAATAGCATTTGATTGCTCAGAAAAAAAGAAAACAGATTATCAGTATGACACCATCCAGAGGGAACAGATGACAAAATACTGCATGCACACAGAGACTGCATGTAGAAAAACTCAATGGAGTACTCATCATTTTCCTTGAATCAAAACATTCAAGGCAACACACACACACACACACACACACACACACACACACACACACACACAATGGCTTGATGAAAAAAAGCAAATGCACTGCTTATTCAATGTACCATCTGAAAATAAAAGTTTGACTTTGACTTGACTTTGACAGAGATTACTTATTCATTACCCTTGAAAGAAAATGATCTTTCAAAATAGAGAAGAAAAATCACACACACACACACACACACACACACACACACACACACACACACACACACACACACACACACAGAATGGATGACATATTTAAAAAAGCTCCATGCACATGGGGACTGAATTGAAGCTCATGGCTGCTTATTCACTGTTGTCAAAACAAAAAGTATTGAATCTAAAAAACACACACACACACACACACACAGAGTCTGTTTCTGCAGACTTTCATCATGAACTATTATTAAAAGTTAATCAGTACTCAGTATCAGTTTTGTTATCAAATTGTTTAATTTCTAGGTTGCTTTGAGATGTTAGCCAGCAGTGTTCTGTCAAAAGATCAAACACTAAGTGAAAAAAAAAATCTCAATTTTCACAATACCTCATGCACTGCTTGCTTCTTCACAATAACAATTGGCTAAACCCTTGAAATCTACATTAAACTTATAAAATGTGGATGTTGCACTTTGGTAATACCAACAAAAATTGGTACTAAAAAGGGATATTGCAAAGATATACTCTTTGATAGTATATAAGGTGCCAGGTATGATCAGAAGATGTATTTTTAACTGATAAAAGGCCTGGATACATGATAAATACTTCAACTGAAACAAAGTGACAGTTATGATATAAAGAACTCACTCACTTTGTTGTAATGATGTAAGTATTAAATATTGTAAAACATTTTACTTTGAAACTAAGCACAAAAAGGTACTGTTTGGAATAGTATTTAGTGTAATTAATTGCACACACACACATACACACACGCACACACACACAGAGGCAGGATGAAAAGAAAGTTGTGTGAACTTAATCTTTTACCCTCAATTTTGACTTGATAATTTTCACACACACATACATACACATTTATTCAGTTTAACAACACACACACACACAACACACACACACACACACACACACACAAAAACACACATGAATCAAGTAAGTTTAAAACAGTTGATTTTCTCATGTCATGCACTGACAGGTGAAATGCTAAAAGTCTCCCCAGTAATTCTAGACTGTTCAAGTCTAGATCTGCAGCTTTGATCTGTATGCATACCCATGTTTATTAACATTGCATACAGATACCAGCGCCTCGTGCATCTCTCTTGAACCCTAATATCCCTGTTCATTTCATTCAAGTTTCTCGGCCTTCGTCCCGATCGTTTGATTTTTTGTCTTCACAATAAGATGCATCACAGTATTTGGTAAAAAATACATGTCGTTTTTACTGATCTGCTATTCGAAGAGTGGAAGATCAGCAAGAAATGAGCGAAATGCCCATTACTCTTTGCAAATTGTGAAGTTTTCCAGCCATGCTGTTCTTAAAATAGAACAGAAACGTCGTCAGCGATCTCCCTCCCAACCAATCAAAGCAAGCTGCCTGTTCGTTACTACAGGCGGTATGCTTCCTCAACTCTCATTGGTCGATCTTCTCGAGCTTTCACTTTTTGTTTACGCCTAAATAACTCGAAACAGTATTTCTGATTGGTTAGATTTCACGTAAAGAATGTGTGGAATTGAAAATACAGGTCACAACCTTTCGAATGGTATACGACATGTGTGGGGCCCAGTCAGGGGTAATGATAAAGGGATGACTGAAATCAGGGTGGTAACAATCGATGAAACTGGAAAACTGCAGAAGGGTAGGTCGATAAAAACGGTTTAAAAACACATTTTTAAATCATATCTAACCTGTTCAAGTACATAGATAGGAAATTTAATGACTACAGATTCCATTTTTGATGAAAAGTCAAAATTGGTTAAATGGACCCCACTTTCCCTTTTTTGGGCCTCTCTCCTTTTCACTGTGTGCGAGTTAAGACTCATTTCGTAAAAACGGGTCACATATAATGCAGAAATTGGCACTTCTGCCAAGGCTGAAGATGACCTCGACTTAACATATTAAAGCATCACACTGTGATGCAGACCCTGACACTAAACTCGGATCAACAGCTTTTTGGCCTGCGCCACTACTTTTCCAGCAATGTTCAAATCACCTGCTGGCCACGAGGTCTCCCTTGAGGTTGAACCGGCCGTAGTCGCCCCCGTAGATGTCCTGGACCAGTCGGTCTACTTTGTGATTGTCCCCTTTGGAGGCCAGTTCCACGGCTTCCTCGAAGGTCTCGCACCCCGTCAGCAGGCAGCACAGGCCCAGGAACGTCCCTCCCCCCAGGCTGCCCACACCACAATGCATTATGTGCAAGGGCAACATTTGGGAATAAAGAGTGTGTGGACAGAGGATTGATTGCACAGCATGTTTAAGACCCTACTATGTCCTGTTTGTGTTCTGGAAGGATCGTTTAGCACAGTAAATACTCACCCCCACCCCCCCACTGTTTCTTGTGTATTTTTGTTTTAAGTACTTGAGACCAATGGAGATCTATAGATAAAAAGCATCTGAACAACTGGCATCTGGAGGAGATGGACAGAAGAGGGAGGGATGGAGGGAGAGACAGACAGCCACAGAGACAGAGAGACAGCTACACAGAGACATTTTACCACAAGCAAAAATGAAAGCAAAATAAGATGAAACATCCGTACCTTGTTCCACTGACACGCTTATACTTAGTCGGGGAGTACACGGCCAAAATGCTGACTCCCGACCCGATGTTCACCACCAAATATGGATACGGGTTACGGAAATCAAAGGGCATTTTCACCCAGCTATCAAGGTCATCGTCCGACGTCCTCTTAAAATCAATGTCAGCGCCGTTCGGCAAGGAGTCATCGTCAGCATGAATTCCGTTGCACATTGCACTTGCAGCCTGGTCCGAGAGGTGGTGGCTGTCTCCGTTCATGCCGTGGTCTGATCTAGATGAGGGAAGCGAGGAGGCAGCACACTGGTCCACTTGCGACTGATCTGTAATGTGGTTTGTGCTGGGGACGCGGGGCCTGGTCCAGTAGTAGCACTCAGAGGTGTGGTTGTGCCTGTCGATGAAGTGGATGCCCCGGATCAGGCAGTCCAGCTCATCGTACTTGTGCAGCTGCAGGCTTACTTGCTGTAAAGATACCAGTTACAGCGCTTGTGATGCGACTGTGAAATCCACACACAGTATTACAAATCAAGGTTTCATGTGCAATACACTTGTAGTAAATAAACCCAAGGCAACAAGAGAGTTATCCCTGGAGAAACTCTGTAGCAAAAACGCACACTCACAGGAAAACAAATACACCTGCAACGGACGCTTTAGCCAAGTGGTTAAGGCTGTTTGGCTTCAATCCCACAGGTCAGTAAAGTTGCAGCTTCAAATCTTGGCGGCATCTGGTGAATTAAGCGTTGGGATTTTTACAATCTCCCATGTCAACTTCAAGTACAGACCTGCCAGTGCCTTAATTCCCTTTGTGAATATGCACATGCAGATCAACTATGCATGTTAAAGATCCAGCAATTCATGTCAGCGTTCAGAGGGTTACAGAAACACAAACATACCCAGCATACATCCCTTAAATTGGAATGCGGCTACCTTCATAGCAGGGAAAAAAACGGTTGCATATGCAAAATCTCATCATTGGTGAACCTCAAGAGCTCTAGCTGAGACACACACACAAAAAAACCAACAATGAAGAAAGATACACCTGCAAACAGAGGAAGGGGGGGGGGATAAGGAGGAAGAGTGACATTGCTCCTGTGGCGATATGTTCTCCCCAGGAAAAGCAGCCCTAATTTCATGCAGAAAAATCTGCTGTAACTGAAAGTGGAATGCGATACAATACAAAACATTACAGGCAGATAGTTTGGGGGAGGGGGGGTGGGGCGCGGAGGGCAGGAAAGCCTAAAGGTAAGAGCACTGAGCTCATGATCTAATGGCCCGGGTTTGAGCCACCACCATTAACATCAGTACCGACTCCACTACCCCTAAAAGTCCTTTGGGTGAGACAATAAATCAAGGACATGTGTGCAAACACACATGTAACATCTTGCACACATGTCAATGACAAAATGTTGTAAAAACCCATGCGTACCAGTATCATGTGTAGACATCATCCCTGAAGTCAAAATGCAGCTACCTTACTGGTGAGTAAAAGGTTGCATACGCAAAATCTCACTATCGGTGAACTTTGGAACTCTAGCCAAGGAATGACAACAAAAACAACATAACCACCCCTCTCCAAATCCTGATCACTGCCTCTATAGAAAAAAACAAGAACAACAAACATAAAAACAACAAGAAAAACACCAGAGCAACTCACATGCTGAAAATCACTTTCAAACTTAAACGCTCCACCCCCAGTGGAACAAATGGCCGAAGCCAGGCTGGAGAAATTTTTAGCGCGGGCCAGTTCGATGAAAGCAGCCATTTCGCTGGTGGGGAATCGAATAAAATGCAACGATCCTGGTCGTTCCCCCAGCACTTGATCCTTCATTTCCAGGTGCACATCTCGTATCCCTACACAAAGGAATAGATGAATGAAACTGGTATCACTTAAAGTGGAAAGACGTTAAAATTGAAGACTTGAAGATGAATGAAAACAGACACGTTCAGCCGAGTCACAAAAGTGAACACATTACTGTACTCCTCTTTCACTTGGGAGCCCCTCATCAAACTGTATTTATGATTTATCTTCAACTGCAAAATGTAGTATCATTCATTTTGACTATTCCACTTTTTTTTTTTGTGGGGGGGGGGGGGGCTTAAAATATTTTAATACATATTTGCTGTTGATTAGACATGCTAAATATTCTTTATTATTTTTTCATCACAATTATCATCATCATTATCATCATCATCTTCATTATCATCACCTTCTTTATTGTTATCAGTCTTCTCATTATTATCATCATTGATATCATGTGGTACATGAATATAGTGTTCTGTAGTGGACAGTACTGTACAGCACAATACTCTACATTACACCTCATAACATGCTGTGCGTTATAAATCGCTAAAAACAGACTGTCATTTTGATATGTACTTCCTTATACACTGTGCGTTAAATACTGATTAAAAACATGGTGGAGAGTATCATTTTGATATGCACTACATTACACACCGTGCATTAAATATTGGGCTGTTGTTTTTTTTATAACGTTAACGGTGCTCAGGCATTAAAATCTTCACACCCTTGCACTTCACAAAACGCCACAACACCCACCTGTTTTTCCGTAGGCGACGTTGCCGGTCAGGTATTTCCTGATGGTACGTAGAGTCTCCTTCTCCTCAATGCCCTCCACCTCCTCCACATCCGTGGGTTCGAAGTAGACTAGCTTGGTCAGGGTCCCTCCTATATCCATCCCGAACCAGGGCATGGCTGGAGAAGAAACAACACACATTTTCAAACAGACGCCAACCCTAATATAATCATTATACAGGGTGGGGCAGGATAGCCCAGTGGTTAGAGCACTGAGCTCATCATCTGACGGCTAAGGTTTGAGCCACCACCCATCTGAGGGGCTTTTCATCAGTTAACTGATTTAACCCAATGCCCCCTGTATAGCCCAACACGGCCCGCTGAACACATGGTCTGTTACTCTCCCTGTCACCTCAACATCCACACCGACCCCACTCCCCAAACCCCCAAAGTCCTTTAGATTGAACTAAAAACAGAGTTGCCATTTGCGAATGTACACAGAACATCTTGCACACACATGAAAAACCTGTTCTGCCTTTTGGAAGAATACACCATTTCGTGCTGGCAGGAACAGATGTCAAAATGAAACAACACATGCACACTGGTGTCATGTTAAAACATCATCCCAGAAGTCAGATTACAGCTACCTTATGGTGGGTGGGTAAATGGCCACAAGTACAAAACTTACCATCGGTGAACCTCAGAGCTCTAGCCAAGGAACCAAAAAAGATTTTTTTTTAAATAAAAGAAAGATGTCAACTGCATAATCATTGTAAAGTTTTAAACAGATATTTTCATTTGAACACACAATGAC
Source organism: Rapana venosa (assembly GCA_028751875.1). Taxonomy (NCBI): domain Eukaryota; kingdom Metazoa; phylum Mollusca; class Gastropoda; order Neogastropoda; family Muricidae; genus Rapana; species Rapana venosa. Next base: position 28,561,292 of record CM054136.1, on the reverse strand, counting down.
AACAAAAACAAATACAGAACATTTTGGGCTATGAAAAGTAAGATAAAAGAAACCAGCTGTTGCTTCAATAATGTGTGTTGTGTTGTGTGTGTGTAGTGTGTTGTGTTGTGTGTGTGTGTAAGTGTGTGTATATGTATGTGTGTCTATCTGTGTTTGTGTGTGAGTGTGTGTGTATGTGTGTGTATCTGTGTTTGTATCTGTGTGTTTGTGTGCGTCTGTGTGTGTACATATATATACATGTGTGTGCATGTTTCTGTGTGTGTGTGTGTGTATGTGTGTCTATGCATGCACATGTGCATGTGTTCATATTATTTATTTATTTATTTATTTATTTATTCTTTTATATTGAGGATAATGGAATAAGCACTCATGTGCTTTTTACATCCAGTCCCCGTGTGTATGCTGTTTTGTAAATTTTGTCATCTGTTTCTACTGGCACACAATGGCCTACTCTTCTGAAAAGCGGAACAGGATTTAACATGTGCGCAAGATGTTCTGCATGCGTTCAAACACAGGGCCTCGGTTTATAGTCTCATCCGAAGGACTCATATCTCCACATGTGTGCAAGTGCATGTCGATGTAAGTGGAAAGCCTATGTAAGCAGGTATAATTATGCATGAATGTAAAGTATCTGCCTATAAGCATATGAATAAGTAGATACAAATGCACCAGCTTATTTATATATATATATATATATATATATATATAAAGCATAGAAAAAGGGAAATGTAAAAGTGACCAGCGACTCAAATAAAGTAAGTCAAACTAACTTCCTGGACAGAAAAAAAAACCCAAAAAACTTCCTGGACAGAACAATAGTGAACTGTTCCAACAGAAACACAACTGACCTACTGCGCAAATAATGTCATTTTGCAGAACAGAACACAACTAAATTGGGCCTTCTTCACAGAAAAGCAACTGACTCAACTGAATCAAGTTAATTTGTATCTTACTGGACAAACTCTCTGTCTGTCTCTCACTCACTCACACACACACACACACACTCTCTCTCTCTCTCTCCTCCTCCACCTATCTCTCTCTCTCTCTCTGTTCATTCCTTTACCAGAACGGGTGCACAGTGCCTCATCTTCTCCTGCGCTTGTGACTTTGCAGGAGGTCTGCCCACTGGCCTCAGCCGACAAATTCCAACTTCAGAGCAACTACATTTTATTGTACACATTTTACAGGTTGCATGCTGTGTATGTTTGTGTTTCCATAACCCACAAAACACTGACATGAATTATGGGATCTTTAATGTACATATTTGATCATCTGAATGTGTATATATACATGAAGGAAATTAATGTACCAGCCGATCTGCACATGAAGTTGACCTGGGAGATAAAAACAAACAGCCCACCCTTAATTCCCCAGACACCACCAAGATTCAAACCCACAACTTCACTGACCCAAGGGATAGAAGTCATACGATCTTAACCACTTGGCTACAACATCCAGTTACTGGACAAACAATAGTAAATCATTCTTTAACAAAAGCAAGTGACCTACTGCTAACATTTTTGGTTTTTTCATTCTTTCATAAGAGCTCCCAGTTTCACCAATGGTGTGATTTTGTCTATGTTTTTACCCACCATTAAGGTAGCCACATTCTGATTTCAGGGATACTGCTAACATAATTCATGTCAAGAGTAACTTACTGGAAAAAAACCCAACTAAATCATTCTAAACGGAAACGCAACAGACCTACTGCTGAAATAAAGTATATCAAACTTACTGGACAGAATATTGAATCATTCTCGAACATAAGCAATTGACCTTCTACTTAAAGTTAAATAAATCATGTCAAACTAACTGGATAGACCAATTCTGACGTCCTGCTCATACTCAAATACAGTATGTCAACCAGCTCACTGGACATAACAAATATATATAGAGAGATATACATAATCCACGTCTGACAACTTGGTCCTGGCAAAAACCTTAACAAATCACTGAATGTCAAGGCCAGCATTGAAACCTTGTAATGTTGTAAAACATGTTGAAATGGTCTTCAATAATTACAAGATCTTAGCACAACAACATACATCATGCATGTTCCGTAGAGGAGAGGAAAATCCCCTGAAGACAGAGTATGACTGCCTGTATGGTGAAATACTTAAAAACAGTCATACGCACAAAGTTTTCCTTCACAGTGCACTTAAAGTCTCATGGTGATTCTTCCCTTTCATTTCTTCCCCTTCATCGAACCCTCAGGCAGCAACTATTGTTGTCTATCAAGTATCATATAAGCAAAAATGTGTTGCACTGCCCTTAAGCGCCTTACAACTCGGGCCCAGCGCATTCGACTTCAGTATGGGAGAGAATTTTTATCTTTTAAATCTTTCTGGAAAAAAAAAGGCAGGAGAATGGACCAAGAAAGAAAAAAATAGACAAGATGGAGGTAATATGAAGAAGAGAAATGAAGCAGAAACAAAGAGAGGGATAGAAAAGAGGGAATTCCAAGCACAGAATTTCTGGAAGGTGGGGTTGCTACCGACAGGCCCATGCAATCCCAATGGGGAATCACGATGATTCATGACTGTCATTTCCAGCTGGGATGAGTGGGAGACAAGACAACATGACCCACAGCTGAAAAACACACATCATCATCAACATCAAGACTTGACTTACATGGCAGTGATTCGGTGTCTACATCGGAGTCGGAGGTCTGGCTGGAATTGCTTTCGCTACTGGCTCTCTCTGCACTGGATGACGCCATGGTGATGATGTCCATGAAAAGTTTGATGGGTATCGATGAGTGGATGAAGTCAATGGAGTAGGTTGTCCACAGGGCCTGAGGTAGTCATGTGTCTTTTCGGCTCTCTAGTGTTTCAGGTAAGACTACAGCTGTACCTGCAAAAATAACCGCTTTGACTTGAGTGAAAGAAAATATGGCAGCTGGTGTTAGAGCTGTGTTGTGCTGTCGATGTGTGTGTGTGTGCATGTGCGCGCGTGTGCATGTGTGTGTCAGAATTTGTGTGTGTGTGTGTGTGAAAAGAGGAGAGAGAAGGAGAGGATCTTAATACATTGCGATTACTGATCATATGTTGTGGTACAACATAATACACTATCATGTAAGCTGCAGACAATCGAGCATCTGCTCCTGGACTGTTGAAATGTCCAGGAAGTTAATTAATCATTATTATTAGGCACAAACATTTCACTGCAGACTCCCTAAAGATCCTGTTTCACAATGTTCCACCGGACAACGCTGTTAACTTCCTGAGAGAATCAGGCACTTTCTGACTGATATTTATAAGTGTATTAACATGACATGGGGAGGCACCGTGGTCGAGTGGTTTAGGCGGTCAACTCGTGATCCAGAGGTCGCAGGTTCGATCCCCGCTCAGCTCGGTGTTGTGTCCTTGGGAAAGACACTTTACTCCTATTTTCCTCACTCCACCCAGGTGTACAAGTGGGTACCAGCTCTGCTGGGGAAGTATCTGGCGACAGACTAGCGTCCTGTCACAGGGGTGGTGAAAAACCATCAGTTCGCTTAACGCTACAGAAACCGGGATAAGCTCTGGCTCTATGGGCCTTCTGGCTTGAAAGAACATACTTTAACATGACATAGTTACTAAGAACAAGGCTGGTTTTGAGGAATCCAGTATGGTTGCTTTATCTCATTTTATGTGTTTTGTGGTTTCTCCCACAATGCGGTGACCATCCTGGGTTGACCTTTACGGTTGGCCAGGTCGTTGATATGAAGAACAATGGAAGAGTTGGTTTTAAATCCTGTCTTAATATGTGTATAGTTGCATAGTTAAAATCTCAGATTTAAAATTTCATGCAGTGACTGGCCTCAGTAGTTGGCAGAGCTATAACAATGGGACTGGACTGGATTGGACTGTTGATAAGATTGTGATACATAAAGTCACAAACATTATTATATATTGAAACATACCTTATCTTTTTTTGTTGTCTGTTCCTCAGCTAAAGTTCTGAGGTTCACCGATGATGAAATGTTGCATATATATATATATATATATATGCGACCAGTTTTTTACCCACCATGAAGGTAGCCGCTTTCTGACTTCAGGGATGGAGTCTGAACACGACACCAATGTGCATATGTTTTGTTTTGTTTTTTGTTATCTGTTCCTACTGGCACAAAATGGCCTACTCTTCCAAAAGGATGAACACATCTTTCATATGTGTGCAAGAGTTTCTGCATGTGTCTGCACATAATTATGGCCTCAGTTTGTAGTCTCATCCAACAGATTTTTAGGAGAGCGGAGTCAGTGCTGATGTTAACTCCAGGGTAAAATTCCATAAAATGGGCACCTTTGTGGTGGCTTGATCCTGGGCTGTCAGATCACGGCACAAAGCTCTAGCCACTAGGCTATCCTGCCCCCTACACACCTCAGTAAGGCAATCATAAACAGCGACAAATGGGGGGTGGGGGTGGGGGAGACAAAGCAGTAACAGAATAAACATACAAAATGTACAGTCCTATCAGTATACGTCTAAAGTCGACAAACCACAGTATTTGTTAGAATTAACTACTGAAATATTATAGAAAAAAAACATGTACTTCTTTCTTTCCTGAACTGCTATTGTGCAATTGTTTAGGGCTTGATTTTTTTTTTTTTAAAGTAACAATATTCATTACACAAAAAGTAAAGACGCCCATAAACACAAAAACAAAAAAAGTGAAAATAGTAAAGCAATCAACTGAAATGCAAAAAGAACACCACTATCAACTGAAATGCAAAAAGAACACCACTATCAACTGAAATGCATAAAGAACACCACTATCAACTGAAATATGAAAAAAAACCCACCCAAAACACCACCTATCAACTGAAATGCAAAAAACCCCCACTAAGCTATGAACTGAAAAGTGAAAAGAACACCACTATCAACTGAAATGCAAAAAGAACACCACTATCAACTGAAATATGAAAAAAAAACCCAAAAAAACACCACCTATCAACTGAAATGCAAAAACAAAACAAAACTATGAACTGAAATGTGAAAAGAACACCGCTATCAACTGAAATGCAAAATGAACACCACAATCAACTAAACTGCAAAAAGATACCATTCTCAACCGACTTCAAAATAAGAACAGAAACACATTAGACCTTCACTCCAACTTATAGGTAACAGCTTACAAACACTCAAGAAAAACCAACTTCCTCAATACTTTCAAAGAACCGGTTGCCACAAGACATGTTAACACTTTCTAGCCAACTCAAACCAAAAAAAAAATCGCTAAGTACACATCCACAAGGCAAATCCCCTCTGCATGCTTGTAACCCCCCCCCCCTCAATCCCAACAGGAGTGGTCACCTAACGTTGACATAGATGATAAAATCATAGACTAGATCTGATGGCTATAGTCAGTTTTCACCATGCTATGCTATCCTTGCTGTTGTAATGCCCTGCAGCATTTCTCTTAGTCTTGCTACAGTCTGATGCTGTTCACTGTGTTCACCATCAGTTGCAGGTTTGGTTTCCAACTTTATAAGCAAGGGGATGAAAGATAAATATCTCTTATGTTTAGATGGAAAAGGTTACAGGGCAAATATCTTGTTTCGACAGACCACATGCTCTTAAGTGTGACTGTGTAAGTGTGTGTTGATGTGTTTAGCACATAATTATGTCTGAATGCGTGTGGTGTATGTCATGTGTGTGCGTGCATGCATGCATGAGTGCATGCATGTGTGTGTTGTGAGTGAGCGTTGTGTTATGTTGTGTGTGTGTGTACGTACATGTGCATGCGCACACACATGCATAATTGCACTTTATGAGTGCTTGGGAACATTTGTACATGCATTTCAAAGATGTGTATGTCTTCATGTATGTGTCTAAGCACCCACACATGCACAGATTCATGAAATACAGAAAACTGAATAACTATGCCTTTTTTTTCATTTCTTTTTTGGTTGGATAATAATTAAGCATACAGTAACCAAATTCTTTTAACGTAATCATCAAATTAAATCAGATAATCATTCTGCTACATAGTCAAAGTAATATTAATTAAAATTTGTAAGTGCTTTCTTCTTCCTGCAATTTTTACTTTACATTACTCAACACAACTAACAGTTATGCAATCTTTTTCTGGTATTCAGCCCAAGATAAAAGCTGTTTACAGTCATTCATATATATATATATATATATATATATATATATATATATATATATACATACACACATCAGCCTATCACCTTTTTATCTATAAAAGCCTATCATTTTCCCAGTGATAATGGCATTTTTATCCACTAGATGTGACCTGTCAAGAGGCTTTGACTTGTTCTATACTCAATCACAATCAGATAAGTGATCTTGCAACAACAGCAGTCTTGAGGCCGTCTCAACTCTCTAATGTTTATTGAACTGAATCTTTTTGTCTGCTAACTTGCCTGTTATTTTTATAAGATTGGCAGAAACACCTTTTTTTTCCTTGGTGGTCCTCGGGGTTTGTTTGCTTGGTTGTTTAGGCTTTTGTTTGTTTGCTTTTTTTTCTCTTTTTTTTGTTGGGTTATTTGGTTGTGCTTTTGTTTTTGTTTTTGGTTGTCTTTTGTAAACAGAAAGAAATGGGTAGTCCTGTAAAATCAACCTGAAAACTGGGTTAAAAAAACCACAATGATACACTTCAAGTTATCATTTTTTCCCCCTAAGCTCCCAACACACTTTGTACTGATCACTGAATTCTAAAACAACAAATAATTATGCTTTCAAGCAAAGTCTTACGATTATCACTTTCTGAGGGGATGACATTCTTCTCTGAGTATTTTATCAGTTTAAAGTACAAGGGATAACAAACCACAACATTTGCCCTAGCTGGTATGAGATTTTTTGTTTGTTTTTTTTGGTTTCAGTTCTCAGCTACGGCTCCAAGGTTCACCAAGGGCGAGATTTTTGCATATATATGCGACCGTTTTTACCCACCATTAAGGTAGCTGCATTCCAACTTTGGGAATGATGTCTAAACATGGCGCCAGTCTGTATGCATTTTTATTGTTGTCATCTTGCTGGCACACAGTGGCCTACACTTCTGAAAGGCAGAATGAGATTTAAGGTGTGAGCAAGATGTTCTGCATGTATTTACACACAGCACCTCAGTTTATAGTCTCATCTGAAAGACTTTCAGGGGAGTGGAATCAGTACCGATGTCAACTACAGAGGAAATATCCCAACTACAGAGGAAATATCCCCTTGAACAGGCATCTCGTCAGTTGAGGTTCAAACCCAGGCTAGATCCAGAACTGTCAAACCATGAGCACAATGCTCTCACCACAATGCTACCCCACCCCTGTACGAGTATTTACTTGACATAAATATTTGCTTTTCCAGAACTATGTCAGGCTGAAGGAAATCTCCTTTCTACATCAATGCACGTTTCTAGTGATCGACTATGACTCTGACTAGGAGGCTTGACTCGCACAGTCCTTATGTGCTGCAGCCCTGGGGGCTGGTTGGCCTTTGGAGAACATCTCCAACGCTGACTGTCCTTATGCCCACTTGGACGAGAGAGTGGGGATGTACTGTGGGCAACGCATCTCCACTATAATCAAATTTCTGCCCAGTTTCCAAAGCAGCAGCTGCCTCCTCTGCTGTTTTGGAGGTCATCGTCGGACACGATGGACAAACATACATACATACACGTTTCTTCAAGTACTCTCCATGAAGTAGGCTAGCGACAGAACAGAAATCAAGAAACAGCTGTTTCACCCATTTAGTGGCCCAGGCCAGCATTAAAATGATATGCTTTGGGTCATGGAATGTTGATATGGTAATTTATTTCATGACAAGCTTTTAGCATACCAACTTATACTTTTGTAAGTTCTCCATTTTAGTTTCTAATTTCTCCATTATATGAAAAAAAAAATCCTCTGACATTGGAGTATGGGGAAATGGCACTGGTAGCACAAAAATTGTGTGTGTATGAGTGTGTATGAGTGTGCATGAGTGTATGTGTGTGTGTGTGAGCATTCTCTGTAGTTGTCTCAGTCTGAGTTCAAGTCTGATAAGCCTACCCTGTTAAAAAAAAAAATCATCATTTGCCTTTAATTTACTTACATAATCTTCCTCATGGATGATCTATAGATAAAGAATCTGCATGTCTTCAAATTTACTGAATTATATGTCACTGAAAAAAAGAATCAAACAGAGCACACACTTCAGACATAGTGCTACTATCTATGGTACTTTTATTTTTATTTTTAAGTTTCCTCTTTTAAAAATTTAAAATGGCTGAACAGACCAGGTTGAACAATTTTACTAGTTGTGAATGCGAACATTGAATTACAATTTTAAAGTTTGTTAAAATAACAACATAATTTTCATCTGTGATGACTCCCTGATTCAAGTTGATTGTAATGAATCTTATTGAACTGATAACTGTTGAAAATGACCACAACAGCACAACACTCAGCATGCAGAAGAGTACTTCTTCTCCAATGAAAATGAAAGCTTTGTTTCAGATGCACAAGCACACAAATCCATATTTTGTCAGGCATAACAAACTCAGGCACTTCACATTTTTCCACAAAATAATCAGGAACTTACTGAAACTAAAAGTTTAACTTTAAGGCAAAGATGCAAGTATACCAGAAAGTATAATTTACTGGTCTAATTTCACATTTAACTTTTAAAGTTATTTTTTCATGATTAACCCCACAATCTATTTTTATAATACATATGATATTCTCATACAGCGTAGCACAATCCTTTGTTTTCCAAAAACAGAAAATCACGTTAAGTATCTTTTTGCTTTTGTACTTCTAGTCAAAATTACATTATATATATGTAAATTATGAGAAAAAAGGGAATTTGTGGGTTGGCCTGTTTGGTTTGCCTTTTTTTTAAATACTGAATTTGAACATGTAAATTTGTGAATTCATAAAACTAACAATGTTGTATCAGTAACAGACTTCTGTTTAGTAAAGTACTTCCTTTGTTAAGTTTATCTATGAACAGTTTATAATATTCAATCTTTATGTCATTTATTTCTAGCAATTTTGTTGGTGGTGGTCTTCTCTCCCCCCCCCCCCCCCCCCCCCCCCCCTTTTCAAAGTTCATTTATTGATTCTGAAGTAAGTCTCAAAGTCTTAATACTTCTTCTCCACCCCCACTCTCTCCCCTCCCCCTTCAAAGTCAGTTCTTTTGTAAGATATGCATTTCTGGTCTAAAAATATCACTCCACCTGTGTCAACATCAACGAAAAATGTTAGTTCTGACCTTCACCTGATTAGCTAGCAAGTTTATTCACAGTCTTTTCAAGTAGTTACTCTGGATTCTGTCTTTTTTCATTCCTTGGCTACAGCTCCAAGGTTCACCACTGGGGAGAATTTGCTTTTAAATGTGACAGTTTTGGCCCACCACTTAGGTAGCCACACTCCAAATTCGGGAATTGTTGGTTCAGTAAAAACAGATGTTCACCTGAAATGTGCCATATCACATGACCAAACAGATCCTCCCTCACCCCCAAATTCATTACTATCATGCACGATGTACACTATTACGTTAACTTAAGAATGACATGAAAATTCCAGTTTACACGGTCTTTTAAAAAAAAAATGAAATCTGGATATTTCTCTGTGTGTTTCATCTAATTTTATTCAAGTTAATATTATAAATACTAACACAACCTTTTTCAAATACTTAAATTAGTGTAAATACTAATTCTGGAAGCAATCAAACTTCACAGAGAAAATAACAGTTATAAAATGAAAAAGAAATGCTATTAGTATCATGATTGCCTATCAAACAAATGTTATCAACACTGTGTGCCGGTGGGAACAGATGACAATTTACAAAGCCACATACACACAGGGACAGGATGTAAAATTTTTTTAAAAAGCACATAAGTGCTTATTCCATTATCCTTGGTATAAAAGAATAAAATAAATAAATAAAATAAATCAATATAACCAGAACCACTATCCAGACTTATCAGGTTAGACAACATAAGTTGGGGTTTTTTTTAATCTTCAGACTGTTTTATTCTAAAATTAGTAAAAACATAGAAAGATCATCTCTATCAGTAATAAAGCAACCCCCCCCCCCCCCCCCCCCCCTTATCAACCAACAACCTAACTAAAGAAAATAAAGCACCTCAGTGACCAAGCATTCTGAGGTCAATCATTCCTGATTCTGTCATGATCCAAAAACTTAAAAAGTATCACCTCCTGTTTTCTCCCTAACCAGCAAACACAAACAGACTTACAAATTATACAAAATTCATCACTCATTCCTGACACTCTGTTACACTCCCAGTCAAAGGTTACAATCCAATCATTCAAGTGTCCACTTGTATATCACTTGGCAAACATGTGGCCATGGTCACTACACACGACTTGGTTGACTTTAAGCTTTGTTCAGTTTAAACCAAAAACAAAAAACAAACCCAAAAAATTCCACGAAAATCCCAAGGACTAGGAGGTGCCAACACTTAGGCTACATCAGGCCACTTCACTTGGCCTCAGTCGAGTATGCTCTCACCCTTTCTTTGTGATTAGCTATTAGGCGGTGGTCTGATAATCTTAGCAGGACGGCTTATGTCTGAACAAACAAGTGCCGAGTGCAGGGAGTCTAGTCTAGTGTCGTACATGAGAGGTCACCACCTTACCGTTTGACGTTGGCTAGGCATTTGATCTGGACAGCTCCGTCGGAAGCTAATATGATTTTGTACTACTGACATGTCTTGACCTACATTGTTTTAACTAGCACCATTATGAAGTCTAAAGTCACATTCTACAGCATAGGTCTGTCTACTGAGCCTGATGCCACTGTTTTCATAGAATTGTTCCCCTTGTCCGTGCGGGTCATTATTGGGTCACTGGCTAGACATTCTGTCCAGACTGCTTCCAGTTTTACTGATTTAAAAAATCTCAATATTATTGTTATGTATATAACAATATGTGTGTTTTCTTGTGGGTTTGTGCAGCTCTTATCTTTGTGTTTTTCTTTAATTAAAATATTTTTTGTAAAATATACCAATTCCGATCAAACCCATACCAATACTAGTTTAAGGTGCATAAAACCAATACTGGTTATTAAATAACCAATGATGTATCAAAATGTGCTTTGCTGCTTGGCCTACCAATGCCTTTAAACTAAGACTAACTCACGGTGAGCATGGGTTCTAAAGTGTCAAAAGAATTGACAAAACTTAACAAAACCATTCATTTGTTTAACACTGCTTTCAAAGGTACTGTCAACCGATGACAAATCTAATTGATTCACATGCACATGGAACGAAATGTTAAAAAAAAAATGCTCAATCAATTATCCTAGAAATGAAAGAACGATTTTTAAAACATAAAAGATAAATAATACAACTTACTGACGCGGGTCACAACTTGGATCAAGACGGTCTGATGGTCAACTGCACGAACCCGGTCAAAAAGTAGGTGTAGCCTTGTATGTATAGGCCTACCTATTACCTGTATCTGATTCCCAGATCCTTATCTGTGTCTGTCTAAGTAGGCCTATGCTTACAGCGGCCTTAGACGCAATGCCGGAACAAGCAACCTATACCAAAATTCCGTTTAAAA
>CM054136.1:28459782-28547282 GCA_028751875.1 Rapana venosa | reverse complement strand
AAAGTAAACATGCTACAGATCTATACTTATGTCATGCCACCTTAACCCTAAGCGTTATCTGAGTGTGTTCCAAACACTCATCTCTGTCACTGTCTTTTTTTTTCTCCCTCAATACACAAAACGTGTGGGAACGGACTTCGGCACCTTCCGCCTTTATGTGTGTACAAAGTATACTTTCAGTCGCTAGGTCACGAGCACACGCCATCGGTCACGTACTTTCCTAACTGTCTGTCTACCTGTCTTGTCTTGTCTGTCTCTCTCTCTCTGTTTATTCTATAATATTTTCCTTAGGAAAATGGGGAGTGGAGTAGGGCATGGTGCAAAGAAACGTTGTACTTATTAATTTCCCTACAACATAGTGTTAAATGCGTTTGTATATTCTCTGTTTATCTGTCTGTACCTGTCTATATCTCCGTCTCTATCTCTGTCTCTGCCTGTCTGTTGTCTGTTGTCTCTCTCCCTCCCTCCCTCTCCGCTCCCCCCCCCCCCCCCTCTCTCTCTCTCTCATTGTCTCTTTGATTTTCATCTAATATAGTAGTAGTATTTCATTATGATGCTCATTTGAATCTTCATTGGAATATATCTAAAACTTCTGATTCTTACTGTTTGCATACTTTGTTTACTTGAAGTTTTTTTTTCATTGGTGTGTGTTTGTCTATTTGTTGCTGCTAGGTTTAGTTTCAGTTCTTCTGTTTTGATTAGTGTGTGTGTGGGGGGGGGGGGGGGGGGGGGGGGGGGGGGGGGAGGGGGGTATGTAGTTTTTCTTGACTTTTTCCTTCTTTTCTTGTTTTTTTTCCTTTTTTTTTTTCCCTGTTTTTTTTTGTGAGAGCATGGTGTAAAGAAGCCCTGTGCTTATCCATTTACTCTCAATAAAATTTCGAGAAATAAAATTTCGAGAAAATTTCGAAATTTCTCTCTCTCTCTCTCTCTCTCTCTCTCTCTCTCTCTCTCTCTCTCTCTCTCTCTGGGAAAAATATGTGAATGTTTATCCGTAACCCTTGGGATGAAGATATCATCATCATCATCATCGTTATTGTCGTCGTCAAAAGGGTTTTGTTAGCAATGACAGTAGAGAATTTCAGTGTTGAATGCTCTTTCTGCCTGCCTGTCTGCCTCTCTCTCTCTCTCTCTCTCTCTCCACACACACACACACACACACACACACACACACACACACACACACACACACACACACACATACATACACTCTCTCTCTCTCTCTCTCTCTCTCTCTCTCTCTCTCTCTCTCTCTCTCTCTCTCACACACACACACACACACACACACACTCAACGTCGTCAACAGCAGAAACAATTACCTGCAACAACAACAACAACAACAAAGAAGAAGAAGACAGTCGTACTGACAATACTTTCCTTAGCTAGGCCCACTAGCTCTTAATTCTCTCCTCATTTTCTACTGTATACATACTTACATCCAAAGCACTCGACTCTCTCTGCGTCTCTCAGGCTCGTCTTTATGAAGAAAGAATTCGCTTAGAAGGCCACACACCTTAAATCAGCTTCCTTATGAGTGACTCGAAATGATAGATGGTAAAAGTTCCTGCCCCGATTTTTGGAAGTGTCGTAAACAATTTTTTGGGGAAGAACTTTGGCTTAAAGGCCAGTTTTACAAGAAGAAAGAAAGAAAGTAAAATAGAAAGACTGACAAAGAAAGACAGAAGAAAGAAAACAGAAAGAACAAAAGAGAAAGAATTAAATAAAGAAAGGAGGAAAGGGGGAGCGAGATAGAAAGAAAGAAAGAAAGAACAAAATTAATTTTGAGAGAAAGAGAGATACTGGACAAGAAAAGAAAAAAGGAGATAGGAAAGATGGAAAATGAAGGTAAATAGAGAAGAAAAAGAAGACAGGGACAGAGAAAGGCTCAATATTTCGAAGAGATGTCACAAAGGGGCCGGTTTCAGTCCCGTTCTACCCCGACTTTTGCACAGTAACAGAGCCCACGGCACCAAGAAAGTTGTCTACCATATGTGTACACACTACACGAACATCTTTGATATGGCTGGCCCCCAAAACAGCACCCTGGCTTCACCGTCACCATCCCTCAGATTCCGAATCCTTTGGGGGACCTCCAAAGCGTTGTCAACCACCTTTCTCCAGTCCTCTCATCTCTCAGCCACCCTCATGGTGTCTCTCAGCTCCATGTCTGTCCACTCTCGAATGTTGTCCTCCCATCTCTTCCTTTGTCTGCCTCTTCTTCATCCTCCCCTCACTGTTCCTTGTAAGAGTGTTTTAGCAAGACCAGAGGAGCATGTGACATAACCAAACCACTTCAGTTTTCGTTGTCTGACGAGTGTTTGAAGGTCAGTATAGGGCCCGATTTCATTGGGGATGCGTCTCTTGACTTCTTCATTCGCGATGTGGTCTTTGTACGAGATGCCTAAGAGTCTTCGGTAGCACATCATTTCTACAGCTCTTATTCTTCTAACTTAGCTGCAAGGGTCCATGATTCACATACATATAAGAAGATTGACATGACCAGAGAGCGCATCAGTCTGATTTTGGAACTGACGGCGATTTTTCTGTTGCTCCAGGTGGGTTTGAGCTTGGTCATTGCGGCTGTGGTCTGGGCAAATCTTGACAGTATTTCTGGTTTTGATCCCTCGTCTGCCATGATAGATCCCAGATATTTGAATTTGTGAACATTTTCAAGTTTCTGGTCTTTGATTTTGATTTCTGATGTGAAGTTGCTGTTTGTCATCACTTTTGTCCCTGATTTCCATACCAAATTTTGTTGATTTTTCTTCTATGCAGTTCACTAAGTCTGTTAGTTCTTGCTCGTGACCAGTTAATCCATCAATATCATCAGCGAAGCGCAAGTTTGTGATTGTTCGCCCTCCAATACTCACTGTTCCTTCATGTTCTTTTAGTGCTTCTTCCATGATTCTCTCAAGAAATAGATTGAAGAGAGTAGGGGAGAGCAGGCACCCTGGCTTGAATATGACAAATCTGTCGGGGGGGGGGGGGGGGGGGGGGGAATGGCGTATACAGAACCATTCGTATTATTACAAAATGTCAGAGGGAATTGGTCAGGCAGGGAGAGAGGCAAGGGTAGAGGAGAGGTTAGGGATGGGGAGAACACTATGGGAGGGGCAGGGGGGAAGATAGTAAGGGACAAGAAGAGTGTGTCTGCAAAGAGGGGGAGAATGCACAAAACAATGCTACACCTGCATTTGATCTTTGCATCACGTTAAGGTGCTACATATATCTCTATTTTTATTTGTTTATTTTATTAATTCTTTTATTTCGAGGATATTAGAAAAGCGCTCATGTGCTTTTTATTTTTAACATTTAGTCCCTGTGTTTAAGCAGTTTAGTAAAATTTTGTCATCCATTCCCACATTTTCCCATTTTTGAACACATGTGTATGTGTTAGAGAATGGGTTAGTGAAGGGAGTGGGTCAGTGGGTGGTTTACTGATGGTGCAGAAAGAATTCGATAGTGGAGAGTAATAATCTGTGCTTTTTGTATTGTTGTTTTTAGACACTTTTGTTTACAGAATATTTTGTTTGTTTGGTTTTGTTTGTTTGTTGTTGCTTGCAGACACGACACATGCCCACTCTCCTCCCGCCTTCTGTTTACAAAGGGAAGAAACTTTTCCTACATGTAGAAGTAAAAATCTGGGTCGAGAAGTAGCCCGAGTATGTGCTTACTTAGCCTGTAAAACAAATCTGAAATCCTCTTTTGTCAACAACAAAAAATGATAAGAGCATACCCTCTAGTTGAAAACGGTAGGTACGTTCAAAGTCCGTCTCACACACACACACACACACACTCACAGCACACACACTCACACACACACTCACAGCACACACACTCACACACACAGCACACACACACAACACACACTCACACACACACTCACACACAACACACACAACACACACACACACAACACACACACTCACACACAACCACATACACTCACACACACACAACACACACACACACACACACGCACTAAGGCCAAGCCCTACAGTGTACCTGAGCCAGGTTTTTAATATTTTTTATAATGATCACAGGATTGTCCAAAGCGATAAATTTAGGTGGAGGAATCATAAAAAGTTATTTGTGACATAGGTTTGGGAAGCTGTAAACAGTGAAATGTGGATGACCGCATCCTATTCTACGCCAGATATACACTGGCTGCTTCAGAACAGTGGCTGGAGTGTGAGACAGAACCAGTCTGTAGGGTTGCGGTCAAAGGGAGAGAATTCAAAACAGGCGCTTAAAATTGAAAAGGTTTCCTCTTCCATTATCAAGTAAAGCAGTTATACTTTTTGTTTGTTTGTTTTCCGCTTTAGCTCTGAAAAGTGTTTATGTAGGTTTATCTTACTTAGTTTCAACAAGATCGGATGGCCGGTTTTTTGTCAAATACTTAAAAAATGGAAACTGACAATAACTCCTCACCTCCTTAGGTTACTGTCTGCCTGGATGTATGTCCTCTGGGAAGGGGATAGCTGAGTGGTCAAGAGCCAAGCTTAAGCTAAGGTTAAGCAGCATTGAGCGTAGTACCAAGTGGATGGGCGACCGTTTGCGCGCCTCGGCTTCAGTACAGTCCCCCAGTTCACCAGCTGTAAACAAGTACCTGCCCTCTTTAGGGTCAGGGAAAGTAAAGCAGGGAGAGGAGAAAGGCCTTAGAGAAGCTGAGGTCTCTGATATCTCGCTCCCCAACGACCACACAAGGTTTGGGAACACCTTTACCACCACCTTCATGCCACCTGACCATCGAATTCAGTTAATTAGTCCCAATAGTTTATCGAGAAACTGTTTCGCATTTACTGATTCTAATGAAGCCACATACACACGACTACATGTCTCACCACCATAACCACTGACAAGGGGCGTGGGCTGCTCCTGCAGAGCAGACAGAACAGCAAGGAAGCTGTAGTCCTTAAACATCCCTTTACATTTCATTTTCACGTAATACACTGAGGTCCTCTTGATTGTCGAGGCGCCACGATGATAGGATCCTAAAACCAGCCCTCTCCACGAAGAATTGCACTTGGGGGACCGAAAAATCAATCCCTAAAATATTGATTTGACAATCTGTCCGAGTTCATACGCTTGATCAGACAGATGCTATAGCCGGTGATTACATTAAGGCCAAACGTCTTCGTTCCCAGGAATTCGTGGGTTCAGATCCCCGGCGTCATCAGATGAATTAAGGATGGGAATTTTTACCATCTCCCAGGTCATCTTCAACTGCAGACATGCCAGTGCCTTATTTCTCTTCGTGTACATGCACATAGGCCTACATACAAAAGATCAAACGTGCACGTTAACGATCCCGTAATTCATGTCAGCGTTCGGTGGGTTATGGAAACACGAACATAGGGCCTATTCAGCATGCATCCCTGAAGTCGGAAGGCATTTACCTCACAGTGGGCGAATCGGCCAAGGTATGAACCAATCAGTACTGAAGCCTCAGCTTATAGATTAAAACAAAAGAAACACCCCCTTATTCACACACACATATACTAAGAGGAAGGTGTGTGTGTGTGTGGGGGGGGGGGGGGGGGGGGGGGGGGGGGGTTATAGCCTAGTGGTTAGAATGAAGCGCGTTGGGCTGTGTAGCGCTCGTGATCTGCTGACCCGGGTTCGAATCTGGTTCAAGAGGATTTTTCCTCTGGAGTTAAAATCAGTGCCAACTCCACTCCCCTCAAAAGTCCTTTGGATGAGACTATAAACCGAGGTCTCGTGTGAGAGCGCACGCAGAACATCTTGCGCACACATTAAAAACCCTTCCGCTTTTTTCGGAAGAGTAAGCCATTGTGTGCCGGTGAGAACGGATGACAGCAATCACAAAACTGCATACACACGGGGACTAGATGTAAAAAGCATAGAGTGCTTATTCCGTTATCCTCGTGCCTTCCTTCGGATGAGACTATAAACCGAGGCCCCGTGTACGAACGCACGCAGAACATCTTGCGCACACGTTAAATCCTGTTCCGCTTTTCGTAAGAGTAGGCCATTGTGTGCCGGTGGGAACGGATGACAAAATTTACAAAACCACATAATACTGGGACAGGGTGTAAAAAAGCACATAAGTGCTTATTCCATTATCCTCGATATAAAAGAATAAATAAAATTTTAAAAAATTATAAAATCCTCGAAATAAAAAACTAAATTAAAAAATAAATACATAAAAAAGCACACACACACACACACACACACACATGAGCCTATTAGGCCTACAAAGATGACATTTCTGTAACGGGCCATGCCGACTAACCCGAACGGGAAATTAAATATCTATACCAGTACAGATTTTCTGGCTGGTATAAAACACTGATTTTGCGTTTCTATCCTGGTCCTAGTTTTTAAGTCACTCAAACCGATTGCAGACTGCTGCGAAAGTGAAAGCTCGTCATCTACACTAGGCCTACCCTGTGACAGGCAAGGGATAGAATCACATGTGCTTAAGTTTGCTTCGTTGAATGGGATGATACGTAAAATGACAACTAAAGGATCAGACATTGCGCGCCAGCTTAGACATGTCATCGACAGAATGAATGCTGCAGCACAAAGGCGACCTGAGGTATGAAATTATGGAAACAAGTATTAGTATAGGTATGTTACATAATGGATAATGACTTGTATAGCCTATAGGCCTAGTATAGCCAGTATAGGGTTGAGTCAAATGCACCCCCTTCCCTCCACTCAAGAACCAAGATAAATATTCCTAATTGTTCTGGTGTGGGTTTTGTTGTATCTATTTAACTTTATAAAATTGTGCAACATCCAGAGAGAGAGAGTATGTGTGTGTGAATTCATGCTTGCATGCATGTATAAAAAAACTAAATTAAAAAATCAATACATAAAAAAAACTTGCAGGTTAATGTGTGTGTGTGCACCCATGCATGTGTGCATCCATATGTGCATGTAAGCGAACACTTGTATGATACATATACTGGAACACCAGTTACCTACTTGAAAATCTCACTGCCTTTGTCAGTTTATGTCAACATTGTCTTTTTCTGCATTTATATATATATATATATATATATATATGTATATATATATATATATATATATATATATAATGCAGATATGCCGTCAGCGCCTGGGCTATTGACACTGGTGGCAACAACAAGGTGAGAGGCTGTATGACCAGTGGCTTTCCCACTCATGGATTTCCACTTTACAGCTTAGTCTTTAGTGATCAACTATGACTCTCTGACTAGGAGGCTTGACTCGCACAGTCCTTATGTGCTGCAGCCCTGGGGGCTGGTTGGCCTTTGGAGAGCATCTCCAACGCTGACTGTCCTTATGCCCACTTGGCCGAGAGAGTGGGGATGTGCTGTAGGCAAGGCATCGAATCTCCACTATAATCAAATTTCTGCCCAGTTTCCAAAACAGCAGCTGCCACCTCTGCTGTTTTGGAGGTCATCGTCAGACACGACGGACAAACATACATACATATATATATATATATAAGGTAAGGTAAAGGAGTCCCATAACCTATAAGGTTGTAGGGGAGCGAGGCGTCAGAGACCTCACTTCTCTAGGGCCAGCATATTGAGGGCGGCGCCCATCTCCTTTCCTTCGCTGCTTTACCTTCCCTGACCCTAAAGAGGGCAGGTACCCATTTACAGCTGGGTGAACTGGGGGAACTGTACTGAAGCCAAGGCGCGCAAACGGTCACCCATCCAACTGGTAACCACACTCGACGCTGCTTAACTTGGCTGGGGGAAAGCGAGTGCTCTGACCACTGAGCTATCCCGTCCCCATATATTAGATATATTGGAGTGCAATGTCACTATGTGTGTGTGTGCATGTGTGTGTGTGTGTTTGTATGTATGCAATCTTCACTTTGATGTCTATTCCAAGAAATAGGTTTGTAATAATTCATCCATCTTATCAACAACAACAAAAAAAGCACCTAAAAATTTAATACCACCAGTTTAATGAAATTAACTGAACACTATGTCATCAAGTTAGTCAACTGTGTTTTTTATTACAGATAACGGATAATCAGGCTTTAAATCAATGCTGAACCAATGTCAGTGACATGCAAAAAATCTCAGTAAGATTTGTTTTTAGATACTGAACATTTTGAAGAAATGTTTAAGATTTAGTCCTTACAAATAAACGGCATTTGACAGAAAAGTGTATTAAAATTAAATTGTAATTTTTTGGTTTTTTGTTTTTTTGTTTTTTTGCTGCCTCATCTTCTGACGACCCCCCGTCCTACTGCTCCCACACCGCTCATCTCCATCTCCCCGCCACAGCCACACCCAGATTCACTGTGTCTCATCCTCAGGGTCGGAAGTCCACAGGGAGCCCATCACTATCAGGCCGCCGTGGGGCCACCAGCCAGAGGGGCCCTGCACTGCTGCTGGGTCACTTTGGTGGTGTTCAGTGGTGCCTGTTCTGAGCTAACATACGCAGGACACCACCTACTAAGCCCCCTACTAACGACAGTATTAGCTCAGTCGCGGAGCCAGACTGAGTGAGTTGCCCACCCAACGTGGCAACCACCACAACGTCCCTCCAACGACCGTCCCCCGCGAACCTCCAACCCCAAAGGCTTTGACACAAACTCACCACAGGCACAGAAGTGTATGGGCAAACCGAATCTGAGGTCACCATGAGACCAGAGAAACCGGGACCACCGAATCAGAGGCATTTTTTTTAAATGCATGATGATCAATGACAATGAGGATGACGTAATGATGCTGCTGTGGAAGTGCATATGCTTTGAGACTACTTGACAGGGTTGTACTCTACGCTTACTATCATAGTATATCCCGGCGTCAACCGGGCCCGAGAGATACAGACACCTGCAGTGTTGGTCAGGTAATTTGAGCAACACTCTCAAACTCACATCCGTTAAGTGGATGAAGCTCGACTGTGTGGTCCCAGTCTTCCCACTGAGCCCACAGCACACTCACTCTGGGTAGGAGCCGGCCGGAGTCCGAAAAATCCCTATGACTCTTATGGGAATCGAACCCGCGACCTTCCAGTCCGTAACCCAATAAATTAAATTGTAATTTTATAAGTACTGCCATTAAAACAGTTTTAAAGCTCTTGGAGAAAGTGTGAAATCTTATTGTAATTTTATCAGTACTGCCATAACAGTTTTAAAGCCCTTGGAGAAAGTGTGAAGTCTCATTGTAATTTTATAAGTTCTGCCATAAAATTGTTTTAAAGCTCTTGGAGAAAGTTTGAAGTCTTAACATATAAAATCAAAAATATTGTACCCTAAGAGTTTTTTAAGCATTGCTTTTTTAACATACTGAATGGATAGTGTGACATCAATTATTTATCCCTTGATAACAATAAACCAGTCTTGCAGCTCTTCTTTATGAAATGCTTCCAGTAAGTATTTTGTTATAACTGTAAGCTATACTTGTCAGGGAAAGAGAGTGAAACGTTCATTATGCGTTGACATGCAATGCTTTGTTTTGTACTTTTTGTAAACTTGGTCATAAAAGTGACACCACAGTGTGATGGACTGAAGCCACTGTTTCCTAAATTTAGTAGTATGCATTCGGTAACTGACATACATGTATGTCAAGTACTAGCTACTCAGCGTTCAAGAGCGCTATCACCTTGAAATGTGAGAATTCATTCAAGGTTGCCATTGTGCAGAATTGCCTTTAAGTTTTACTGATTTATGCCGAGTATGAATAGCTCACATTGGAGTACATTGAAAACTTTAAAAGATGAGCTTTAGTTTAGCAACCAGCCATGTCCTCTAAGTTTTTTTAAGGCAGTCAGGGGTTCTGATAAGATGCATACTTGGTTGCAATAACAGTTTGAATTCATGCTCATACAATGTAGCCAAAACAAATTTGTGCTGTATTGGATTACCAATAGCTGTGTGCTTTTTAATGGAGTGTCATAACAAGAAAAAGGAGGCACCGTGGTCGAGTGGTTTAGGCGGTTGACTCGTGATCCAGAGGTCGCGGGTTCGATCCCGCTCGGCTTGGTGTTGTGTCCTTGGGAAAGACACTTTACTCCTATTTTCCTCACTCCACCCAGGTGTACAAGTGGGTACCAGCTCTGCTGGGGAAGTATCTGGCAACAGACTAGCGTCCTGTCACAGGGGTGGTGAAAAACCATCAGTTCGCTTAACTCTACAGAAACCGGGATAAGCTCCGGCTCTATGGTCCTTCTGGATCGAAAGAACATACATAACAAGAAATATGTTTTTTTAAATTCATGAATAGAATAATAGATGATCCTTGTGGCATTTAAACATTTTGAGCAGAAAAAAAGATTGCTTGCTACCAATATCATGACCAACAGCAACATACATTATTTATACTATTGTAAAAGTATACTGCTTAAAAAAATTATTTAAGTGTTCTTGCACATTGTCTTTAATATTTAACTTACTCAGTTACTGTAACACATGTGGCTTGTCCATTTTCTGTTTTCCTGATTTCTACTGCAGTTCTGTATCTTTCAATCTTACACTTAGGAAAGTAGACAAACTGAATGCAGTTCTACTTCAAGCCTGGTATATATTTTCATTAAAGAGAGATCAATCCATACTACAAATCCTGGGAACAACAGCTGAAATATTGTTCAAGCAAGGTCTAGACTGAAATCAGTATACTATAAGAAGGACAAGAACATCTACTGAGCTGTATGAAATGCAAGATAAGGCTCCTGTTTATATTGATAATAGTTATAATCCATCTTCTTGTATTCTCATCATAGGTGGACCCTGACTCATTGACTGCAGACCTAGAAAGAAACCCTTGATATGAAAATGATGTTTTCACAAGGTGCTGATAATGCTGTGCCTGCCAGTAAACAGAGGCAGAGCTTGTGTGTATGTCTGTGTGTCTGTCTGTCTGTCTCTTTATCTGTCTGTCTGTCTCTTTTGCTGTTTGGCCTTGTATTATATTGTATACTACTAGTAGTAGTACAAGTTTACTACTTTCAGTCATGGCAGACTTTCTGCAACTCAGGTTGCTCTCTTAAGAGTGCATGGCCGCAAAAGCAGCACCACCCATTCTCCCCCCCCCAAAAAAAAAAAAAAAAAAAAATTCTAGGTCTTCATATATATATGTATTTATTTCCCTGTTAGAGTAGCTTTTTTTCTGTGCAGAATTTTGCCAGGGGCAACTCTTTTGTTGCCATGGGTTTTTTACAAGCCCTAAATGTGTGGTATCATACATGATGTCAGTTTCTTATGTGAAAGACTAGCACCTAGACCTCCACTCAAGGCCTTGTGGATGAGGGACAACTTCAGGTTCTGATCTGTTGAATTTGAATTTTCTTTGGAATCAGTTTTAGTAATTTGCTGAATTTTCCCCAAGCTAAGGTTAAGCAGCACTGAGCAGTTACCCACCTTGGCTTATGTACAATCCCTCAATTCACCCAACTGTAAATGGGTACCTGCCCTCTTTAGGGTCAGGGAAGGTAAAGCAGTGAGGGAGAGGAGATGGGGACTAGAAATTACCTTTAACTGACAAGAACTATATTTTCAAAATTTTTGTAACTGACTAGATTTCTTTACAATATGTTCTAATATCTTTTAGCCCATAGTCCTTTTTTTTCAGTCCTCTGCCTTTGTTTTGTCTATTCATGAATAATCTTTGTTTTAAAATGACTTCTTCACAATTTGTTGTTTCTGACTGTTTGGGTGTGTGCAGCAATTGCAAGGCCGAGAACCACGGTTGGTAGCAGTGTCCAAAACGAAGCCTGTGGAGATGATTGTGGAGGCCTATGCCAGTGGACAGCAACACTTTGGGGAAAACTATGTCAGTGTGTTGTTTGATAAACTGTTTGATGTTAATTGTTATGACAGTGTTGTCACGTATTGTGCGCTGGCTGGTGTAAATGTTATTGTGGTAGTGTGGTGCATTGTGTGTGTTTGTGTGTGTGAATTTGTTTGCATGCATGCATACTTGAGTAGATAATATCAGTGTGTGTTTGTGTGTGGTGTGTTTTCATGCATGCCTGTGTATTTTATCAGTTTATATGTGTGATTCTGTATGTGTGCATGCACATGTGAGTGCGTGCATGCATGTGTGTGTGTGTGTTCAAGTGGATGCATACTTGTCTGAATGCTGCTGCTCTGTGTGTGTGCATGCATGTGTGGTTGTTGGTGGTGATGGTACACATTCCCAGCTTAACACCTGTCCCCCTCTCAGTTCACTCTCCACCACCACCCCTCCCCCTTTGTTCCTTGGTAGGAGCTCCAAGGTTCACCAATACTAAGATTTTGTGTATGCGACCAGTTGAACCCACCAGTAAGGTAGCCACACACAGACTTTGAGGAGATTCATTCTGACTAACGTATCCCACCTGGTAATCACTACAAGCTTTTTTTAAAAAGTAGCCTACACAGTGGATAAAAAGTTTGCATACATGTATGACTATTTTCAAATACCTCACCATGTAGACAGTCATACTCTGACTTCAAAGGATTTTTTAACAAAGGAAACAGAGAAATGTAGAAATGCTTGATTCCTTTGACCTTTAGTAACCCTATAGAGGATTAGGATTCTCTTCTTGTTGGGGCGGGAGTGGTGAGAAAGTTAGAAAGAAGATACAAGAATTAAAGGATTGCAAAGTAATAACAGAAAATTAGGGCCAAATCTTTAAGAAATAAATCCTGTTTAGTGTAAAACTGATGCCTAAACTTATTGGTGATTATACCAATTTTGTGTTGTTTTCTTTTTAGTAACAGACTAATACAAAGCACAAAAAAGAAACTACCTTTTTGTTTGTGAGAGAGATTGCAGGTAGTCATATTAAGGGTTTGTCATGGCTAAAGACAGTATCAGTATATAACATTTTTAAAAATATCATTTTAATGTGAGCCATGGCATCTAGCTTACATCAATAGCTGACAAAGCTTTTGGGCAAAGCCAAGTGCATTGTATATGACTGGTAGGCCTGAGCACTTCTTCTTGTGTTTTTCTTGTCATCTGGTCTTGTGGCTTGTAAAGAGTAGTCCTTCTTAACATCATATAATTATGTGTTTCAGGTGCGAGAACTAGTGGATAAAGGCAGTAATCCTGAGGTAAGCATCAGTGGAGTAGATGTAAATTGTGTAATGATGGTGTGTTAGATGATGTTATGATCTTGATATAAGAAGACAGTGTGTTTGTGAATGTGTGTGTGTGTGAATACTTTAAAAATGTTGAGCAATATTTATTCATAATAAGTAATCACCTATATCATTTTGTTTTCAAATGGTTTAGGTCAAAACAGGGATGCAAATGATAGCAGATTCTATAAAGTTTTTCTTTGTTTGTTTTTAAGGTAAACTTTAGAATGTGAAAGTGGAATGTTATCTCGTCTGGTTGGTGGGGAAGGGGGGGGGGGGGGGGGAGCTATACCTGTATGATGTTATTCCAAAGATTAACCATACTTTGTTGTTAGATTGGACTTCTTGTCTTTCAAGGGAGAACACAAATCCACAGCTGCCAACCATTCCTTCTCTTCTGGAAATTTTGGATTTCTAGCTGCAGTTCTGCTTTTCTGATTTTTAAGGGGGAAATTCCCCATTTCAAACTTTAGAATTTTAGTAAACAGCTCTGCAAGACTGACAAATAATGAATGCTGGATGGAGGGTTGGGTTTTTTTTGTTTTTTTTGGGGGGGTTGTTTGTTTTGGGGTGGGATATTTTTTGCTTTTCTCTTAGCCTCTGTATTGGTTTTTTGTTTGTTTATCAAGAGATGAAAATTTTGGTTTTTTAAATTAACCATTACAGATGATGCCCTGACCCTTTCTTTCTCTAGAGGGGAACTTGCCCTTAACATATTCTTATTTTTGGTTGTCAAAAGTTGGCAGGTATGTATATTAAAAGTGCCCTCCCCAACACCCCCCCCCCCCCCCCCAAAGAAAAAAAACACAAAAAACCAACAAAAACCAACCCCAACCCCCCCCACCCCCAAAAAAACAAAAAAAAAAAAAAACAGCAAAAATAACTTGGGTTTTTTTTCTTCTTTTTTAATCCAGATATTGCAGAAATGTGGGGATCTGAAATGGCATTTCATAGGACACCTGCAGAGAAACAAAGTGAACAAAATAACAGGTTGGTTGGTTATTGTCTCTGAAAGCTGGTAATAGGGAAGAAGTTTTACATATAAATTAAGAGACTTTCTGTTTTGAATGTGCTTTCATGTACTCACTTAAGTTTATATTGAATTATTCTGTTTGATATTGTTGTGTAAAAATCAATGTGTTGTAAGTGTAATATATACTTAAAGTGAGTTATGTTTTAAAATTTGCCTGTCACTTGTGCTGTCTGCATTTGTGTTATGTGCAGTAGGGGTTGGAGTGGGGGGGGGGAGGGGGGGCAGGATAGCCTAGCAGTTAAAGTGTTGCACTTGTGATCTGATCGCCCAGGATCAAACCACCATGGATGTTCCCATTTTAGGGAATTTTATTACCCGCTCCCCTAAAAGTTCTTCGGAGGAGACTATAAAATGAGGCCCCATGTACAAGTGCATGTAGATATTCTTGCTCACACATTAAATACTCGTTCCACCTTGTTGAGGAGTAGGCTGTGTCATGTCGGTAGGAATGGATGACAACAACAACAACAAAACCACAGGCATGGATGACAAGATTAGAAAAACCACACAACAAAACGCATTCTTGAAGTCAGAATGTGGCTACCTTAATGGTGGGTAAAAACGGTCACTTACACAAAATCTCACCCTTGGTGAACCTTGGAGCTCTAGCTGAAGAAGGGAAAAAAGACACACACAGACATATATATATAGAGATATATATATATAGATATATATAAATATAGATAGATATGTCATGCGAAAGTTATGTAATTACAGTAATACAGAAACAGAAACAATAACATGAACTTTTTTTGTGTGACAGATGTTTGTGATTGTCTTAGTGTGTGTTTGTGTGTGCCACATAGGTAGCTAGTGTATGTATGTGTGTGCGTATGTGTGTGTGTGTGTGTTGCACATGTGTGCATGCCTGTATGTGTGTCTGAGTGTGTGCACATAGGCTTGATTTTGAGTAAAAGATTCCAGTTTTTAGTAGCTTCCTCTTATGTAGAATTTTGATGATTTCATGCCAGAATGCTCCATAAAGACTTTTTAGGTGGTGTTGAAATGCTGCTGGTGATAAAATTGTACTGTATTCTACAGTCACTGAGATGTGTCTGCATGAAATTCTGACTGTTCCCCCTGGCAGGAATATGTCACTGTGTATAGTGCCAACCATTCTCCTCCTGAACGGCTCTTGTCTGTATATGTATTTATTTGTTTTTGGTTTTGAGGGCAGGTTTTCATTTGAAATTTTGTGGCTGGGACAGTCACTCACACACATACATGCATGCATACATGCACACACAGACACGTATGCGTGTGCATGCGCGTGCGCGCGTGCACACACACACACACACACACACAAATCAAGGGGGAAAATCTCCTTGAACAGGCATCGCGGGGGTGGCTCAATCCCAGGCTGTCAAATCATGAGCACAATGCTCTAACCACAATGCTATTCCACCCCCTTATATTGTTTTTGGAATCATTGACACAGGGGACACCTTGCTTTCCCATTTTAAGGGCTTTGGCACACTGATGATGCCTACAAAAGATAAAGTATTTGTTTCTTTCACATGTTTTTTTAAAACCCCAAATGGATTTCTAGAGAACTGGGCGATGAATTTTGCCATGTTTTTGAAAGTCTTTTTTTTGTTTTTTTGGTTTAAATAAATATCAGAAGAAATGGGTACAAAGAATGTTCCTGACTGTCCCTAGTACTAAAATTTCAAACACTTTTTTAAAAAGTAAGAATAAACCTAGTTCCACAGAAGAGGTAACCTTTTAGAAACTGAATGATCATTTGAAAATAAATATGTTTACAGTTTTATCTTAGTACTGCTGTTTTTTGCGCGAATGAATGCATGTTTAAAAAAAAAAAGTTTTTCATGTACCTACTGTGAGATTTTGCAACATAATTATTCTTGATGTGACTTGAAAGACCGGATTTGAACGCATGAATGAATGAATAAATGAATGACTGTATGGTTTTGTAAAGCACATGAAAACTGTGACATCCATAAGCATGGCAGCAGCAGCAGCAGTGACTGGTTTGTTGTGAGGAGCTAGGTGTGTGTGTGTGTGACTGTGAGTGAGATGGACGTGTGGCTGGCTGTGGGCAGGTATAGCTGGCCTGCACATGGTGGAGACAGTGGACACAGACAAGCTGGCCCAGGCCCTGAACACTGCCTGGGGCAAGCAGAGCAGCAACGCTCAGCCCCTGGCTGTCATGGTGCAGGTCAACACCAGCAAGGAAGAAAGTGAGGGTGAACACAATGGCATAGAGGGAATGTGGAGAGGGCGGAAGTGATCTCATTGATGGATATCATAAGCCTGATGAAGGAGGGTGGAAGGGTGGTTAAGACATTCGTCTGCCAACAAGCAAATCATGAGGTTCTGGGTTTGATTCCCAACTTCACCATTTTGATGAAAATATCAAATTTGAACGTCAAAGTCCTTCGGATGAGATTCTAAACCGAGGCCCCATTTGTGAATGCACACAGAACATCTTGCACACACCTTAAAGCCCGTTCTGCCTTTCAGAAGAGTAGGCCATTGTGTGCTAGTAGGAACGGATGACATAAAAATTTATACACCATCCCCAAAGTTGGAATGGAGGTACCTGAATGGTGGGGTAAAAAACAGCCACCAAACAACCAACACCAAACAAACAATAGCAGCCATAAGAATATCAAACTGAAGTTTTGACAGTCTATTTATTCTTTTAATGTATCTCATTTTCTGTGGTTTAATGGTTCCCCCCCCCCCCCCCCCCCCCCCCCATGCGTAAACATGGCTTGTACAATTTGATTTTCATGAGAATGAAATGTGTAAAGAATGAAGTCTTTGGTCAAGAATGAAATGATTAGCTTTGTTGTTGTTCTGGACATTGTGTATTGCCACTGATGTTATTTTTGTTTTAATCAGGAAATACAGAACACTATTCAGCTTTTGAAACTAAGCCAATGCTGTAATTTCAGACAAAAATGGAGTGGATCCCTCTGAAGCAGTATCCCTGTCTAAATACATCCAGAATGAGTGTGCACATTTACGACTGGCTGGCTTGATGACCATTGGCTCCGTAGAAAGTAGTGCCTTGGGCGAGATCAATCCAGATTTTCAGGTGGGTACTCCCAGTGAGCTTGGTTAGTAGCAGCAACATTCACTAGGTACCGGCAGCCCTTCTTTCAGCCTGCGTGAAAGTAGTGCTGAGGGGGGAAAATGCATGTTTTTGACAGGCCAGATATTGGGAACTATCTAAATAATGGGGATAAAAATTATGAAAAAATAAACATTGATGTTTACTTATGTGCTCTGAGTTGTTCGTTTGTGTTTGTATGCTATGGTGTGACAACAAAACAATTACAAATACACCCACTCTTTCACAAAAATCGAAGCGCGTTTCACTGCCCAACATACCGCTAGCTGCCATTAGTGGAGCGAGTGAATCGGTATGGATAGAATATTGCTATTTACAATGTGCTCATTGCACTGCATCAACTTAAAAATAGGTCAGAATAAAAGAGCATATTTCCAGCTTTAATTCGATATAATTTTTGAGTAGATCCGAAAAGCTTAAATCAATTAAAATCGAAAGTTTAAAGTGCGAGTTCAAGTTAGCCCACTTTCGGTACACGATATAAAACATCGGGCAAAGTAAACATAGACAATAATGGTTCCCTCAAAAAACCAGTCTTTGCTGAATCCAATGGAGTATCAAGCTCTATGATTGGTTAAGTACAGTTCCATCGAAGGCCAATCAAAGTGAAGGTATCATCAAGCCATGTTTACACCATGTGAGAAAAACAAAAATGGCGGAACAGAGTGAAAGAAGCGCTGACCAGGTCAAATAATTAAACACCATGGAATTGCAGGACAAACTTGGCAATATTAATGCGTTAAATATCAGGTTAAGACCTGTATTAAACGAATCCATAACTTCATTTTGCTTAGTATTCGGAAAATTCGGAAAATTGTTATTTATTTTGTTCGTATGACACTCACTCATGTTAAGCATGATCTGGTCAAGTTCCACCGATACACCTTTTTAGTTTGAAGCGATCATATTTTTTTAACTGGGAAAATAAGAGAAATCGATACCACTTATAGGTATATCTAACATTGATTTAGCGATTTGAGAGCTAGTTATTGAATTGATTCCATGATTTAACAGAAATTCGCTAATAAAAACATCGTTGTGAGAGAGTTCATCAAACAGAAGTTGGTCCCGCACGCATGTGCCCATCAACAGCACAGATTGAAAGCTGACTTACAGCGGGCTTTGAGACAACGCATTGTAGTTTTCATTACATGTTGCTTCAAAGTAGCAATAAACTTTTCAACTACTTTCTCAGCCTCTTTATAAAAAAAATTTTTTTTAACACATGGCAGTATAATTAATGAAAGAGGTTTTTTTTGTTTTGTTTAGTCTTCCTACAGGTGTTTCCTCCAAGAAATTCAATGAATCAGTAGAGAAGTTCTTTGTGATTTTACTGGGTCTTTTTCTTCTTCGTCTTCTTCTTCTTGTTAAAAAAAGTATGTTCTTTCGAGCCAGAAGGCCCATAGAGCCGGAGCTTATCCCGGTTTCTGTAGCGTTAAGCGAACTGATGGTTTTTCACTACCCCTGTGACAGGACGCTAGTCTGTCGCCAGATACTTCCCTAGCAGAGCTGGTACCCACTTGTACACCTGGGTGGAGTGAGGAAAATAGGAGTAAAGTGTCTTTCCCAAGGACACAACACCGAGCCGAGCGGGGATCGAATCCGCAACCTCTGGATCACGAGTTGACTTCGTCTTGTTAGTACTCCAGTAAATAAAAATTCCAAGGTAAAAAAGAAATAAAAAGAAACAGTGAACAGTTATTCAAGCTGCTTAAGTTGAATTTCCATCCTCTTGTAAATTTTCATTTTGTTTTACTGGCATGAGCTTCTGACAAAGGTTTGTGTTTTTTTAAAGCCATTTTTGTTAAGCTGTGATTTGTATCCAGTTATTTTTTCCAATTGTGTTACTGTTAGTGTGTGAAATTTCTTGTCACTTCATTACATTAAAAAAAACCAAAAAAATCCTCAGATCAGTTTGGCCAAGACAGGTACAGTGTACACTTTACAATTACAGCCAAGTAAACATTTACATGATATATGTTTATCACAGTGATTAAATTGTTCAGACAACATAGAACAATTTTCATATTATGAATATGTCACCTCTTCTTTTTTTTTTTTTCTCAACAAAGTAATTAATGATCACATGCTGCAGATCTATTATACATCACTCAGGCTTTGTAAACAGTGAGTAATATCTAGTAAGTGTTAACTCAAACCATCACACCATACCCGACTTACTGTCTTTCTCTCAGTTTTATACAAACTGAATATACTCTCTCTCTCTCTCTCTCTCTCTCTCTCTCTCTCGGGGCCGTGACAGGACGAGAACTAAAAGGGCGTGCTGTTAGTAAGCTGCTGCAAATTTTTGCATTTAAGCTTCAAAATGTCAGTTACTAGCCTTCCAGCGACTGTAGTAACAACTTTAAACGCCCTGCTGATCGACAACGTCCTATCGAGCTGGAAAGTCGCGGGGGAGAGCGGCAGCGTTGTCTTCGTCTTGCGACTGAAGCCAGTTGACAAGTCAGTATCAACAGAAATGGCGGACCCAGTGCTGAATCGTAATTCGCGAGTTCAGTATTTTCGCAAGAAGTGCCCTTCCCAAATCCGTCGTGACGTCCAAAGAAGTAAACAATATCAAGAAAGACAGGCAAGTCGTCAGTGTGACAAGGACAGTGTTTTGGAAGAGCCGGTGTTGTCATGACAGTGACTCCCTGCATCGTGAGAGAGTGGATGCCGAATCAAAACAAGCCAGTGTGTACACAGAGCTGTGTGTTGACAGTGCAGTGAATGTCCCAGCCACACTAGATTCTCTTGATTTGCCGTGTGAACCAGCAACAGACAGTAAGATCGGTGTGTCTTCTGAGGCGTCTGATGTGCAGGAAGAGCTGACAGTTGGCTGCACAGTGGATGACTCTCATACTGGTATTGTGAAACAATATGTGTCTACTCTAACTGACAAACGTGTGCAGCGTAGATTAAGGGACAGCAAGAGAAACACACAGTTTCGAAAGGTGGTGGTACATAGTTCGGTTGATCAAAACATTGTGATGTGTGAATCAGATGACATCGCCCTGGAATACTCTTGGAATGGAGATCCTGGCGAGGAATCTAAGTGTGTGTTCTGGTACATCAAGCAAGAAGAGAAAAACATGTTGCCAGAAGAACGTGTCAGGCTTGCCAGACTTCGTAAAGGGAAACAGTGTACAACCACACAACACACAGCGACAGTGGTGGCGAGTGCTGAGCAGGAGTTACATCATCTTCGGGACCTGATCCAGTCTTACATGGGCTGACTTTGTCTTACATGGGCTGACTTCGCTGGCTGTAGACTGGAAAAGGAAAGGCTGGTTTGAAAATTGGGACACTTGAGACACAGACAATAATGTATCGAATCTTGATGTACATACCACTACTGCCATGGTTTCCATGTCATTGTAATCGCGTCGCGTTCGATATCGTCGTTACCGCGCCGCAGCGCTATATGGCTTGATCGCTAAATAGCAATAAAATTGTGTCAATTGTCAATTGTCTCTCTCTCTCTCTCTCTCTCTCTCTCTCTCTCTCTCTCTCTCTCTCTCTCTCTCTCTCTCTCTCTCTCCACACACACACACACACATACACACACACTCACACACACACACACACACACACACACACACACACACACACACACATGAGTTTATGAGGTGTTTTTGGTTTTGGTCGCGTGTGAGTGTGTGTGTTTTTTCTTTCTTTTTATCTCTGTTTCTATTTTTCTTTTGGAGTTAGTTTTAATATTATTGGTTATGGTAATAATGTAGTTAGATAATATTGATCAAGTTGTTTTTTGTTCATAGATAGATGGCTTGATCAAAAAAAGAAAACGCATTGCTTATTCAATGTACCATCTGGAAATAAAAATTTGACTTCACACACACACACACATGTATACACAGAGCACACAAACCAACACTACACTACCACCACCATCACCACTACCACCACAACACACACACACACACACACACACACACACACACACACACATAATTGTCATGACACTGAGACAGTGAAATTAAAATGATGTGTAAACATGTTGAATAAAATTTTTTTAATACAACAAGGACAAATTCATGCAAGAAGAAGAGTAGTATGCAAAGAGTATCAATTTGACTTTTTTTTTTATTTTATAACATTTTTTTCTCTTTTGAGAAAAAAAAAAAGAACAAAACTGTCTCCCTGTAGTCATCAGTCTATCATGAAAAGTATCAAATGGCAAAATAAACAGTGTGATATGGAGCTATTTTTATCTAGCACTGCTAATTTCAGTGTGCAGACTGTGCAAAATCCTCAATCTTTTTTCTATAGAGTAAGAATAGAATGAAAGCATCACAAGCTGAGAGAACAGCTGCTGCCTCGCAGAGACAGCTGGAAGAGACAAAAGCTAAATTTACTGAGGAAATTGACCAAAAAACAACTCAGTGTGCTGTAGTTTCATACACTTTTTTATTTCAGGAGATGAAGAATAAAACCAAAGAGCTTGACAATGCTTTACTTGAAAAAAATAACAACATCCTGAACCAAAAAATTAAGCAAGTTCAGCAAAGTTGGGGAGAAAATGTATACAGGCATCTCAAAAGGATGTCAGTACCTTTTTGTTTTTTAAGTTGGAAATGGGTATCAGGAATATGTAATATAATTTGATAGAGAGCAGTGTAAAAAAGATTGTGTCAAAATTTCTTAGAAATCTGCCGGTTAGTTTAGGAAAAATGTCCATTTCTGTTTGGACAACTCGGTCAACTCATCCCCGAAAGCTCTTGTTTTGGAATAAAAAAACAAAAAAGGTAGTAAAGATAGCAAAGAAACACTCTTCATTATGTAGAAAATAATGTATTAAGACTTCATGCAAAATTTGAAGACAATTCATTGAATAGTTTCAAAGTTATGGTCGTTTTTCATATGGCAGGTCAGTATTCTCCCTTTTTTCCGCTGTGCAAATTGCATTACCTCCAGGTTTTTAACATGGAATTTCTCCCATTTTGCTCAAGCAAACACCTCAGAAAAAAATAGGTGTGATTAATATAACTAGTATAAGCTGTC
The DNA here is from genome assembly GCA_028751875.1 of Rapana venosa. Classification (NCBI taxonomy): domain Eukaryota; kingdom Metazoa; phylum Mollusca; class Gastropoda; order Neogastropoda; family Muricidae; genus Rapana; species Rapana venosa. The sequence goes on along the minus strand of CM054136.1, from coordinate 28,525,091 downwards.
TAAACTGAAAGAAGCTTTCTGCTTGTCTTTTTCACTGTGCTCTGATGCTTCAAAATTGGCACATCTCACAGATTTGACTTAGGTCAAATTGTGGTTTTTCCAAAGTTTGATACCCTAGTACATATCAACCAAATACATTTGTGTCATGGAACTTATTTATCTTAAGAATATATGTTATAAAGATTTAAAATACTCATTTTACCTGGGAATGTAATTTTAATGAGGTTCAAACTTGCACGATTTTAGAAATTGTCAAGGGCATCAGCGTACCCCATTTTTAAACAGCCATATCTCTGAAGAAGAGTAGTATCAGGGATCGGGGGTCTAGAGGTAACGCACCTGTCTAGAAAGCGAAAAGTCCGGGTCTGAAGTGTGCGGCGGTTCGTACCCCGTTTGGACCCGAAACTTTTCCCCCATCCATTAGACCATGAGTGGTGGTCTGGGCGCTAGTCTTTCGGATGAGACGATAAACCGAGGTCCCGTGTGTTACACGTAATTATTTAATGCACGTAAAAGAACCCACGGCAACAAGAGAGTTGTCCCTGGCAAAATTCTTAGAAAAAAGCCACTCTGATAGGGAAACAAATACAGTTGCAGACATGAAAAAGGAAAAAAAAAGGGTGGCGCTGCGCTTGTGGCGACGCGCTCTCCCGCTCTCCCCGGGGAGAGCAGCCCGAATTTCACAGAGAGAAATCTGCCGTGACTTAAAGTGGTATGAAATGAAATCTGAGCGCTTTGATTTGTTGCTTTACAAGATTCAGTGCTATATAAATTCCATACATTATTATTATTAAAGTATGAAAGATAGAGACTTCATTTTTGTTTTGTTTTTTAAGTTTGATCATTATCTTTATGTTGATGTAGGTTTTAAATTCTAAAAGAAATAATCTAATTTTGGCTGCCGGTACCTACATTCACCTTTAAAGATAGACATACTGTTGTCTTCAAATTTAGTGTGTGTAACGTTTCTAAACTTGCTTGTTTATGAATGCTAGATGTCATGGACATTTAGCTAAGTCGTATTTGAAAACGAGGGCTATTATTTCTTTAGCTAAGTTTGAAAACAAGGACTATTATTCCTTTTAGCTAAGTCATTTTTGAAAACAAGGGCTATTACTCCTTTTAGCTAAGTCATATTTGAAAAGAAGGGCTTGCTCTGTTAGGGAATAAAAAGGATTGGCTCTTCCAGTCTGGAACACAAAATGGCATCTGCATTGTATGAAAACATGCTTTTTTTCATTTCATTTTCATTTTATTCTTTTATATCGAGGATAATGGAATAAGCACTTATGTGCTTTTTTACGTCCAGTCCCCGTATGTATGCGGTTTTGTAAATTCTGTCATCTGTTCTCACCGGCACACAATGGCCTACTCTTACAAAAAGCGGAACAGGATTTAATGAGTGCGCAAGATGTTCTGTGTGCGTTCGCACACTGGGCCTCGGTTTATTGTCTCATCCAATGGACTTTTGGGGAGAGTGGAGTCTTCACTGATGTTAACTCCAGGGGAAAATATCCCCTTGAACAGGAATCGAACCCGGGTCGTCTGATTGCGAGCACAATGTTCTGACCACTAGGCTATCCCGTCCCCTGCTTCATACTATATGCCTCTTTTGCTAATCCTTTAAGCCATCCGATGCATTACAGCATAAACAATAACAACAACAAAAAAGAGGAAGAAGAAGAAGAAATATCAGCAACACACTGTTTGATATACCTTTATGGGTTTCAGTCCCGAAAGACTTTGTGTTGGAGTTGATAGCTGGTGTGGGTTCCCACAGGACTGCTTTGGAGTGTATCATCTGGTGAAGGCAGCATTTCCCTCTCTCTCTTTTCATGATGTAATAGCATTCCAGTCTTTTGTGTCCAGTGTACATGTATTTGAGTCGTGATGAGTTTTGTGTGTGTGTGATTGCAGTGTTTGAAGGAGTGTCGCAAAGCAGTAACGGAGGCTCTCGGTATACCAGAAATGGATCTGGAACTCAGCATGGGAATGTCTCAGGATTTTGAGCATGCTGTATGTTTTTTCCCTCTACACTAGAAAAGATATTCCTATTTCTACCCATTCCTTCTGCAGGTTTTTGTGTCCTTGAGAGTAGGATTTGAAATATTGCAGGTCTGCATAAGCACACACCACAGAGAGTATAGTGAGAGAATTATAGGAATATGATTCTGATTGTGCAGGCCTGGATTCTAGGCTTTAAACATACTGAATGTTGGGAAACTTAGTCTCGTAATGAGAGCATGCTTTCCAAAATTATTTTTTTGTTCCTTGGCTAGAGCTGCGTTCACCAATTGTGAGGTTTTTACATATGGGACTGTTCCCTCTCCCCCTGCCTCTTAGGTCACATATGCTAAAACCTCACCATTGGTGGATGTAGCTGTAGCTAGCTCTGACTTCAGGGATGGTGTGTAAACATAACACCTGTGTTCATGTGTTTTTCTAAAAATTTGTCATCCATTCCTACCGGTACAAAATGGAAAGGCAGAATGGGTTTTTACCATATGTGCAAGATGTTCCAGAAATCCAGAAAATGGACATGGCATAGCCCAAATGGAGAACACCACAACCAAATAGATTACATCATGGTGAAAAGACGGTTTCAGTCTAGCGTTAACATCGCACAGACACGAAGTTTTCCAGGAGCAGACATAGGGAGTGATCATGATCTTGTGATGATGACTTTCCGACTACGTCTAAAGAAAATCCACAAGCGGAACAACATCAGGATCAAATTTGACCTCGAGAAGCTGAAGGACCCAGAGGTATTAGAAATTTTTCAAGCAAGGATAGGTGGAAAGTTTGCAGCACTCACTGTGATAGACTCAGACATAGATACACTGACGAATAGTTTCAATACAGCAGTGACTGAAACAGCAAACGAGCTTCTTGGCAAACGCCGACCAGTCAAAAAACCATGGGTCACACCTAACATCCTACAACTATGCGACAAGCGTAGAGAGTTGAAGAAAAAGAAAAATGAAACAAAAGAAAGAGCAGAACAATATAGGGCAGTCAACAAAAGAATCAGGAAGTCCATGACGGAGGCAAAAGAGAAATGGATCGGTGAACAGTGCCAAGACATTGAAGAGAACATCAAGAAAAGCAATAGCAAGAAAGCATATCAGCTGGTGAAAGACCTGACTAGCACGAAACAGAGAAAAGGTTTAACAATCCAAGACAAAAATGGGAAGTGTCTCACTGACGACAGGATATTCTGAACAGATGGACAGAATACTGCTCCGACCTGTATAACTATAGAACCGCAGGAGATCCAGAAGTCCTTAATGTACCCGAAAGCAAAGACAATGACAGTCACCCTATCCTCCGAGAAGAAGTGGAAACAGCAGTCAGATCGCTGAAAAAGGGGAAGTCAGCAGGGGCTGACAACATTCCAGCTGAGTTGGTCCAAGCTGGAGGGGAAGCCATGATCAGCGCCCTACTAAGAATCTGCAACAAGATCTGGCAGACAGGAAAATGGCCAACACCATGGACGCAGTCGCTCATCATCACCCTCCCCAAGAAAGGAAATCTACAACAATGCCATAATTACCGCACAATCAGCCTCATATGTCACCCAAGCAAGGTCATGCTGCAGATAATATTGAATAGACTGAAGCCACAAGCAGAGACCATCATTGCTGAGGAACAAGCAGGTTTCAGAGCAGGGCGCAGCACAACAGAACAGATATTCAACCTCAGAATACTATGTGAGCGGTACCTTCAACATCAACAAGACCTATACCACGTATTTATTGATTTTAAGAAGGCATTTGACAGGGTGTGGCATGCAGCTTTGTGGGCAACCATGAATTGTACAGCATCAATGCAAACCTGATCAGAGTCATCAAACAGCTGTACAGCGAGGCCACCAGTGCAGTGTACTACAACAACAACATTGGAGAATGGTTTCGAACAACAGTTGGAGTAAGGCAAGGCTGTCTACTCTCACCCACCCTTTTCAACATCTTCCTTGAGAGAATCATGGCTGATGCACTGGAACATCATGAAGGATCAGTCAGCATTGGTGGCAGAACGATCACAAACCTCCGCTTCGCAGATGACATTGATGGAATAGCAGGATCAGAAAAAGAGCTTGCCAGCCTAACAGAACACTTGGATAAGGCCTCCAAAACATACGGCATGGAAATCAGTGCAGAGAAGACCAAACTGATGACTAATAACACCAACGGCATTAGCACTGATATCAGGGTTAATGACCAGAAGCTGGAAACAGTTCAAAGCTTCAAGTACCTGGGAGCCATTGTATCCGACCAGGGATCCAAGCCAGAAGTAGTATGCAGGACTGCACAGACAATAACAGCTTTGTCAAAACTAAACACCATCTGGAGAGATAAGAATATCTCACTTATCTCCAAGATCAGACTAATGCGCTCCCTTGTCATATCCATATTTCTGTATGCCTGTGAATCATGGACCCTGACTGCAGATTTGGAGAGAAGAGTACAGGCAGTGGAGATGAGATGCTTTCGGAGACTACTTGGCATCTCCTACAAAGACCACATAAGCAACGAAAGCGTGCATAACAGAATCCAGCAAACCATTGGACCCTATGAGAACCTTCTAACGATCGTGAAAAAGCGTAAACTTAAGTGGTATGGGCATGTCACAAGATCCCAAGGAATTACAAAGACAGTTTTGCAAGGCACTGTCCAAGGAGGAAGAAGAAGAGGCAGACCAAGGAAGAGCTGGGAGGATAACATCAGTGAATGGACAGGCCTAGAACTCAACAAAACCCTGAGAAAGGCAGAACAGAGAGAAGAATGGAGGGAACTGGTTGCTGAGTCTTTGAGGGTGCCCCCACGGTCGTCAGACTACGGGACAGATAGATAGAATAGATAGATAGATAGCAAGATGTTCTGCATGCCTTCACACATGGGGCCTTGATTTATAGTCTCATTTGATTTTCTTGTCAAACAGGCTGGGAATCAAACCCAGAAGCTCATGGATTATTTGTTAGCTAAGGAGGTGAATGTCTTAACTATCCTGCCACCTTCCTTCTTGCTTTCCGAAATAAGAACAGATCCAGCAAAAAAAACCAAAAAAAAGCAACAAAACAGAACAAGCATAAGAACAGATCCAGCAAAAAAACCAAAAAAAAAGCAACAAAACAGAACAAAAACCAAAGACCCCCCCCCCCCAAAAAAAAAAAAGCCCAGCAAAACAACAATGGAGTAAAACAAATAAAAAAACAAAAGATACCTCTCTATGCATACAAGAAAAGAAATGGGCTTTACCTTTATTCAGTGGAAAAGCTTTGATACATTGCCATTAACATTTGGATGCCTGTAAGATACCCATCTGTTGATGATTCTTTTATGGTGGGTGTATGGGGTGGGGTCAGGGCAAGGTGATAAGAGAACATCTGTGACATTCGGTGAAATGTGTTTTAGTGCTTATTTGTAAAGTGCTGCAATGCATATTTTATTTCATACTGAATATCCTTTCATCATGATCAAAATTGTCGTCGTCATCATCAACAATTCCACTGCTGCAACTGTCACCACCCTCACGCCATCATCACCACCACCACCATCACCACCACTATCAGACATACTGAATATCCTTTCATCATCATCATTAGCATTGTCGTCATCATCAATATTTCCACTGCTGCAACCATCACCACCCTACCATCATCCCCCATCACCATCACAGCCACCACCACTGCCATCAATATAAGAAAATAAGCTTGTTCTTCAACCTCTTTGTTTCTCTGCTTCCAGTGTCATCCAGGTTGATCTATAAAATGTGTTCATGGCTTTTTTTTTCAGATTGAAGTGGGCAGTACCAATGTCCGAGTGGGCAGCACTATATTTGGGGCGCGACAGTATCCCCCCAGTCAGAATGACGGCCAGCAGTCAGCACCCACAGGGCCTCAGACAGCAGGGCAGGGAGGGTCTGCTGACCACAAGGCAGCCATGTGTGCTGTTCATGACACTACCACCGAACTCGGCAACTTGGCTTTGTGAAATTGTTAGTTACATTGTTAAATGTTCAACTTGCACAGTCCGTCTGGATTTTCTAGGTGAACAGGATATAGAGATTGTGTATTTATTGAATGAATTTTGTTGATCAGGTGAACAGGCTATGGAGATTGTGTATTTATTGAATGAATTTTTGTTGATCACATCATCAGTGGGCATACAGGTGATGGTTGGTAAGATCTGTGTTTTAATAAATAAAATTTAATAACCCCCCCAAAAAAGGATAATGAATGTATGTAGCAAGGTGGATCACAAAATCCCTGAGCTTAATGATTTGTTTTGAAGTTGAAGGTGAAATTTTCATCTGCACAGACAGCATTATTTCTGTAGGTGACTTTGTTGAAGAAGGAGAATACCTATATTGGCTGATAGTTTTGTTAACCCCATCTTTAGGGTTGTGTCTATTGGATGACTTTGTTAACCTGATCTTCAGGGTTGTGTATATTGGATGATTTGTTATTCCCTAAAATAAGAGCGGTGTATTTTTGATGGGTTGATTGACCCCGCTAAAAGGGGTGTGTTTATTGATTTTGTTGATCCCATCTCCACTGAGTTTAGAAATGACATGTTGTTCTTTTTAAAAATTGATGGTGAAGTATGACTATTAGATTTTCAGTGTTTTGATTGTTCAACCGGAGAAATACCTTCTTTTTTTTTTATCTACTAGAATGATTTTCCCAGAAATACAACTTTTTATTAAATCAGTATTGTTGGCCCAGGCCAAAGGCTTTGTCAGTTATTGATTTCAGCTGTGCCAAGACCTACGTTAAAATGTTGGTATGTTGTAAACTGTTGAGTTTGCATTCATCTATGACAATCTGCACTCTCCATCATGACAGCTTGCACTCTCCTTTAAATGAGAAAAATCCTCTGAAGTTGGAGTTTAGCTGCCTATATGGCGAAATACTTGAAAATAGTCATGCATGCAAACTTCTCATTCAGTACACTTCCTCTCATAGTGATTCCCAGGTGGGATGAGTGAATCAGTGTATATTGTGGCTGATCCCCAGAGTGGTTAAGCTGGGGAACACACAACAACAAGAACAAATTAGTGTTGGACTACACTTAGAAGATTGCACCAGTTTTAAATGTAATTTCATTTTGTATCTGAAGGCAGGAATTAATCTATAGTGATTTTAACAGAGAATGTTTGTCGGTGCAAGGAGGATATCAAAGGTTCAGGATAAAGAAAAGCTGGGAAAATGACAATAAAAAAAAGGAAACAAAACAAAACAGACCCCTCCCTCCTTCAAAAAACCCCCAAACAAACCCCACCATGAAAAAAAGAAGTAAAGTCAGCAGAGATTTTATCTGGGATGCATTTATCAATTCTTGCCCTGAAAATTTTGAAAATGGGTCTTTCAATGGATGCTATAGCCGAGTGGTGAAGGCTGTTGTTTTGTTCCTGGGCTTCAGCTCTGAGGTTCACCAATGGTGAGGTTTTTGCACATGTGACCGTTTTTGCCCACCATTAATGTAGCTGCATTAAGATTTTGGGGATGATTAAGACTGTTTGTAATCCTGTGGGTCCTTGAAGTCCTGGGTTCAAATCTCGGTGTTGGCAACTGGTGAATTAAGGGTGGGGATTTTTACAATCTCCCAGATAAACTTTAAATGCAGGCCTGCCATTGCTTTAATGGCCTTCATGTATATACTCATGCAGAAGATCAAAATAATATGCATGTTTAAGATTCATGTCGGCGTTTGGTGGTTATGGAAACCCAAACATACCTAACATACATCCCTGAAGTCGGAATGCGGCTACCTTCATGGTGGGCAAAATGGTCGCATTCACAAGCTATTGCCATTGGTGAGCCTCAGAGCTCTATCTGAAGAACAAAAAGGGAAAAAAAAGAAGAAAAGTTTCCATGCATTTTCAGGAAATATATAAAAGCACATTCCTCTATGGCTGTCAGAGTTGAATATAAAATGTTTAACTCTCCAGTGTATGAAGTCTTTAGTTTTAGATTTAGATTTAGTTTTATTTCCTGATTGTGGATCAGCTGATGGATACTTTCACCTTGTCTGGTAAGCATGTAACAGCATCAGATTGTGTGTGTGTGTGCGCATTTATGGACTTAAAACAAAACACACAGAAATACATATGTCTGTAAGAAATGTTCTTTGTAAATACTGAAAGTACATAAAATAAATGAAAGATTGATATGTAAAATGTCTGGTTTGATTGATTTTTGAACTATGACCAAAATAATGTGACATGGTACAGCCACAGTGCAAACTTTAAATGCGACTCTAATGAGTTACATACAGTGTTCTTGGAGGAATGCAATTTTCTGCTGTTTTGACTTCTTCTCCGTCGAACGTTCAGACAGCAACTACTGTTGTCTGTCACTCATTTCAAGAGGGCTATGAGTATACTACTAACAGTCTGTTTCTTTCCATGTCAAAACTACAAACTGGTAATGACAATACCAAAACCTGGAGAGGGGTGGACTTCCCCAGGTTCTTTGACCAAGGCACACACACACACACTGTCTTAAAGACAATTCTTCAGACACCAAGCCTTCGAAACAAAGAGTTCTCCAGGAATGCACTTTGCTGTAAACCACAATCTGCAACTCATTCTTTTTTTGTTTTGTTTTGACCAAAGTCAATCAAAAGTTATGAAAAAAGCTCATGTATAGGAACACCAAACATCTAGGAAAAGAAGTGATCGATACTCTTTAATATTAAAAGAAGCATGAAATAAAAATCATTAAGGTCAGAGAATCTGGATGGTCCAACCTTATTCAATCATATCGTTTAAAACCCTGCCATACCACAGAGACCATATTGTGAGGTGATGGCCCCGATATGTCCTCTGTGGTCGGAGGGACTATACACAATATCACTGGATTGGATTGGACTTACAAAATTTTTTTGTTTGATACTTCTTTTTTATTTATTTATTCTTTTATATTTATATTCTTCTGCAGAAGTGAGACATAAAAGAAAAAATGCTTGTTGCAAGTGTTGAAAACATCCTCTGTAATCATTCAGTCAGAATCTGAGGATCCCCTAAGGATGAACCAAAAATGACTGAAGTCACTAATGTTAGCTTAGCTGAGAACTTTTTTGGGGCGTTTTTCCCCCATTTCTCAGCTACAGTTCTGAGGTTCACCAATGGTGAGATTTTTGCGATATCCCCCCCCCCTCTCAAACATTTAGGCAGCTTCAGGGATGGTGTCTAAACATGACACTTGTGGGATTTGGTTGGGTGGGTTTTTTTCATTGGTTTCTACCGGCACACAATGGCGTACTGTTCCAAAAAGCAGAACAGGTTTTTAATGTGTACGCAAGATGTTCTGTATGTGTTTGCACATGGGGCCTTGGTGTACAGTGTCATCCAAAGGACTTTGACATTCAGTTTGATTTTTTTGGTGTCAAACTAGGAAGAAAGGGCAAGGCTGGAAATCGAACCAAGAACCTCACGGTTTACTTGTTGGTAGGCATATGTCTTAAACCATCCTGCCACCCTCTTTCTAGGAAAGCTGATAAACTAACTCTGAATGTCAAAGTACTATAAGATTCCACTGTACTGGCTCGAGGACACACTTCTCAACACAAAGAGAGATGTTCACTGAGACATAAAAGCTTTTCATTTTATTATTACACAGAAGATAATACATAGTACAGAGAAAATAACACTAAAAGGTAGTCACAGGATGAACATATGCAGTGTATGGGAATAACGAGCAACAGTGAAGTACAGATGATGGATTTCCACACAAAATGGCACCTTGATAAATTAAAGACTTGGCCAAAACTACTGAAATTCACAGATCTGTTCTACTGGTAATGCATTTCTGAAACTATACCAACAAAATTACAAATGCTTCTCCAGCTTATATTAAGTAAAAGAATATACAAACCTCACTCTCAGTCTCTGTCTGGTGAACTCACTACCAGAAGGATCAACATTTGACTAGTAGTAAATTTCTGCAGAACTGCTACATTCTTGATGGGTGTGTGTAGCATAGGACTAAAGGTGATTAACTCGCATTTGATACACTCAGATACACATAAGATTTGAATTGATCAAAAAAAAAAGAAAGAAGCAAACACTGTGCATTTCATGTTACCATAAAACGCTTAATCTTTCTAAAAATCAGGAAATGATTGGTAATGACTGAACATGCATGCTTTCAACTGACAAAAAATACTCGGAAAAGACTGGGTGATTTTCTGGCGCACAGTACTGTTCAGCACCTAGAGTCTGGAGAGTAAAGTGCTTTTTGCATCTTCAGATTTTGTTTTCAGTAAATGTACCATCAGTTAATGCACCCCTTGAGTGTTGAATTATAATCCTAAATCTCCTTTTCTGACTTTTTAAACTTTTGGCTTTATGGCAATTTAACATGCACAGTGAATATGAAAGATTTTTTTTTTTTTTTTTTACCTTGTGGCCTTGGATCTAAGTCAAGGTCAAAATGACAGATCTTTCTGAAAGCTGATCGAAATTTGCTTTCACCAATAATGTACTTGGTATAAAAGACAAATCCATCTTGTGTGTATATACATGACACAGTTCATGTGAATTTTTAGCATTTCATCAAAACTGGGACTACATGTACCAAGCAATCTCGATGTTTGTTATTATTATTACTTTTACCCAATACATAGTTACAGTTGAAAAACAGTTTTACTTTCTTCCACTCTATTCCTAGGACTAAGAGTGTGTACATGTATAACACAATGGAGGCATTAACAGTGATCAGATCTATTTGAGATTTTTCAACGATACTGACAGCCATTTTGATTTTCATTAGAAACCTTTTGTATCTTATGGTTAAAGAAAAACAAAGCATAGGCAAGAAACACCTGAAGAAAAGTGACTAAAGTATACAATATTTAAAATCGTGCTATATCCACACATTATTGACACACAAAAAAAGCACTTGATAATGAGGAATCAAGAGATGAAAATCATCTTAACTGCTTGTCATGCAAAAACTAGAAGAAAAACTAAGAGCAAAATCATGACATAGCAGACTCAAATAACAGAGAAAGTAGATTTTCTTTTGACTCATGGACTTTCTTACCAGCTATCAATATCATCGGTCATTTCAATCTGTTTGAATCAGACTTCAATTACGAGATCCCATTTGAACTGTTACACATATTGGTATATATTGTTTATATTTAGGATTGCCTTTTGAAGTGGTAAATGTAATATGTAAGCACACTATACATCTATTTACTTAGTTATGTATCATCATATTTACATTGTTATATAATCTATGCTCCATTCTCTCTCCCAGCTTTTCAAGCAAGCTAGTAATTGGTTTCTGGTTTGAGCACTATCAATGACACTCTATTGTCTGTCTGCTTTTGATCCAGTTTTAATCCTGGTTTGGATTCGTTATTAATATTTCTTAATGTCTTTCCTCGACACAAAGAATCCTTCTTACAGCTTTGTTGGCTGGGCCATGTAAAAAAACACCCCCCTCCCCCACACGCACATCAAAACTCCAGTTTCTCTACAACTTCAGCAAGCTGAAAAGATATGAAAACCAAGTTGACAGCTAGTGAGAATGGCCATGTGACAGTAGGAAACTACTTTTTTTCCATCACAAAAACATTTCTGTCATCTCCTGTACACACGTTTTCAAGGTGAAACGATTCAGAACATGGATGAAAAATTAACATAAGCCAGTGCTTACACACAAAATCCAGATGAATTTGTTGAAAATGTTGGTATAAACTTGACTGTGCTCTTTTGTTTTTCATGTTCAATGTTCTTTCTTAAACTGTGCTCAAACAATCCAATTTACACGCAATTACTTGAACATCTTGTTTTAACGTTTTCCTTTGCTTGCTTGTTTTGTTTTAGTCCATTCACTATTTAAAACAAACAGTTGTTTTTTTATATCTGATAAACATCCTGTACGTAACAATTTAGTAATTCAATCTAAATGGGGCTTAAAAAATAATTATGAGACTGCTGATTTGACTAGCAGCACAGCATGAAGTATTTCTCAAAACAGAAATGTGTACTGGTCTTTCGTTGTGAAGCCCTCATATAGCTTAAAACAGAATTGTTGCTGAATGTAAATCAAGATATAAAAAGTGTTGTTTTGTACAAAAACAGCATAAATGAGCTAATGTACCAACACAAAAACTCCTGCAGATACGATAATTTTCTACAAACTTTTTGACTATTTGTTAGAAAATGTAATGGAGTGACCTTGGTATCCTACCCTTGCAAGTGTCACAATAAGTGCTGTTTACAGACATGCCTGTGACTTGTGGTAAGCACCGTTTACTTGGATGGGGGCCTTGTGTCTACTTCCATATGCATGCATTTTCCTTGTGGCAAAATATCTGGGATTTTTAAAACCTCTTCACAAAGGCCACCATTCCCACTATTTTGACAATACCATGCTCTTGAAGTGTTCAAGAAATGGGAGATTAAATATCCCTATTCCATTACAAATGAATAGGTTGACATAATTTCAGGAATTAAAAAAAACAAACATAGAAACTAAGATAATTTCAGGAATTTAAAAAAAACAACATAGAAACTAAGATATCTGATGTGCTAACAATAAGAACTATGGCATAAATTTACAGTCTTGAGAACTACAGCATAAACTTAAGTCTTATCCATTACATGACACCAACGCTTTTATCACCAAAAAGTTTTTTTAAAATCTCCTAGATATCACACAGATCCGTAAACAATACTGCTAACAGACAGCAATGACACCAAACATGAAAAAGTGCAGTCAAGTGTGAAGAAAGAGTGTAAAATTTGTTATACTGACAGTTAACACACACAAGAGAAAAATATACATTTGTACAAAAAACTGACAATAGCTCCAACATCAGGAAAGTCTTCCAGGTCAATCACTTTGATTTTGAGCCTGAACGGCACTTTCCAAATCAGAACCCGAACCCTTTTATTTTATATATATATATATATATATATATATATATATATATATATATATATATATATATATACTATAATTTTGTTGATTTAAACAGAACACAAAAAGTGAAAACTTCATAAAAAGCAGAGAAAGCCTGCCTGGAAATTTATAAAATAAAAATATTCCCCCAAATTTTGGGAGCATTAAAGGAAACTTTTAGCATGCAAAAAAAAAAAAAAAGAAGAAGAAGAAAAAAAAGGGTTGCTGTATGTATTACTTGTGATGATTAAATTTTGCTTGAATGACATTGCAAATGTAACTGAAACAGATGAACCCGAACTATAAAATGACAAAGATATGTGCTTTGATATTTAAAGTTTATTTTTCTTGCCTTTTTTTTAAATTTTAAAATCAATTCAAGAGCAAGTTGATGATATAATGAAAAAACTTATGTATACTGCTTTGTTTAGCTGTTTACTATTATGTTACAATAATAAGCTAAAATGCTTGCTGAATTAGATCATGAAAAAGTAAAACTGGAAACTAAAATTCTGCCATCACAAACTGAAAATGATGCTTAAGCACTGCACATTGAATTTCCAACAGGGAGCCATCTTGTAATAAAATTTAAAAAATGACAATGCTGGGGAACATAGAATGAAAACTGTTTTTTACAATAATAGGATGTTGGAAACAACTTATTAAGAAAATGCAAAAGTCTTTTTTGTAGGAGTGTACACGCCTGCATTTTCCCTACTTCCAAAAATAAAAGTAACATTAAAAGAAAAGTTTCACGCCTCTCCTCTGGACTGTCTCAATCATAACTCCCATCTGACATCTCCACTGACAGAGAGGAAAGAAACACATACATGAAAACAACCAATGCAAAACAGTTAATGACACATGTATGTGAAAATGATTGCTAGCTCACTTTGGTTACAGAGTAATGGTGACAACATAAATAATGACTGGAATGTACAGAACACTACCAATTCCTATCTGTTGGGACATACAATACATGTGTGTACTTGGTCACAGATCACAAAATGATTGTGACCTTGCTTTCAGTTTATCAACAGGAAGGGCAGAACACAAAAGCACTAAGCATTGCTATTTACACAGCAGGGGCCTTGTCCCTTTTTTTAAATATTAAATAATAAACTTTACACTGTACATTTACAACCACCCCCCTCCCCTCCTCCAACAACACTGAAATAATATCTATGCAAACTTTGTATTTTTCAGGTACCAGGTGGTTAAAACTCTTCACTTCACTAGATTGTACATCTTTTATACCCAGAGATATGCAAAAAAGTAAGCAGGCAAAAGTCAGCCTTTTCATTATTATCATCATCATCAGAGGCTAAATAATTTCATGGAATTCTCTTTAAAAATATGGTAAAAGTTTCTATGAATATTTTTGTCTTTGGAATAACAGCCAGCTTTCAAACATTGTACATGCTAAAGATATGACAATAAATGCAAACTCTCAGTTATTTCTTTCATCTAAACACCTGAAGAGAAAGAAAAACGATAAACATTTTAATTATTACTTATGCTGAAAGAAAGTAACGTGGACCCAAGCAAATAAATCACTACCAAACTGCCATTATTAAATTTGATTTCACTTGATTCTTCTTAATAAGAGCTGTTTTAAAATGGTTTATTTCAACCTTCACAAAAATGTACAGAAAATATTTCATAAGTTGTAATGACAGATATTAATATATAATGTACAGAAACTTAAAATTGTCTGAGAAATAAATAGCCAATTTTCAATAATCATACTGGAGCGCCACCCTTACTAAATGTGGCTTATTTAAAACAGACTTCAGATTTACAAACTTAATATTTTCTTTCCAAACCTGCCTGCCCTCTCTAATCCAGAAAAAAAATGTTGTTCTACTTTGTAGATTTATTTATATGATCAAAGTTATTGCACAACCAAGTCAACATATTCATTACAGTACTGAAATGATCCACCATGTTGAGCACATTTAGGATCACTACTATAACATGCATGTTCCCTTGAAGTCCATTACATTCATTTTCACACCAAGTATCTTTGAAAATATGATCCTTTGATCCACACACTCAGAGAGAGAAAAAAAACCCCAACTAATGTGACGTCTGAAGCACACGAAGATGACCGACCAAACATCAAGTTAAACTGATCTGACACAACATAAGTTTTTTCCAATCACTGCGCAGCCTGTATGCAAAGATATGGCCTGCCAAACCTCTTGCCAAAAGTGTGCGGAGAGGGACCCCTCCTCTCGCCCTCTAACATGACCACCAGTTACATTCAACGCAACAAAATCCTCATCCTAAAGTAACCCTGTGTTTGAGGCCGCACTGGAAAGGACTTGGACATGGTGGAGAAGAAAAAAAACACAACAGGTTGAGCACAACATCAACTGGAAGGTGACTGAAGCAGGGTGAACAGAAATGGTCACACATCAACTGATCATGATACAGGACAGTGGGGAGGATGAAGTTCACTGCTGGGCAGGCTGGGGATCATCGATGCTGCTGCTCTGTCAGAATGCAAATTTCCAGCTGCACCATGGTCAAGGATGTAACAGCTGTTTTAGTTTGGTGTGAATCATCTCTCTCTCTCTCTCTCTCTCTCTCTCACACACACACACACACACACACTACTGGGTATCTGAAATGTTACTGGATTGTTTGTTTTGTCCACGACCCACCTTCCACATGCAGAAGGGCTTAAAGCCTACTGCTTTAAACCAGTTCACATGAATTCTCTCTCTCACTCCCTCTTCCCTTCTCTCTATCTGACAATGATATAATAAATAGATAAGATTTTTTCCGCAAAAAAACAACAAAACAAAGTCATCACAATCATTGTATAGCAAACAATACCAGCACACATGAAAAATAATTTAGTGTCAAAAGGCAATACAGTAGAACAGTTAATCTGACGTATACTAGCTCAATGACCTGTAGTAAGAACAGATAACTCCCCATCAAACAACCCTCACAAACTGTGTACACTGACTATTATAACTCACCATCAAATCCAAAACAAACTTTCCACACTAACTCATGATTATAACTCACCATCAAATCCAAAACAAACTTTCCACACTAACTCATGATTATAACTCACCATCAAATCCAACACAAACATCCCACACTAACTCATTATTATAACTCATCAGACAACCCACACCATCCACACAACTCTTTTTTTTAAACTCACCATCACACAACCCACACCAACTTGTTATAACTCATCATCAGACAACCCACACCATCCACACCAACTTGCTATAATTCACCATCAGACAACCCACACCATCCACACCAACTTGTTATAATTCACCATCAGACAACCCACACCAACTTGTTATAATTCACCATCAGACAACCCACACCATCCACACCAACTTGTTATAATTCACTATCAGACAACCCACACCATCCACACCAACTTGTTATAATTCACCATCAGACAACCCACACCACCCACACCAACTTGTTATAATTCACCATCAGACAACCCAAACCATCCACACCAACTTGTTATAATTCACCATCAGACAACCCTCACCAACTTGTTATAATTCACCAACAAGACAACCCACACTCCACAAACTGTCCACAGTAACTCTTTATCATACCTCATATATACCAGACAACCCACACAGCCCAGGGACTAAAAAGGATACCACTCTGAGACCTCTCTCTGCTGGGTCTACGATCATCAAGCCCTGGGGGACGTACACTGTTTTGTTCTGGTCATCAAGGTAGCGCGCAACACGTTTCAAACACTGCAGACCATAGCATTTTTCAATGTGAGCGTGAATGAACAAGTGCAGTTTTACCAGCATTTGGTAGTACTACTTCCTGCTTGAGAGTGAGAGTCAGTTTGTGTGTGTGTGTGTGTGTGTGTGTGTGTGTGCGCGTGCACGTGTGTATATGTGAGCATACATATGTTACTATGTGCACATAATATAGTCATGTATGAAGGAGATAATAACGCCACAAATTAAATTTTTAAAATTTCATTTGTTATAGACTACAATGCAAATCCATTGATAAAACTATCTTAATATCATATCTCAACCAATTCCTTGCTCTCTTCTTGTGCAAGCACACATGCACACACACACAGACATTCACTCACACACACACATGCTGAAATGCATGCCCAAACATATAAAATTATACACCCACACAGGCCAATGTCACATATTTCCTTCTCTATACATGCTTACAAACAATTATGACATTGCAATATGATCCGGAATGCTCTTTTAATCTAACTGAGCTCTCTATCATTATAATGGTGTGAATTACCTCATGACTATGTTGGAAAGTGTTCTTCTGAAACTACATAACCTATTATTATTAGCAGCAGAAAGGGAAAAAAAAAAGGTGACAGCTGAAGGTAGAAGTCACAAACCTTTTCATAATATGTGTCCATGCAGAGGTAGGCAATGTATGCTGTGAGGCAGGCAAAACAGCTCTCACAGTAGGTTCTGCCACTCAGAGACTCTGCCTCCAGATAAATCTCATTGATTGTGTTGATGGTTCTCTCCAGCGTCGCTCGGTCAACCTGAGAAGTCCAGCAAACAGTGAAAAGTATGGTCTTAAAATATGTCGTGATTTTTTTTTTTTTGTGGTTCCTCCGCTAGAACTCCAAGGTTCATCAATGTGTGTATCTGTGTGCATGCATTTTTTTCTTTAAAAAAAGGTAGTCTGGTCCTACCACAGTACCAGTACGCAATGGCCTACTCTTCCAAAAGGCAGAACAGGTTATTAACATGTGAGCAAGATGTCCTGCATGCATTTGTGTACAGGACCTCAGTTTATAGTCTTATTCAATGGACTTTGACATTCAGTTTGATTTTCTCATCAAACTGGGAAGAAAGGGCAAGGCTGGGAATCGAACCCAGAAGCTCATAGTTTATTTGTTAGGTGGCAGGTGAAGGTCTTAATTGTCCTGCCACTTTCCTTCTTGAAGTAATTGAAGTTCCCTGAATTTTTCAAAATCTGTCAATTGCTATGCATACTTATTACTCTGATGACTGATGAGTCAAGCCCCAACAACTGCCTGCATGCAGTAGAGAAAAAAAAAAGGGTGGGGAGGAGGGGGGAACCATAACCCTTCTGACATGAAGTTTTAAACTGATGGCTGAACTAAACCTTGCACTAACAGCAGTTTGTAAACCTCAATTTTCCTAAAGATTTCTAATTGTCTTAGTTTCCCTTTAAAAAAAAAAATTAAACTCCGGCTATTTTCTAAGGTTTTGTTTTTCACTTGCACAGATATCTTACACTGATCTAGAAATCAGATTTGTAATAATCAAACTTTCAGTATATGACATCAAATATTAAAATCTTCAGTTTTCTTTTAAATATATTACTTCTATCTTACTTCATCATGTACTTAAACAAAAGCAACAAAACAAAAAGAGTCATGAATATTATAAAAATTCCGTAAGTATTTTAACACCATTTGTGAACAGTTATAACTTCACTTAATTTCATGTTGTTTACAGCCTCACTAATCACAAAGGCAACGTCAGGGATTTCACCATACTCACTTTCAGTTTCAGCAACTCCAATAACTGTCACCTCAATTTCATTATCACCACCACCTAGTCCCTTAAAAAATCTAACACTGTTAGTGTTAATCTGAAAAACTAATTATAAATGACACACGTATGAAAGTATCCTAATCATTTAATTCCTGAAGATAATAAAACAAGAAAAAAGCATATAAAAATGCAGTATGGTCAAACAACACTGTAGAATGGATATCATGTGTCTATCCCAATGTTTGCAATATCGCTACGGGGTTGGCAAAATGTCACAAAATTTATATCAATATTATAGAAACACCTGAAAAGAAAAGATTTGTAAGATTTGCTCAACAAAAATAAGGCAGGAGATTGAGCCAAAAAGGTTGAAAATATTAAGCAAGAGAGGTGATAGAAAGGTACGGAAAAAGGCTAGTTAAGACATAAAATAATGAACCATTTTTATATCATGGGTAGCTTTTAGCTTTAGAACATTTTAGAACTTAATACCTATGATGTACGTATGCATTAATAAAAAATAAAAAAAAGAATTATAACCAAAAGGATAGTAATCATTTGCTTTTTTTCCTAAGAAGACAGATAAACCACTGAGCTTCATTCATTCATAAAAACAGGTGACTGATATTCAATATAGCTTGAAACCTTCAAAATATATCATACACATAAAAGAAAAAGGTTGTACCTTTCCCTCAAGTTCTTGTGGAAATTTATTTTGAAATCGGACTGCTGTGCCCTCTGAAAAGTCTCTCTGTATGAAGACTTTGGTGCAATGTGATGATGATAGCCTCGACATGTTGTCCGTATGTCTTGTCTGAACTGTAAAAAACCACACACAACAAATGATAATACAAACAGTAAACATACAAATAGTAAACACTGGATTCACAGAAAAGAGTTGCTACTAAACTTAAATCTCACACACAGAATCAGACCATCGATTTAGTCATTTGATATAAATTCATGTTTAATGTAAAAAAGCAGTTGAACTTGAAATCTTTTCAAACTAAGGTTTACTTACATAAATTACACAGTTACTGTAGCCTTTTTTCTAAACACACTGAATAAAACCTCCCCTTGACAGCTTTAGAATATAGCTTTCTGTTTTTGATACAAATAGTGTGTGTGTGTGTGTGTGTGTGTGTGTGTGTGTGTGTGTGTGTGTGTGTGTGTGTGTGTGTGCATTTATCAAAACTTTGTCTTCTGAGAATACTGTAAGATTAATGTAAATATATATATATATATATAATTATGTATGTATGATATATATATATATATATATATATATATATATATATATATATATATATATATATATATGCAAGTGAGATTTTTGTTTATTTACATGGTGGACCTTGGAGTCAGAAAACATACAATCATTTTATCAATAGCAAAGGAATCTCCAGATCCAGACCAATATCTGAATCACTGACTGATCATATGATTTTGACAGTGAAGGAATTTGATCTGAAACTGCATGCCTTACAAAGGTAAATATGACCATGGTTTCAATCTGCTCTTGTTAGGTATTTTAAGATCAATTTTTAAACATGAAAATTCAAGCATTGGGAACAGTAATCTAAAAAAACATCCCAAAAAATAGTCAAGTCAAAGTCAAAGTCAAAAACACTTTAATCATACCATGAAGGGCAATTACAATACTGACAGGCAGATTGATACTCATCAAATATATCAAAGACACAAAAGCTATATTATATAAATACGAGTCGTAAGCTGTTACTTAAAAAGAACAAAAAACAATAAAAACAAAAAAGCCCCCCCCCCCCCCCCCCCCCCCAAACAAAATAAAACAAAACCGAACAAACCAACAAGAAAACCTAAAGAAACTTAAGAAAGCTATTTTTTCTCTTACACTCACTGGAGGATTAATGGTCTAGAGGTGATGCACTACACAATTTCTAAAGCAAGGTCATTGCTCTGATCCTCAACTGAACCAAACTGTTCTTTTATTCAGATGATTCTAGAGACCATGAGCGCTGGTCTGAGAGCTAGTCTTTTAAATGAGATGATAAACTGGAGTCCCATAATATGCAACATAAATTTGGTGCACATAAAAGAGCCCATGGCAAAAAGAGCTGTCCCTGACAAATAAAAAATTAAATATGTATTTAAAAAAAGCCACTCTTATTACCACTGTGAAACGAATTAACACATTGAAAGCAACTCTCATTGCCACTGTGAAATGAAACCCCCACAGTAATTTGTATGCAGATGGGATTTTTTGTTTTGGTTTTTTGTTTTGTTTTTGTTTTCTAAACAATGGATGGTGCATCTCTTGCAGTGATAAGCTCTTCTTGGGAAAGAGTAGTCTGAATTTCACACAGAGATATCTGCTGTGATTAAAAACTTACACCTCTCCCCCCAACCCCCCACAATTTTTTTTATAAGGCAAAACAAATGATAAAATTAAAAGAAAGCACTCAAGAGTCTAATCATTAATTTAAACACACTGACACAGATCTGTACACACACTCTCTCTCTCTCTCCTGGTACTACTATCACAGTATCATCGTCAGCATCATAAATATTTTCTAGGCAGGCAATGATGAGTCAGAGGTAGGTTTGGTTTTTTTAAATTCGTGGGCTTGGCATCTTCTTGGCCGCTGTCAGAGGCATACTGCTGGTTTCTTGTTTTCATTAACAGCTCAGTACTACGAAAAAAATTCCACAAATGCTAACCTTGCATTCCACAGACCTCTACTGGCTCTAGATCTAGAGACACTATATATACATTATATATATATATGTATGTATGTATATATATATATATGCATGTATATATATATATATATATATACACATATATATACATATATATATATATATATACATATACCGTTAAGTACCGAGTATAAGCCCATAACATTGTAAAAGCCCACCCCCCACTTTGGAGCAAAATCCGTGCAAAGGGTGAAGTACCGAGTAAAAGCCCACCCCCCACTTTTGCATGGCTAAAAAAAACAACCCAAAACCCTCTCACACACACACACACACGCGCGAAAAAAATTGAGAACAGGGAGAGAAAAAGGAATGCCACTAAATGTCGTGTCAGAGTTGTTTCCCTTTTGCTAATGGCGCTTGCTTTTGGCGTTTGTTTCCAAGAAAATGCCGAAGCGAAAATCTTACACAATAGAATTCAAGTTGACTGCTCTGGAGCACCTTGACAGACACGGGAATGTCAGTGCCACAGCAGAAGAGTTTGGTGTGGACAGAAAACAAATTAGGATGTGGCGAGCTAACAGAGATGTCCTTCTGCAGCATGAAACTGGCAGAGAAAAGCGAAAGTTGAAACTGCACCCTGGTCGGGCTGTGATGTCGGAGGAGTTGGAGGTGAGACTATCTGAGTTTCTACAAGAAGAAAGAAGCGAAGGGCGAGTTGTTAGAAATAAAGACTTGCAGAGAAAAGCGCGAGAGATAGGGGCGGGTCTGAACCTTCAAGACTTTGTTGCGTCTAACGTGGCTACAAAGGTGGAAAAAACGGCACCATGTATCCAGTCGCGTCTGTATGTCCAGTAACCAGAAGGTGCCGGCAGATTTTGAGGACCAGCTCCTGCACTTCAGAAGAAATATCCTGCGACTTCGTCACCGCCACATGTACGCATTAGGACAAATGCTAAACATGGACCAAACAATGGTCAGGTTTGACATGCCACCTAACCGCACAAATGAGATCAAAGGATCAAAGCGGGTGCGCATCAAGACAACGAAAGCAAAGAAGAGAGGTTTTACAGTCGCCCTATGTGCCGTTGCTTACGGCAGCAAACTGCCAGCGTTTCTGATCTTCAAAGAACGCACTGGAGAGATTCCTCGCCGTGTCCGCCAGCACCTCCAGATCCCAGCCAATGTCCGCATCACAGCGACAAGGAATGGCTGGATGACACGGGACCAAGTTTTGTCCTGGACAGAACGTGTGCTTGGCCCCTCAGAGACTCGGCGCCTGCTTCTGCTGGACAACTACGCCGCTCACAGGGCAGCTGATGTTCGAGCAGCTCTCGACGAGCAGGACGTGGACCTTGTGCTCGTGCCTGCTGGTTGCACAGCCCTCGCCCAACCCATCGACATTAGCAATTTTATAATAAACAAAATATCTTCATGCTGCTTCACATTTGCTTTAGTTTGAACAAACATAACATTTTACATACCAGATGGTATCGTATATGATTATGAATCATGTCTCCATTACAATGAAGAATATGTTTGTGCAAAGGGTGAAGTACCGAGTATAAGCCCACCCCCCACTTTTGTCCGAAATTCGTGCAGAGGGGGGGTGGGCTTATACTCGGTACTTTACGGTACATATAAATTACATTTTACACTGTTTAGTGTCTTATGTCAGTTATGATAGAGAGTAAGAGACTGTCACATAAAATAAACACAGAACGTTAAAATTAAAGCCACAAGAACAACTACTTAAATCACAAGACGAACGTGAACCACTTACAAAATATTTATATACTATTATATTTATAATGTCTTTAAAAAAAATACCACCAAGCTCTAGTCTATGACTTTTAAAAAACCCAATATTTCTTTTGGATTTGATGTCCAAAATTGTGATAATTTATGAATGCACAGTAAAGTGTAATTAAAAATATATATAAAAACCTGGACACGTCTCAAAAAACTTAGGACAGTGCAAGGCAAAAGTCTGCAGTGAAGGAAATTTTCAATATGATGCTGTTTTGTTGCCAGGAAAGAGATCCTAGTTTTCCTACTGAAGACTCACCGATTTTATGATCAGCAAAGATGCCTAGCCCAAGATGATTGGGGGAAAAGCTCCTCAGTGTTGGCTCCAAAATTATGACATAATTATGTAAATAACAAAAAAGTAGTTCACCAAATTGCTCTCCCCCCCCCCCCCCCCCCCCTCCACCCCCAAGAACAAAAAAACCCAAACAAGGAAAAAACCTACCATCAACAAGAACAAAAAACACACACACAAAACCTTAACAAAACACTCCACACAAAACCCAAGCCAAATACAACTTGTGCCAGAAACATCATGATACCTTCTTTCTTTACTGCGGTAATTATACTACAGCCTGTAGTGTCACTTTGTGTCACAGCTCATATAACATGGCAACGAATGATACTACTAATCAAACCTAGTGTAATACTAAACTTATATATTATAATTCAATTTTTGGGGGATGAACCATGACCTTGCCTCATGTCAAATTATATATAACCTATAGATCCTATTCAAATGAAATTTTCAATATGTACATGGTAAATAAATAATTCTTAATGAATTCATCCAAAACATGAATTTCAGTGCATAACAGAATCAATCATAGTAGCCTAGTAGGCCTAACCATCAACTATTACTTAATTAGCTCCGGATCCTTTTTTAAAACGTGGTGTCTGATTTTCATTTCATACCACTTTAACTGTTTAAGTCATAGCAGATTTCTCTGTGTGAAATTTGGGCTGCTCTCCCCTGGGGAGAGTGCGTCACCACAAGAGCAGCTTTACCCTTTTTTTTCTTCTTTTCCTGCCTGCAACTGTAATTATTTCCCTATTAGAGTACTTTTTCTAAAGAATTTTGCCAGGGACAACTCTCTTGTTGCTGTGGGTTCTTTTAAGTGCGCCAAATAATTATGCTTAAGTTGTAACACACTGGACCTCAGTTTATCGTCTCATCCGAAAGACTAGCACCCAGACCACCACTCATGGTATAATGGATGGGGGGGAAAGTTTAGGGCCCAAACGGGGATTAAACCACTGCGCACTTGATGGGTGTGTTGCATACGAGGCAAAGTGCTGATAACAAACATTCATGTACTTTCAGGATAAATTTCAGTGGTGTTAGAATGATCAAAATCTACTTTTAAAAATCCAACAACAAAGAAACAACAACCGAAAAACAATACCCCACAAAAAACATCTGTGAGAAAAAGGTTTGTGGGCAGGATTGTCAATAGAAACTAGAATTAGTAGAAAAAAGTATAAAGAAGTGCTCTTCTCTTCAGAACAGCCAGTTCATATGGATGTGTTCAATAACAGTTGATGAATGTGTTTTACTACCAAATGAAACTGTTATCAAAATGATGAGCTGCATAAGATGATACAGTTATGAACTAACCCCATATCCCGAGTAATTAATGATTCATATGATTAAGCAAACTCGTTATTACCTCAGAATAGACCTATAGCAAGTGTAGATTAACACAATATTTCACACACTTGCTCAAAACAATTGCTTCTTACTATTTTTTTCACAGTTATCACTTGTCTCACATGATTTAAAACAGCAGATTTCTCTGGTAAGTCAGCCCAAGCTTTTCTTCTGGTAATGAGTAATGACAGTGATGAATGAATGAAATCCATAATAATAAAAACCTTCACTGGCTGAAATACTGGTTTGATCAAAGCAGTATCACATCAAAAGGAAGACAACTACTGTATCCATTTGGTAAGCATACTCAGACTAGAGAAGCCGAACATACCAGTCAAAATATTTTTCTCAACAAATATCCTCAATTCCGTCTACTATCTGCCATGACAGTTTCACCGGAAGTACGAGTTAGGCTAAGGGATGTGCGTAATCTCATTGGTTATTCTTCTTTGACCTGAACTTCTAAGATGGCGTGCACGGGCAAGGTGCTTGCAAGGTTGACTGGTAAATCACTTTCTGTTTTTGGTTGATGCTACAAATCATTGAATATTAGCGTATTTTTTGCCATGCTCTTTTATTCAGGTCCTGTGTGTTTTGCTTGATTCCTGGTTAAGTAAGTTTTCGTGGCCAGTAGGAATCACTCTTATTACGAAGCTGTCTGCTAGTTGGCAACCTTGACACACTCATTCATGTTGTCTGCTTGGGCGAGGAGGATTGATTGTGTAGAATTAGCCAACAGCATACTCCCACTTCTTCTTCCTATTGGATGGTTTTACAGAAGCTCTATTGTGAGTTTATAATCCCAAAACTTTATGGTAAGGCCTAGGCCTAACACTCAGTGACACATAGTCACAGTGACTGAGATACACAGTCACACACACAGACTGACAGAAAGTCACACACACACACACACACACCACACACACACACACACACACAGAGTCACATAGGCATGCAGGCACATGTGCATGCATGCAACACACACACACACACACACACACACACAGACTGACAGAGTAACACACAGTGATAGTCTGATATGCAGGCAGGTGCACACACACACACAGTCACACACACACACACACACACACACACACAGTGACATGTATACACACACATGCACACACATACACTCACTCTCTCTCTCTCTCTCCTCTCTCTCTCTCTCTCTCTCTCTCTCTCTCTCTCTCTCTCTCTCTCTCTCTCTCTGGTATGAAATTCACATTTACACATTGTAGGCTGTACTGAGACTGACGATGACACACATGATAATAAGTGGAATTTATATAGCACTATATCTTGCTAAAAGAAATCCAATGATTCAAAGCGTTTGCATTCAACACACCCATGGATACATACAACCACTAACAATTAACAGAGTTAACAAATTCAAATGTACATACACATGCGCGCGCACACACACACACACAAAGATTATACACTTTGGCAAGGTGGTGGGATTTTGTATGTTTTAGGCAGGGATAGATTTGAGATGAAACAAGAGGGGGGAAATCAGATTTGGAATAAATATGTCTTGAGGGTGGATTTAAAAGTGTCATAAGTCGATAAGATGATAAGTAGGCTTTTGGCGAAGGGAGAGAGGGAGGTCATTCCAGATCACTGGACCAGAAACAGAGAAAGAGCGACAGTCAACAGTGGATTGGTGGAATCTCGGTATTCGTAAGCACAAGGTATTTGCAGCAGAGCGGAGGGAACAAAAAGGAGTGTATATGTGAAGACAGTCACAGAGGTAGGAGGGAGCTGTTTTGTGGAGACATTTGTAACAGAGGCTACTGAACTTATAGTTAACTCTCTGTGGCACAGGCAGCCAGTGGAGAGATTGCAAGAGAGGTGTTCAAAAAACTTTTATGTGCTCAGATTTTCTCTTTCTGAGGACAAGTCGAGCTGCAGAGTTTTGTATACATTGAAGGGAGTGGATTGATGATGCTGGCAGACCAGTCAGAAGAGAATTGCAATAGTCCAGATGTGAAAGAATGAGAGATGCGACTAGTTTGGATGTTGCATCAGTGGACAGATGATATGAAACCAGGAAAAATTACTTATATAAATTAACTTATTGTGGTATCCTGACTTGTCTCAAATAATTTAATGAAAATTATTGTTTATAGAAAAACAGATGATGTCTGTCAAGCATTAGCCATAAAATCAATGGAAACCTTTGGTAAAACTGATGTTATAGACATTTTATATCCCATGACTGACAAAAAAAAAGTGGTATAAAATAAAATTGAAAAAAAATACTAAAACAGTAAAAGACATGTTTTGTGATTGCTGTGTTGTTGAGTCAATCTTTGTTCCCAGAACCATGCTGTGATTCTGTTATTATTAATGTTATTATTATTATTTTCATAGCACTTTAAGTAACGGCAGATTTCTCTATGTGAAATTCGGGTTGCTCTTGCTGGGGAGAGTGTGTCACCACAAGAGCAGCACCACCCTTTTTTTTTTCCCACCTGTCTGCAACTGTATTGTTTCCCAATCGGAGTGGTTTTTCTTCTACAGAATTTTGCCAGGGACGTCAACGCTCTTGATGCTGTGTTTTTTTTTACGTGCACTAAATAATTTTATGTAACACACAGGACCTCAGTTTATGGTCTAATCCAAAAGACTAGCACCAAGACCACCTCTCATGGTCTTATGGATGGGAGGAAAAGTTTTTGGCCCAAACGGGGATCAAACCACCACACACTTCTGACCTGGACTTTTTGCTTTCTAGGCAGGCACATTACCCCTAGACCACGATCCATAGACTTTAAATGCAAAGTTCAATGTTCATTCCATGGAAACCATGTCAATGATGTCATGCATATTCTTGTCAAGGAGTAGCACTTGTCATTGAAATTTTGTAATACTTTTTTCTGTGCAAAATCCTTTTCCCGCTGTTTCTGAATGGCTACTTTAAAATAAAAATTTTTACAAAGTATTTATAACTCGGTCTGTCTCTCTGTCTGTCTGTCTCTCTCTCTCTCTCTCTGTCTGTCTGTCTCTCTCTCTCTCTCACTCTCTCTGTCTCTGCACTTCTTGTCATTGCAATTTTGTTCTGGTATTTTCTCAATATTTTAGTCAAAGCACAAACATTTAATAAATGCTGATATTAAAATGTATTTCCTTCTAATGACAGAACATGTAACCAGTATTGAAATTAAAATAGCTTTAAACAATTTTTTTGGGGAGCTGAAAGAAATCATTTTCTGTATTCATAGGTTTTAAAAAATTTTTCTAAATTATTTTTCTTTACTGATTGCTTGTTGCTGATAGTGCTTATTTTATGAAAATGCCTTTGGCTTTATTGATAATGTGCCAAATATATGACCAGACTTTATTATTTTTTAAAAATTTCTTTTATTCTTTAAATGCCGATATGGCCGTAACATTTCTTTGTTTTTGACAATGGCCTATACTGCTATAACATTTTTCTACAACATCCCTGCACTGAAGTTATGAGAGAAATGACCGTTTTAAATGCTGAATACAGAATGATAATTTGAAATGACCATTGGTCATTATCATTGTGGTAATCATAATGTTTTGAATTGTGTCCAGATGTTGCAAGAATGTAAGGCAAGCATAAAACCCTTCAACTCTCTGGGGTTTTTGTTTTTAACACTTCTGTTATTTCCTATGTGATTTAAGTTACAGTTATTATATAACAACATGAGAGAGGAATTGGCTTGTGAATTTGCTGTGCACATGAAAGAATCATTGAAACTTAGAAACAAAATTATTTCATCCTTATTGATGAAAATTTAGATGGTACCATTCTGTGAAATGATGTTAATATTATTTATGCTAGTGTGCTTATAGTGCACTAAAACACAAAGTCTTATATTTAAGACCTGTGTATAATATATTCTTGTGTTCATATGGGACAGATGGCTTGCAAAAACAATTAAACCATTAATGTGTATTTGTATTGCATTGTATTGTATTGAATCTTATCTAAAAAGTGTTTTCATAAAAGTAAAATAGTTGTACAAATACCTGTCATGAGCTATGTCAAAAACACTAAAATAATAATTAATATTCATATTCCAATTCAGATTTCACTCCTTAGATTAATTGCTGTATGTTTGCTTATTAAAAAGTGTATGGTATAATTTGATAACTGGTTAGGTGACTACACTACAGCAGTACATGATTCCACTGGAGTGGAAAGAATTTGTGATGATTTTTCTTGTTTTTATAGGAGCACAGGCACGTAAACCTTCACTTGAATTTCAGTTTGTAACAAACAAAACTGTTGTAAGTTAAAAACTATAAACTTGTAACAAAAGGATTTGATAACTGTGTTAATCCCTTCTTCTTTTCTGTTTGATTTTCTATGGGTGCTAAGCCTTGAGTGGTCGACAGAGTCTGCGCAGCATTTACACAGGTACTCGACAAAACTTGATGATTGGTTCCCAAACAAAGCTGATTTGTCAAGGTTTTACTGGAAAGCAGGTAAGTTATTTGCTTTGCTCTCTCTCACTTTCTCTTATATTGAATTTTGCTTTGTATAATTCAGAGTAAAGCTCTGAAAATTTGGAAATTTTTTGAATTTGGAAAAAGTGGCAGTTAATGAGTTATGGAATTGGAAAAAGTAGCAGCTTATGTGTTCCAGTGTGTTTTTACTATTTGATAACATCTGGGCGTATGCATTATTGTCAATCATTTTTGGTATTATAACAAATAATGGTGAGTAATATAGTATATCTATGTTAGTTATTGGGTTAATTTTACTTTGGATTTTTCTGTCTGTCTGTTTTGGGTTTTTTAAAATAAAAGTTGTCTTTATAGTGAATTGGGCTGTCATTATTTTCAGGAGTGCATACTACTATTTATTTTGCATTTTGGTTTTCACTTTCTAGTTTTCTTTAATGGTATATGGTAATGTATACTTTTTTTTTAAATCATGAAAAAAACAACTTTTTTTTAAAAGTAAGATGATGACTGATAAATGTATACAGCATTTATGACTGGAGTGTTAATCATTTTTTAAAAATGATGTGGCAGACTGCCATGCACTGAAATAAATTGTCATAGAATATGCGGTAAACTAATGTATTTTTAGTTTTTATATAGCAAATGTAGATGGTAATTTTTGCGAATATTTGTGTTAATGGTATATATGGCATTAACTACAATTTTCAAAAGAAAAGATGGCAAGAATTTGCTTCGCATTGTCTTTAGCCTGTATGTGCTTGTTCACATACAAGTCATGAAGCAGATAAAATATTTAAAAAAGGAACTGATGTGTTTGGTAACTTGATATTATGGGTGTAGGTTGGGGGAAAGGGTGAAACTTGATATGTGACGCTCCACCACAAAATGGGTCGCATTGCCCATGACCCACTTTTCCATTTTAGGCGGGGGGTGGGGGGGGGGTTGTCAATTTTGATTGATGATAAAACTATAGCTATTCTGCCATGTAGTGAAATATCAAGGAGAAATTTTGTTTCCTTTTGCTTTAAAAGTGTGTTTAAGAACACCCAAGTCTGCATTCTGACCACCTGTCACAATGCAATTCTTGTTAATTTCTCATTTTGTCTCTTTCTGGAGTCTGTTATTTTAATTTGTAATAACTTTTCAAAGATCTGTTATTTTCAATCTCTTTTTTGGGGTGGTTTTAAAAAAAATTTAAAATTGAAAAGCCTTTTTATTGCAGATGAATAGCATATTAACAGCTAAAAATAGACCTCCAATACAGTAGGACTGGTGTAGTGGAGCATCACACAATTATATGGGACAACTAAGCTCAGGCTGGGGTTACTGTAGCGTAGGTAACATGATGCCTTAGTTAAGTATCAGCTGGGAGCCTTTCTTTTTCAGACTAGCTAAAATGATGACCGGCACATGACTTTTAAGAGATTAGTTTTAGGTGTGCAACTAGTTTTTAAAAAAAATTCAACTCAACCACATACACACACACGCACACACACTTTGAAACACACTCTTTTACACACACACACACACACACACACACTCACACACACACACTCTTAAACACACGCACATACACTCACACACACATATTTACACAAGCATTTAGGCATGCATTAATGCAACCTCACACACCACTGCCAACTCATCTAAAGGTCTTTCATACATTCTTTTATTCATGACTAACATTCTGTTATTTCAAAGGTTAGACAGGGGGGGGAACTGTTAAAATTAAATCAACCAGTCTACAAACTGTTAAAATTAAATCAACCAGTCTACATTGTTTGGTGTTAAATGATTTCAGCCATACAATGATAATACATGAGCTGCAAGATGTTCAACAAAAATTTTTTTTTCATCTGCACAAGTTAGCTATAGAATGTAGAATGATTTTCATCTGGTTTGTGTGTGTGTGTGCATGCGTGCATTCGTGTGTGTGTGTGTGCGTGCGTGCATTCGTGTGTGTGTGCAGGGAACTTTCCACAGTCAGCAAGCCATTGAGTATGGGACTAACCTGGTGGGCGGTGTGTCCCCAGGCAAAGGGGGGTCCACACACTTGGATCGCCCTGTCTTCAACTCTGTCAAAGAGGTATGTCCTGCTTTCCCCCCCCCCCCCACCACCCTCTGTCCCCAAAGAGGTATGTCCTGCTTTCCCCCACCCCCCACCCCCCCCCCCCCGTTATTCAATCCCTCCTTGTTCAGGCCAAAAGCTTTGTCAAAGAGGTATGTCCTGCTTTTCCCCTGTTATTCAACATCCCTCCTTGTTCAGGCCAAAAGCTCTGTCAAAGAGGTATGTCCTGCTTTTCCCCCGTTATTCAACATCCCTCCTTGTTCAGGCCAAAAGCTCTGTCAAAGAGGTATGTCCTGCTTTTCCCCTGTTATTCAACATCCCTCCTTGTTCAGGCCAAAAGCTCTGTCAAAGAGGTTTGTCCTGCTTTTACCCTGTTATTCAACATCCCTCCTTGTTCAGGCCAAAAGCTCTGTCAAAGAGGTATGTCCTGCTTTCTCACTATTATTCAACATCCCTCCTTGTTCAGGCCAAAA
Source organism: Rapana venosa (assembly GCA_028751875.1). Classification (NCBI taxonomy): domain Eukaryota; kingdom Metazoa; phylum Mollusca; class Gastropoda; order Neogastropoda; family Muricidae; genus Rapana; species Rapana venosa. The sequence continues at coordinate 28,493,518 of CM054136.1, read as the reverse complement.
GCTTTGTCAATTGGTTGGGTTTTTTTTGTCAGTTTGTAAGCAGAGTGCCAAGGCCCACATCAAAATGTTGAGATTTTGTTCATCCTTGACACACTCTTAGCATATCAACCTTTGTTTGCCATTAGAGGAGACAAAATTATCTGAAGTCTGAGTATGGCTGCCTATAGGGTAAGGTACTTGAAAACAGTCATATATATATATATATATATATATATATATATATTATACATGTATATATGTACAATCCAGTTTGAACGTACAGTCTCGCAGTGATTTCCAGGTGTGGTGAGTGAAACAGAGGGTGTCATGCTGGGAAAGAACCAACAAGACATTTCTCTGCATCATAGCCATCATTGCAGTTTTCATTTTACTCTACACTGCTTCTCATTGCCTCCATTTAGTTCCCCAGTCAAAGTTCATGACCCACAGCTGGTGGGGCGGGGATATAAATAAACGGGGCAAAAGGAAAGGCAGCACTAGCCGCTTGCCGCTGTAGCTGTGTTCAGCCGTAAATTACCCTTGTGTTTTTCACACATCCTCTTGCACAGTGAATTGTTTAAAAAAGACAAGCAAAGCACTCTTTAAAATGAGCTTTAAACAAGCTTTCTTTTGACTCCAAACTCCATATACTTCCTTTCATACTGGTTGATGTGACAGCAGTTCAAACATACATGAAGATAAACAGGAGAGGTGCAGGCAGAAACACGATCACAGAAAGCAGACATTTCTAACTCTCTCTCTAAAAAAGCAGACATTTATATTATATAAACAATGAACATAGAGAAAACATTGAACATGTCTGCATGCAGACTAACCTTTTTATTTGGCTGCCAATTTGTCCCTGTTGGCAGAGTGAGGCCATAAATAAACACACCGTAGCGGGCTACTGCGTGCGGCCAGCAGAGTGAGAGGCAGGGTGATGGAGAGCGTGGGGTGAGAGTCTGGGGCAGTCATTAGTGTCAGCTAGGGCCTATCTGACTTCTCTATAAACATTCCTGCATGGTCAGGCGTTACAGCACGTACACAGTCTACTGTTTCATCAGCTTTTAGGTATCCTTGCTACAGCTGAAGGTTTGTTCATGAACCAGTTCCAGTACAGCTCATAATTATAGCCCCCAGAAACACAGTAGAAAACAAAATGTCTTGACAGTATCCTACTGTCATCAGGCAAAAATAGCTTGCAAATGACCCAGATTATTATTTCACTGATGTTTCTGATACTATACAAAAAGCATTTTTTTATCATGTTAAGAAATTGTTGTTATCAAAAGTGTATCTGCTTCTCAGTTTTGTGTTGTGTAAAAAAGAACAAATTGCACACAGGCCTACACTATGACATCAAAGCAACAACAAAAAAGCAGAAAGAAAACACACTAACACACAAAACATTACAAAATTTATAAAACTGTGTATACACAGGGACTGGATGTAAAAAAGCACATGAGTGCTTATTCCACTATCCTCAAAATAAAAGAATAAACCAAATAAATAACACACACACGAGTGCACGTGCCACACACACATACACACACACAAGCAGACACACACACAAACACAATGGCACAGATACATGCACGCATACCCTATACTCACACATACACACACTCACACACGCGCGTGTGTGCACACCACACACATGTAACTACAAGAAGATGTGCACGGCACACATGTGCTTGACAAAACCAACTTAAAACTGACACACAGCCAGGAAGCACCTGTGTACATGTAGGTACTGTGGCCCATCACACACACACACACACACACACACACACACACACCACACCACAACCACACACCCACCACTCCTCTCTCCTCTCCTACACTCCACAATGCATACGGGTACATATGCATATACGCACGCACTTACGCATACACGCATACGTGCGCGCGCACACCATGCGCAAACACATGCATGCACACACATACACCCCCCTGCACACACACTAACACACACACACACACACAGAAAATGCACTGATGCACGAATATATTATAAACATACGCAGTTTGCTGACGCTCAGACAAGTACTGATACAAAGTAAGTGAACTTAAAAAACTTTCAACAAAGCGCAAGTAAACACAGTAGCACTCAACAAATAAACAAACGTGAACTTAAAAAACTTCAACAAAGCGCAAGTAAACACAGTAGCACTCAAACAAATAAACAAACTGTTGACAAACTACACCATCAAGTAGAAGGTTCACATAATACAAACGGCACATACAGAAGAGAACAGTCTGGTTAAAAGAAAAATCCACAGAATTTTTTACAGATAGAGATGCTTTTCCTCTTGCTCTGAAAATCAGGAACAAGCTGACACTCACCCCTTCATTTCTTGGGAGACACAGTGTTTGTAAAAAAAAAGTTTAAAAATAGTTTACCAAAACAAGCAGTACAACCGTCACCACAAACAGGTAAAGCAGGTATTAAAGTTTTGTTCACTTAAGTATGAACGCTGTAAAAAATGTAGGAAATCTGGCAGCATATGATAAAAAAGCCTTTCAAATAAAATTCGCCCAGTCGCTAATAGACCGCAAAGAAGGAATGTGTGCTGGCACCGCGAGACGCTAGACTAAGACCCCTGACCGCGGGGTGCCTAGATAGCAGCCAGATGGAATTTAGGTTAGGGAGTGCAAGTTCCAGCCGCCAACTAGTCGGGATTTTCCTGTTTTGAGCAGCCGTGACTACATAGCCATATCAATTGCTTCACTCATAGGGACATTCTGTATAATTGTCTGTTGTTCTCTAAACGTGATTTATTTATAAAACAAAAGAAAGAAAAAAAGATAAAACACACACGCATGCATGCACGCACACACACACACACACACATACACACACACATGGAAGCCAAAACATATATAGCAGTAGAAGGACATCTAACTGGAACTTATAATTTGCTATATCTACATCAAAACAAATACATGCTCATGTAGACTGTCTGACAAGTAGAGTTTATGTGTGGATGTAAGGGGAAGTGGGTTTTTTATAGCACATACAAAAGCCAAGCTTTATTCTCTAAAACAAGAAAAGATACCAATGGATTTTGCAAGGAGGGAAATAGAACAGAGGTGGATGCTCATTATTCAGTTTGTTTTATTGTAATTCAAACATGCAAGAAGCAGTATTCTTGTGGAAAACTCTTTTTCATTTAGTTCTGTTCAAAATATCAGAATAGTCGGCATACATGTGTTAATTCTTGTACTGTTTTAAATCATGCTGATGTTTTCATTTAGTCTAAATTGCTAATGGCTATGTGATAAAGTATTTCAGATGTTCAAGCTCACTCAGTTAGAGAGTATCAGTTCATTAGCAGACTGTTAAAAAGACAAAAACAGCAACCAAGTAAACTAGGGACAGTGAAGAAAGAAGTGAAGGAATAATGCAAAAATTTTTACATGTGCATGGTCAGTTTGCTAGAGGAGATTTAATCTTGTGCATGTTTGGAATTGTAGATGGCTTCAGTGAAAAGATTAAGATCTTACTGGCAGTTGGAGTTTCTGGACTTAATGCATTGCTGGTTGATTTAGTGTATGTGTGTGTGTGCATTCATGCATGCATGGATGCTAAAGGGCATACTTCTGACCTGTTCTGTGGTGTCTGTTGAAACTCTTGAGTGAAATGCGCTATATATTCTTTTGAGGAGACAGGGCTTTTTGTAGAATAAGCATAAGTCCATATTACTTTGATGGTGTAATTTGTTTGCTGGCTGGAAATCGTAGCTGTATGTAACTTATTTCTGCATACAGACTCTGGTAAAATGTGACGATCATGCTCAATTAAAGTATGAATGAAATTAAGTATGATCACCGTATCATCAATCTTTTTGAATTTTTCATTGTTTTCAAATGTAATCTGCTTTCCGCCTTCCCCCCCCTCCATTTCTTTTTGACCTGTTCAGAATCTTCCCCCTTCCCCTCACCCCCATCCCCACCCCCCACCCCAAAAAAAGAAGGTTGCTACATGATTAGGATGGCTTGCCAGCAGTGTTGACCTCAGTGTGTGTTTTCTGCTTTGACAGGCTGTAGATAAAACGGGTGCTGATGCTACTGTGATTTTCGTACCTCCTCCTTTCGCTGGCAAAGCCATCCTGGAGGCCATTGATGCTGAAATCAGCCTGGTGGTGTGTATCACGGAGGGCATTCCTCAGCAGGACATGGTGCGCGTCAAACACCGCTGGTCAGGCAGAACAAGACACGCCTCATTGGACCCAACTGTCCTGGAATTATCAAAGTCAGTTGGATTTTTCCCCTTACCTTCTTTTTAGGGTGGGTGACCCTGGGTGGTGGAGGGATAGAGTAAGGGTGGGGAGTAGGGGTTGGGGTGAGGAGTAGGGTGAGGAGGGGAATAAGGGAGGAGAAAATGTTCATCTGTGTTGTTGGCTGCCTGTTCTACAGTATGACTTCTTTCCTACTACAGACTGTCCATTTCTAAGGAACGTGATTGCTCCAAAAGTAGACAAATGGGAAGGGGAGTGTTCTATCATTTCAGCATTACTTTATTTGTGGCCTGTGCCCTGTTATGACATCTTGTCCAGTACAGTTAGTCTCTTGTCGTAAGATGTGATAAAATCCCAAAGTGTAGTTGGTGATACAAGTGTCCCTTTAACATTCATTTTTCTGTGGAAAGCTCCATTTTATCTGTAAGAAAATTGTGGGTTTGATGTTGAAGGTATGGCTGCTTTTTGTAAGTGGTAATTTTTTTTCAAAGAATTATTCATTTAATTTCTATAATAGTGAGAGGTCAGTGACAGTCAGCATAGATATTGGTGATGCTTTGTTGATTTTTTTTGGTTATAAGTGAATGTCCGAAGTTTTTTACTTGTTAAACTTTGTTTTGGCTTTTTCTTTTCCTTTTTATTAAGAAAATTGTGTTTCTGTATGAATTATAATACATCTTTGTGTGTTGTTTCCATTTTGATGTAACATTGTATTTCATTTTAAGCTACATGTATATCTTTGTGTCTCTGTTTCAGCCTGGTGAATGTAAAATTGGCATTATGCCGGGACATATACACAAAAAGGGCAAAATAGGTAAGATTATGAGAAGATACAATACGTGTTACTGATGAAGGTTTGAGGAAATTATTATAGTTTTAAAAAAATGATGAGAAGAAATGATGGATTGCCTAATTTAGACTTAAAGATGTTATACGTTCCCCAGTTTTACACCCTGGGGGTCACCCAGAACATGCACTCTGACTCGCTCATCCCACCTGGGACTTGCTGTGAGATGGGAAGTACACTGGATGAAAAGTTTGTGTGTACAGCTCTTTCAAGTACCTCGCCATATAGGCAGCCGTACTCTGACTTCAGAGAATGAAGATATTCTAAAATGACTTTTCCCTATGGGGATGCCGAGGACCATCAGTATAAATAGCATCCCCACCTTTTGGAAATTCTGTGCTAGGAATTCCCTCTTTTCTATCATTCTCTTTGTTTCTGCCTTGTTTCTTTTCTTCCCTGTCATCTCCTTGTGTATTTTCTGACTTCCTAGTGTATTCTCTTTCCATTTTTTTCAGACAGTCTTAAAAGATAACAATTCTCTCCCACACTGAAGTCACATGCGCTGGGCCTGACTTGTCAGAACAATGCATTTTTGCTCATATGACACACAACAATAGTTTCTGCCTGAGCATTAGATGAAGAAGAAGAAAATTTATTAGAATGGCTAGAAAAGTCAGTAATGGCATCTCAGTTTAATGTTTAGAGAACATACCAAATTTGTAAGGGGTGGGGGTGACACTTCTTTATTAATGTCAAAAGATTTTTCTGCAATTTATAAGACATCCTTAATATTCCTCTCCCACCATTAGTTATAACTTGAATATTCTATTTCTTGCACCATATGGTATACCTTTGTTTTACTGAATTATTGATGATAAAAACAATGACCGCATACTTGATTCAGGAGTCTCTTAGGTTTAACACATATCATAATCTGTTTGCTTCAGTTCAATTGGTCTTCTATTTTGGTGATCACAGTTCATATGTTTTATGTCTTCATGAAATCTTCATCAAGTTTGGGGTTTTTTAATGGGAAAGGGCAGAAATTTAACCTTGGGTTACAGTTCACATAAGTTTGAAAGGAAAATGTTTGTGATACTCACTGGTGGTCATAACTCTTCAAATATATGTAGGTTTATAATGAAGTAAGATTTTTTCCCCCTAGGATTTTGGATCAAATTTCAGATAAAAGTGCAGACATCACATTAAATGTCAGAGCTACTACTCACACACACACACTATATATATATATATTTATATATATATATATTGCTAGCATCCTTGTAATTTGTTAAGTCCACAATTATCAAAGCTATTCCTTTTGGTATTCATTTTGTCTTATATGTATGTGTTTCTCCTTTGGAAAAATAACCATCTTCATCTGTGTTGTTAGGTATTGTTTCCCGATCTGGAACACTAACGTACGAAGCTGTGCATCAGACAACACAAGCAGGCTTGGGTCAGTCTCTCTGTGTTGGCATCGGCGGTGATCCTTTCAATGGAACCAATTTCATCGACTGTTTAGAAGTGTTTTTGTCAGATCCAGGCACTGAAGGTACTGGGGTTTTTTTGTGTTATTTGTTTTTCTTTCTTTCTTCTTTGTTTGTGTGGGGTTTTTTTAACTTTTGCTTGAATTCTGTCACCTACCTCCTGTTTTTCAGCCCCCTCTGTATCTCTGTCTACGTCTCTCTCTCTTTTTTTCTGTCTGTCTGTCTCTCTGTCTATCTCTCTCTCTCTCTTTGGTTTCATGTCATGTTTCATGTTGAGCGTATTTTCTCCAGAGTTTTAGTACGATTAAGAATATCTCGTATTAAAAAACAAACAAAAACCCCAATAAACATTGATCAGCAGACGTGGTTTTGTCTGTAATGCAGTGGATGGTTGGCTGGGAAGTAGAGGGTTTGATTTTGATAAGAGAAATGCTATGATGACTTTTTTCTAGGTTCTGACTTACCCCTCTTTAGAGTGCTAAGGATGCAGTGGGAAGACTAAGCCTACAGTCCTTTATTAAGAGAGTGTTACTCAACAGTAACAGATTAACAGAAATTTTCTCTCTTCCATCTGGCTGATGCCCAGATTGTAAAAGGAGGCGCAGAGTACATGTCTTGCTGAGCATATCAAACGGGACGGGATAGCCTGGTAGTTAGACCATTGCGCATTGGGCTCATGATCTGCTGACCCGAGTTAACGAGTTATCATCAGTGCCAAGTCCTTCGCCTGACACAATAAACCGAGGTCCCGTTGTGAACGCATGCAGAACATCTTGTTCACACTTAAAAACCTGTTCCGATTTTCAGAAGAGTAGGCCATTATGTGCCAGTGTTGAGAACGGGGACAAAATTTACTAAACCGCATACACACAGGGACTGGATGTAAAAAAGCACATGAGTGCCTATTCCATTATCGTTGAAATAAAAGTATAAAGTAAGTAAATAAAAAAAAAAACAGAAGGGGGTCACCATAGCATCTTCCTCAGGAATCATTATATAGTACATGTAAAAGATCTCAGATTGTGTAGTCCGCCGTGCTCTGGTTCTTCAGTTTTCTTTCTGCAATCATTCCTGTGGTGACTTTATCATCAAACGCCTCAGCCGTAGATGCTGGAAGTTTTGTCTGTGGAAGGAGACAGTGACATCGTCGCTTTGTTATAGATGTCGCATGGCTCCTAGAAGCCTTCAAGTCTTGTCACCAGCTATAGTAGATAAGATCCAGCATACTGTTTCAAGTGATCTAGCAGCAGAAATCTTTCAACCCTTCTTAGTTTGTTTATTTGTTTGTTTGTTTTTAAGTATCTTTTTATTAGATATGAATTAGAAAGGTATTAATCAGTCAGCCATCCAGAGCGGAAATGAAAAAGGCGAAAAGCTTTGAGTTTACTACTGATTTATACCCTTCTAAACCGTTTAGAAATGATAAGTTTGCCTTTGCTTTAGGCAATTCACATATCTGATATGTATTTTATGTGGTGTGATCAGGGATCGTGCTGATCGGAGAAATTGGAGGACAAGCAGAAGAAAAGCTGCAGATTACTTGAAAAACCACAACTCGGTAAGATACAGTGATGAAGAGTGAGTAAACTTGTTCGTGAAATAATGCCCAGCGCTGATGTAATACACTCTAATATCACTTTTAGTGAATAGACATAAAACGAAGCAGCAACAACATACTCAATGGTTTGAATCCTGGTGGATTATGCTGAGAAGTTTGACAGCCTCCTCAGTCAGCTGATGTACTGTCCTGGCAGTGCATGGGTTCCCTTCATGTGTGTAAGCAAACAGAATGCACATGCTTAAGTTCTTGTGATCGCTGGCAATGTTATTAGTTTGCAGAAAGGAAGATGTATCTTGGGTTCTTTATATTGTGATGTCTGTCAGTGGGTTGCAGAAATAGAAACTGTATAGTGGGTGGGCTGTTCTTCATATTTTGATATTGGGTAGGGGGAATAACCTAGTGGATAGAGTGCTGTGCTGATGATCTGATGGCCCAGGTTCAAGCCACCACTGAGGCACCTGTGCGAGGAGATTTTCCTCTTGAGTTAGCATCAGTACCGACTCCATAGCCTCAAAAGTCCTTTGGATGAGACTATAAACTGAGGTCCTGTGTGCAGAAAAAGAAACAATGTCTTCAGGTATTTCTCTTATTATGATGTCCGATAGTAGGTTTCAAAAACAGAAAACATGTATTGGGGTATTCCTCTTATCATGATTTCAGTTAGTGGCTTATTGAAACAGAAGACATGTATTTGGACATTCCTCGTATGGTAATATCTCCTTGGGAAACTGAAACACTTTCCCATTCTGATCTATGTTCAAATAATTTTGTCCTAGGGTTGATTTCTATCTAGAGATAAGAATGACAGTCTAATCTCCTGTGTGTCTATAGTATATAAATGTTTGTTGTGGTATTGGTGAAAAGATTATTGCTTTACCTAAAGAATAGTTTCACCAAGTAGTATTTAAGACCCCGATTTATTTTGGTTTGTGTACATCTTCATTACATGACCAAACCTGATCATGAGCCATTAGATAAGTTTGCGGTGGGTATAATGATAGCAGTATGAAAAACCCTATTTCTTACATAACGCCAAAAATAGTGTAAAGTATACAATATGAGAAGCATTAAGGATTATGCCTCGGTCAACATCTAATGTGTTTTTGATACACTGGCAGGGACCCGATGCCAAGCCTGTGGTGTCCTTTATCGCAGGGCTGACAGCTCCACCTGGACGACGCATGGGACACGCAGGGGCCATCATCGCTGGAGGGAAAGGGGGAGCCAATGAAAAAATAGAATCTCTCAAATCAGCAGGAGTGGAAGTGACCATGTCTCCAGCACAACTTGGCACCACTATGTTGCAGGTGAGGACCAGGGTCTGTTCTTGAATGATGTGTCATGTCAGATGTATTTCCTTTTGTGACCTAGCCAGGCACATGAAGTAAAGCTCTGAAAAAAAAGATGCATACAAATATTTTGTTCTTGATGGCAGCTAGATACAGTTGTGGCCTGTATTAATGGCTTCGTGGCCTAGCCAGAAAGAAAGAGATCTGTGGTTCGAACCTCATCAAAAATGAGGTTACCTCCTTCTCCTCCCATTCTCTTCTCCCCTTCGAGTTGTGGTCTAGGTGCCAGTCCTTTAGATAAGATGAGGTCCTGTGAGCAACAGACTCACTGCATTGTAAAAGAGCTCAAGGTAAGGTGAGAGTTGTTGCTGGCAAATATCCTGCAGAAAAACCCATTGTTACAGGAAACGAATACAAACACAGGCCCAAAAAAAGTTGGCAGTCACTGTTGTCATATGTTTTCCTATGGAGAGCAGCTCTAATTTTATGCAGAGAAATTTCATGTGACTGTTAATGCTTTGAATGCTATATTATGATACAATACAAAAGAATGTCAACTATCTGGTTAAGGGCAGCAGAGAACTAGATTATTTTTTTGTTTTGGGTTTGTTGTTTGGGTGGGGGGGTCTATTCCTGTATTTCAGCTTTTGTGTGTTTTTTCCCTCAATCAGCTGCCTTTTTTCCAAAAGCTAATAAAAGCAATTTATTAGAAAAATGATTCAATATTTTAACCATTAGTCTTATAAAGCTTGCCAAAGCACTATAGCCTGGTGCTCATGAAGCACAGCAAAGCGCAGTATCGTCAGGCCCTACTTTTATAAGCTGAGTATAGCCAACCAGACCATTTCTCTGCACATGCGCACTAAACACCTTGGGAGAGTGTTTGTGGAGTAGCTGCCAGTAGCAGAATAAATTCTGAATCTTCTCTTCTGGGTCGTCAACAAAAGTTGGAATTTGTGTGCCTGACTTGACCAGTGACATTTGTGGCAAATGATTTCTGCCAATGTTCGTCTGTGTGGCGCAAACGATAACACGCCATCAGATTAATTTGTTTGTTTAATAGGTTGGTTTTTTTAATGCATTAAGCATGTTTTATGTGTTTTGTGTGTGTGGTGTGTGTGAGAGAGAGAGAGAAAAAAGAGAGAGTAATCCAAGATCCCATGATAGTCTGAAGACACAGAGATGTACTTGTGTTCCAGGCAATGGAGAAAGCAGGGCGTGCGTAAAATCCTGGTGCTATTCTCACCGTGCTGGAAGATTTGCTACATCAGCTGCCGTAACTGTGGCCTTTAAAGACTTAGTCACACATGCCGACTCCTAACATCCTCAGGCTGCATGAAGATAAAATCTCTAAGATGCAGCTGCTTCAATATTCATCAAGAGTCTGGCTCATATGCAGCTACTCCAGGACTGCCTTTGTCATGGAATAGGACTGCTTCGTTTCAGGGGTGAAAGAAACCAGGAAAAAGTATGTAAATTGATGTTAACTTTGTTGGTGAATGTTTGTGGATGCTGGTTGGGCAATAAGTATACTCTTGAATGAATCTGTTAAGATAATGATTGATTTTGATTCATTGATTTTGATTCAGTCAGCTCTTTGTTTCATGTACTCCAAGGCATTGATTCAACTATCAGTTGTATTACAGTGATTGTATGCATGAATCCAGAAGCAAAAGAATATATGAATTATCTTGGTGATTTCGTCACAGTGTTTGTGATAGAGTTTGTCAAAGGATGACTTTGTTCTTATTGTTTTTTTGTTCAAGGTGATTGCAGTGATTTTTCTTTTGAAATATTGTACATATATATATATATATAAATCCAGTAGGTAAATCAGAAGAGGGTGTTTGTATTTGGTAGTAATTATGAAAGCTGGTTTGGAAATTTTTCTTTTTTTCTTTTTCTTTAGGGAAAGCCTTCATTCTTGAAAATAAATTGTATGAAAGAAAGTACCATTTTGTATTTGTTTACTTTTTCTTTATTTATAAGAGAGAGTCTGTGTGCTTGTGTTGATGAACAACTTTTTTTCTGACATTTTCCTTGCCAACTCACTTTGCATATTCTTGTAGTGAACTTGCCTTGATCTTCTTCTTCTTCGTCCGAACGCTCAGCACAAGCGCGTTAAGGCTGAACATTCTCACCTGCCGTAAAGCACATGCTAGTCATGCCCAGTGTCTGATTTGACAACGAGGAATAGCACCTAACTTTCAAGCAGGGATGACAAAAGGCAAATAACAAAAGTTGACATGAAGAAAAACAGCCGAGAACAACCATCCCAGTCGATTAGATAGAGAATATTCACACCACAGAAATGGGGCTTGATTACACATAGGAAAGCATCCCACCAGCATCCCTCAGGGCTAACATGCTTTCTACATTTCGTTGTTTGCGTTCCATGGTACAAACCTGGAGATCATCACAAAACATCACCAACACACACACCCACCTGAAAACCTAAACAAAACAAAAAGTGCTTGATATCTTGTCAAGTACATCCATGAGCCAACACACTTCAAGATTTTTTCTCCATAATAGTTGTATGAAGCTCAACTGAAGGCCAATCTCAACCCATTAAACCAAACAAGATGTACTTGGCCTCTCAAAAAACTATGAACCTTTGCTGGATTTTTAACATGCGGCTTCCAGTCCCAGAAACCGCGACTGCATTCTCTCAAAAAGTAAAAACATGCTGCAAGCACAGTTGTGTTGGGTTTAGACAACATTGGAATGCAGCTACTTTCATGCTGGGATAAAACGGTCACATAAGCAAAATCTCACCATCGATGAACCCCATAGCTCTAGCCCAAGAACAACACCCATCCCTCTCTCCCTTTCATTCAACTCATTCACACCCACACGAACAATGGCTTGATCAATAGCAATAGGAAAGCAAAGATTCCCACTTCAGTACTCCTTAGCCTACGATGTGATTCTACCAATTTCTTGTTGCACAATGGAAAAACTGAAGATCTGATCTAAAAAAACAACAACAACACACACACCAACAAACAAACAAAACAAAACAACAAGGGCTTGATATTGGTCAAGTAATTTGAGCAACACACTCAGCATCTCATCCATAAAGTGGATGAAGCTCAACTATGTGGTCCAATCTTTCCAATGAGCCCATAACCAACTCAGTGGACTGGCCCTCAAAAACACCCTATGACCGTTACTGGATTTGTACCTGCGGCCTTCCAGCCAGAAACCCAACTGATTATCCACTACATCATGACAGGCTTTTGCTGTTGTTGTTGCTGCAGTTGTTCATTGAAAATTCAATTTTATGTGTTTCCCATGTGCACTTTATTAGGTGTCAATTTCACTATGTCACTTAGACCTACTTTTTCCTCGGAGCAGTCTGGCTTGAGTTTGATGTCTTTGTGGCTTAGTCGTGTTTGGTTCCTGCTAGCACCGTTAGTTGCTTTGTTTGCTATTGAAAATCCAGGTGATTATTGAGCAGCCAGGTGTTAACTGAGCTGCCAGGTGTTTATTGAGCAACCAAGTGTTTACTGAGCACCCTTCGGATGAGACTAAGAAGTGAGGCCCCGTGTGCGAACGCATGTAAAACATCTTGCGCACACGTTAATCCTGTTCCGCTATTCAAAAGAGTAGGCCATTGTGTGCTAGTGGGAACAGATGACAAAATTTACAAAACCGTATAGACACGGGGACTGGATGTAAAAAGCACATGAGTGCTTATTCCATTATCTCGATATAAAAGAATGAATTAATTAATAAATTAATTAATATGTTAGCTGAGCAACCAAGTGTGTACTGAGCACCCACATGTTAGCTGAGCAGCCAGGTGTTTGCTGAGGAGCCAGGTGTTTGCTGAGCAGCCAGGTGTTTGCTGAGCAACCAGGTTTCACCAAAACATGTTTATGAGGTGTCTCTGACTGGCTCTTTCATTCATGTCAGCTGTAGCATGGTCCAGTGACCCTGCACAGCATGCAGAGAATGTTCTTTCGAGCCAGAAGGCCCATAGAGCAGGAGCTTATCCTGGTTTCTGTAGCGTTAAGCGAACTGATGGTTTTTCACCACCCCTGTGACAGGACGCCAGTCTGTCGCCAGATACTTCCCCAGCAGAGCTGGTACCCATTTGTACACCTGGGTGGAGTGAGGAAAATAGGAGTAAAGTGTCTTTCCCAAGGGCACAACACCGAGCCGAGCGGGGATCGAACCCGCAACCTCTGGATCATGAGTTGACCGCCTAAACCACTCGACCACGGTGCACAGCATGCAGAGCCTGTCTGAAATCTGGATAGACAAACGAGTTTAGGAAATGATTCTTCTCAGCATCCCCACCATTTGGAAGTCCTGTGCTAGGTATTCCCCTTTTCTATCCCTCTCATTGTTTCTGCCTTGTTCCCTTTTTTTTCTTCGCCTCTCTTATTGTCTACCCTCATGGTCCATTCTGCTAACTTTTTTCCAGAAAGACTTAATATAACAATTCTGTCCCACGACTTCCTGGGATGTACTGGGCCTGACTTGTCGGGCCTCACTGCAGCATGATTCATTTTCACTCGAAAACAGACAACAGTACTGATATCTGAGCATTCGACAAAGAAGAAAGAAGCGATAATATTTAATTTTGTTCAGTAGTACAGCTGTTGAATTTGAATTTTTGTCCTGCCTTAATGATGGCCAAAATGGTTGCATACACAAAATCTCACCATTGGTGAACCTTGGAGGTCAAGCCAAGGAACAAAAAAAGCTTCAAAGTCTTGGTTCACATCTGAATCATGTTGAACTTTTGTTGGTTTTTTTTGTTTTTGTGGGCAATAATTGTGGACAGAAACGTCCAAATCTACATCAGTGCCACCAGGCGTGATGAAATGAACTAATTCAGTTAGGATCAATTGGGGGGGCTGGAAACAGCTCCATGGTTAGAGCTTGAACACGTCAGCAGATGGCAACCAAGGGTTTAGGTTCGAGCCTGCCTGTATGAAGGGATTTTCCTCCTGGAATTAAAATGGGATAGCTCAGTGGTCAGAGCACTCACTTTCCCCCAGACAAAGTTAAGCAGCATTAAGCATGGTTTCCACTTGGATGGGTTTGCGCACCTTGGCATCAATCAGTACAGTCCCCTAGTTCACCCAGCTGTAAATGGGTAACTGCCTCTTTAGGGTCAGGGAAGGTAAAGCAGCGAGGGAGAGATGGGCACCGCCCTCAATATGCTGGCCCCTAGAGAAGTGAGGTCTCTGATGCCTCGCTCCCCTACGACCGCACAGGTTATGGGACACCTTTACTTGTTCAATTCCCTTTGTAATCCTTTAGGTGAGTCTATAACTGAGGTCTCGTCGGAATATGCATCACAGCCAAGTCAAATGATTTCAATCAAGTCTATAACAATAGGTCTGCTGACCCCTGGAGGCCATGTCACTGAAGGTTGTCACCCCAGACAGTTTAAAGTGTAAGTGTTTCCATAACCTATGAGGTTGTTGGGGTGGAGGTGCCAGAGACCTCAGCTTCTCTGGGGACCAGCATCTCGACAATGGTGCCCATCTCCTCTACCTCGCTGTTTTAACTTCCCTGTCCCTAAAGAGGAAGAAACGAAGGCAGCCGGAATGACATGGGCCGAGCTGAAGAGGATCTCCCAAAACCGAGTTCGTTGGAGGGGTGTTGTTGCAGCCCTATGTTCCCCAAGGAACCAAGAGGCATAAGTCAAGTAAGTCAAGTCCCTAAAGAGGGCAGGTACCCATTTATAGCTGAGTGAACTGGAGGGGTTGTCTGTACTGAAGCCAAGGCACAGTCACCCATCCGCGAAGGAACTACGCTCAACACTTTGGGAGAGTAATTGCTCTGACCACTGAGCTGTCCCGTCCCCATTATTCAGGCAACTTCAAACTAGGCTTCTATAGTGACACGCTTAACCCTTATGACTGACAAAAAAAAAGCCGTCCCTTGGTTCGTCATTCCCAAATCCCAGCCACCCATAAAAGCCATAAAAATGGGAAAGGACATTCAAACAGGCAAGGGCTGACTGGCCTAGACAATGTATGTAGCTGTAAGGTCAATTTTAGCAAAGACAATGACTACAAGCAAGGTCTGGTTTCAGTAAGAGCCCCTCCACCCCCCAACTTTTTGTGTGCATAGAAAATATTTGCAAAAATCTGGCGATTGCTATTTCGTAATTAATATGTTTTTCACAGAAAGGGTGGATGGATGGAATATAATATATATTTTTAAAAAATAATAAAAACAAAGAGAATTGTGTATCACAGGTTAATGGCATATTATATACCTTGATGTTATGAAACTCTCAGATGAATTTGTCAAAAATGTTTTTTCAATGGATACCAATTCGTTCTCCTTTTAAAATATGAATACATTACTGTTTTATGCCTACTTTGTGTCAAAATTGTTCTAGAAAATATCCTTTGTATTTTCCCCTGTATAAACAGGCATGTAGCCTTGTTCTAAAGGGATATGTTCTATCACAATGCAGGTAACTAATGATAGGATTATGAACTTGACATTTATCTGTACACACACACATGCACAACACACATAGAAAAAAATAGCATATAAGAAAATAAAAACAAAGAGAGAAAAAAAGAACATGACATATAAGAAAAAAAACCCACACAACTCAACAACATCAGTGTGTTCTAATGCAGTAGTAAAACAAAAATCCATAGAGATCTGAACAGGATATTGTTCAAGAGAAGAAAAAAAGCTTCCTTCTATAGCAAGTGTTTCAGCCCTTTGGTTCCACCCCCCCCCCCCCCCCCCCCCCCCCCTCGTTCCAAAGCCAAGTCCCCCCAAGAGGGGAAACACTTCAGACAGCAGGAGACACCGGGTCCTTTCGCCTTGTAAATCAGGAGGGTAGCTAAACACTCCTTTATTCCTTGTGTCAACAGGACCCAGGGCAAGACTCACCTGTGGCCGCTAACCCTCTTTCTACAACAAACAATGCATGGTCGTGAACCAATGTGACCATGGCCAAACTTAAGTGCCTGGCTTTCAGAACCAGTACCACTCTGTGAACCTAGAGACCACTGACTGGCTGTGTATGTGTGTACTGGTGAGAGGTCTCTAAAAGTTGTTTTCAATTGGAGGAGGGGGTAAAAAAAAAAATTTTAAGAAGAAAAAAGCTGTTTGGGGAAGTTTTCTTCATTAACATTTTTTTTTTTTGCCACACTAAACAACAACAACAACAACAACAAAAGCCCAAAGTATAAGTGTTTTTTTTTTCAACACTGGTGTGCAATAGTGTCTGGGAGTTGAAGCAAGAATATGTAACCAACAAAGAAGGTAAGTGTGCTGATGTATGCACTGTAAACTCAGACGCATGGCACTTAGGAGGTGTGCATACACACAGTGTTTCCGCTTTCAATTCATAAGCACGTAAACAAGTCAGACATAACGAGTAAAGAGTGAGGTTCTGGGTTCGATTCCAGCCTTGCCCTTTCTACCCAGTTTCCCAATGGAACTGAATGTCAAAGTCCTGGATGAGACTATAAACCCAGGCCCCGTGTGCCAGTGCACCAGAACATCTTGCCCACGTGTTTAAAGATCTGTTCTGCCTTTTGGATGAGTAGGCCATCTCGTGCCTGTAGAAAGAGATGACATTTCAAAAACGCATGCACACAGGTGTCGCGTTTAAACACCCTCTCCGAAGTCGGAATGCAGCTACCTAAATGAGGTGGGGGGGGGGGGGGGGAGGTCGCATAAGCAAAAATGTCACCATTGGTGAACCTCGAGCTCTAGAGGGGAACAAAAAAAAGGGGAACAAAACTAAGTCAGACCGAACAACAGCCAGCCAGATCTAACTAGGTTACATGGCTGACATTGAGACATAAGAAGCTAGTTTGTTAGTACAGCTTTCAAAACACTGTTAAACCACTGAAATAAGAAGGACCCCTTAAAAAAAAAAGTGTGTGACAGAGAGAGAGAGAGAATGTGTGTGTGTGTATGCACTGAAATAAGAATGTTTTCTCAAAAATGTGTGTGTGGGTGTCCCTGCACGCATAAGCATACACACTGGCTTGATAAGTTGGTCATAAATCCAAGAAAAACATTTTGAAGTGCGTCTTCAGTAGTTAAATGCCTTTCTACATGTAGGCCTACACAGTTCCTCCCTTTATCTTTTCCCCGCCGCAATAAGCTGTCCATTAGGCCTATAGCACACCGACTCGTAGGCTGGTCCTAACCACAAGATTATTGTTGATGTACGTCACAAGCTCCCCTTGAACCCTTAAGTTTTCCATTTGAGATAACGGCGATCGTAGTAGACAGTCTATGGCCCCAGTTGTAGCCTAAATAGTTCGCCGAATGATCTGTAGTGTGTTGCTAGATAAACCTTGTCAAACTTCTCTACACGTTTCACTGATAACGCTGACACACTAAACATATATATATATATATATATATATATATATATATATATATATATATATATATATATATATATATGTGTGTGTGTGTGTGTGTGTGTGTGTGTGTGTGTGTATCTTTCAAGAATGTCACTCCGATGTGGAATGATTAGTAGGCCTTCCTCGATCGATTTAGTTTCAGGTAAAAAAAAAAAAAACCACATAAAAAAGGGGTGTAAGTTTTCCTGATAACATTTGCACATTCACACTTACTGTACCCACGAACACGGTTCAGAATTCTGTTTTGTCTGTTTTTGTCTTGTTTGTTTTGGGGGGGGGGGGGGGGGTGGGGGGGGGGGGTTGGGTTAGGTTTTGGTTTTCTTTGTTCTGTTTTATTTTTACGTCGCGCACACACCGTTTTGGATTAGCTTTGTTCTGTTTTGTGTTTGTTTTTGTTGGGTGTTTTCTGTTTTGTGAGGGGGGGGGGGGGGGGGGGGGGGGGGGGGGGAATGGGGGTATTTTGATGGGGAGATCTGTTAGTTGTGAGAACGACGGGTATTTTCAACCCATTCGTTCTTTGTAGTGTGTTTTTATAGTCCAGTTACTGATCCACGTCTATTTTTCGCATTGAACAATCTCTGTCCCCCTTCCCCCTCTCCTCCTGCACAAAGTGGACTAGCCCGGTGGTTAAGATAAGAGTCTTGATCTGATGGTAACTTGTGAACAACCAATGGTGGTTGGTTGATGGTCGGTCCATAAAGCGGAGAGTTTCACTGAGACTAATACAATCGAAAGAATGCCACAGTGTTTTGCCTACCATGAAGCTAGCCGCATTCCGACTTCGGGGATGTGCACTTTATAAAAAAGAAAAAAGCCTCTTTGGAGGGAAAAAGAAACCCTATCACGTACACCTTTTGTTTCAGAGCCCTTGCACTGGTGCAGCAATTTCCTCTTTTCTGTTGTTGGGGTTTTTGTTTGTTTTGGTTTTGTTCTTTTCTTGTTGTTGTTCTCTTAATAATAAGGCCTAATAATCCTGTGTGCCAACGCACGCAGAACATCTTGCGCACACGTTAAAACCCATACCGCATTTCAGAAGAGTAGGCCATTGTGTGCCGGTGGGAACCGATGACAAAATTAACAAAACTGCATACACATGGGGACTGGATGGGGGAAAAGCACATGAGTGCTTATTCCATTATCCTCGAACTAAAAGAAGTAATAAAAAAAAAGTTAAGAAGAAAAAAGGAGTGAAGAATAATCTAAACGAAGATTTGGAAGCTGTAGGCCTACTCCTTGTAAGCCGAGTTTGAAGTTTCCTCCATCAAACAATTTCTAAAGTCTACCTCATAAATGAAGCTCAGCTTTTGTTTACTTGTTTGCTTATTTGTTTGTTTGTTTGTTTGTTTGTTTGATTAGCCACCGCCAAGTTGAGGACTGATGCCACTAACTTTGTCACTGATATCAGTCAACATGTTTATCAATTTAGACTCGTGGCGCAATGGTTAGTGCGTTGGATTACTGGCTTAAAGGTCGCATGGTCGAATCCCGTAAGAATCATAGGGATGTTTTGGACTCCGACCGGTTCCTACCCAGACTAAGTTTGTTATGGGCACAGTGGGAAGACTGGGACCACACAGTCGAGGTTCATCCACTTTACAGATCCATGTGATTTTTGAGTGTTGATCAAGTCACGAAAATGATTTTCAACGAATTGTGAGAAATTGCTCAAAGAAAATAATTGGAGAAGAACAAAGAGATTTCAAGTCATTCTGAAATCAGCAGCTAGGCGACTGCTATCTTGGCCAATCCTTCCTATGATTTGTTTTTTTTATTCTCCCGAATTTCAGCGTTACCTTTCAGGACACCGTTTTCAGTGCCGAAGCGCGAAATAAACAGAAGAAGACATTCTTTGGTACCAGCAGTACATTTGAATTCTGGATTCATAAGACACCTACCCTGTCTCGTGTTTACCTGCAGCACCTGCCTGAATATTATAGCTCAATGTGCAGTTGATATAATTATATACGATCATGTGTGTGTGTGTGTGTGTGTGTGTGTGTGTGTGTGTGTGTGTGTGTGTGTGTGTGTGCGCGTGTGTGTGCGTGCGTGCGTGCGTGCGTGTGTGTGTGTGTGTGTGTGTGTGTGGTTAGATTTTTAAAAAATTATGATTATTTCGAGGATAGTGGAACAAGCTCTTACGTGCTTTTCTTTCTTTCTTTTTATTTCGAGTATGCAGTTTTGTTAATTTTGTCTTCCCTTCCCGCCGGCACATAATGGCCTACTCTTCTAAAAAGAGGAACAGGTTTAACGTGTGCGCAAGACGTTCTCCGGGCGATCGCACACGGGACCTTGGTTTATAGTCTTATCCGAAGGGAATTTGAGCATGCACGTGTAGGTGCGTGCGCACGCGATAATGTGTGAATGCACACGGGCACATGCGCGCTTGTGCTCAAACATTCACGTTGTGTGTGTGTGTGTGTGTGGTGTGTGTGTGTGTGTGTGTGTGTGTGTGTCTGTCTGTCTGTCTGTCTGTCTGTCTATCTGTGTCTGTGTGTGTGTTTGTGTGTGTGACGTTAAATTGACGAAGTCACACACACACACACACACACACACACACACACACACACACACACACACCACACCTTCCTCCCATCCCTCACCACACTCACACGGACGCACGCATGCCCACAAGCACAGACGCACGACGAACGCACGCATATACACACATATTACCACCCACCACGAAAAAGTCTCTGTAACACACACACACACACACAGAGCCCTCGCCCTCTCCCTCCCTTCCCTCCCCCTCCACACACACACAGCCCCCGCCCTCTCACTGCCCCCCCCCCCCCCCACCCACCTACACACACAGCCCCCGCCCCCCCACATAATCAGAATGATAATAATAATAATGTATGGAATTTATATAGCCTGAATCTTGTAAAGCAACAAATCAAAGCGCTCAGATGACCTTTTTTATATCGAGGATAATGGAATAAGCACTCAAGTGCTTTTTTACATCCAGTCCCCGTGTGTATGCACACACATACACACACGGCACGCATGCACGCTCACATTCAAATGTCTTTACCCACCACAAGAAAGTCTCTGTAACACACAAACACACGGACACACACACACACACACACACACACACACACACACACCACACACACACACACACTCGCGCGGACACACACACACACGGAAACACACACACGGACACACACACACACACACACACACACACACGGACACACACACACACACACACACACACACACGGACACACACACAAACACACACACACACACGGACACCCCCCCCCCCCCCCCACACACACACACACACACACACTAACTAACTAACTACAATCGGCACTGTCACTGTCACCAGCTCCGGGAGGTCTGGCCCTGGTTGTTCCCTGTCAGTACAGTACACAGTATAAATCCAGTCTGCCGGCGGGGGCCTCTTTCAATTTCCCCTAGTGAAAAAAGTAAAGACGCGCATTCAACCGCAGATCTTTATACAGCCAGGCCTCCTTTTGAGTGAACAATAAGCCGAGTCTATTACCTTCCACTTCGGCCTTTCAACACTTTCAAGGAGAAGTGAATGTCAAATTCTTAGTTAGAAGAAAAGAAGAAGAAGGGAAAAAAAAACCCCGCACGACATGTTGGCAATTCAAGCCTACCTACTACAGACACCTGTCATCTTTCGCAAGGTAAGGAAGGACGAGACGGATAGACGGATATCTTGTATAAGCCTCCAGGAGGGAAAATTCGATCTCTCTTTGATTCGAGAGAGGTCTGCGCTGTTTTCAGTTTAGTGTTACACACAGTAGTGACTGCCCATTAGTTTTCCTATGGTTTCAGTGACAAGAGATATAAAAATATACGGTACAGTACGTAGAGTCTGGTTCTTTCTTTTTAAAAAAAAACTGTAAAAAGGATAGCATGACTGACCGATCATAGAGGAGTGTTGACCATTGCTGGGTCCTGTGTACAAGGCCAAGGTGTGGACACAGGTCTCTCGTGTTATCCCCACACCTACAAGAAAAACAGACAATTGATCCTAAGTGGACAGACAGTCCTTTGACACAGGCAGGCAGGCAGGTAGGCAGTGTAGGCTGGTACCTGTGATATAGTCTGTCCAAACAGAGAGTGCCCTGGGTTCGTGGTCAAGTCAGTCCAGCAAGGATTCCAAGACAAACAGGAGTTCCTGTTCCCTTGATCTGCGGCACGTCGTAAGTGAAATTATGTGCAGTGTGAAGATGTTCCAATGATCTGGATCAGTCATGGGGGCATAACATATTATGGTCGGCTTGAAGTGTTAGACTATAACTGGTGGGGGGTTTGGTGTTTATTGTCTATTCCGTTTTCTTTCTTTCTTTTTATTGATGATGTGATGTGAAGGGAAGAAAAGATGTGTTGTAAAAGAAAAAAATCTTCATTTCCTTCTAGGTATTTATTTGTTTCGTTAGTTGGCTTAATTTCATCATAGTTTTTGTTTTAGTTCGTTCCTTTCTTTTCTTTTTATTTCTTCTTCCTTTATTTTCTGTGCTACATAGCTGCCTTTCTCTATCCACCTTTCTGTTTTTCTTTTACTTTCTCAGTCTGTTGGTATTATTTTGTATATATATATTTTTGGTTGTGAGAATCTGCTTTCTGGAGAACATGCATGCGTTTTTTAACGACGGATTCTTGATTTGATGATTGATGTAGTCTCTTCTAAAGAAGTGTTAACTATTTTTATCTTCTTCTTCTTGTTTTTGAGATCAGATTTTCAGTTTTTCCATTATGCAACTACAAAGTGATGACATCACATTCGCAGGCTAAGGAGTACTGAAGTGGGAATATTTGCTTTTCTATTGCTATTGTGAGGGACATGAATTGAGCATGCATTACTCTTTCTCTCTCTCTCTCTCCCCCTGTCTCTCTCCCTCCCTTCCTCTCTCCCTCTCTCTCTCTGTCTTTTTGCGTAGTCTTTTCTTTGGTGTCCCCTTTTTCTGGACTTTGCTGTTGTTGGTGGTGGTGTTATCGGTTCTTTTATATTCCACCTTCTTCTTCTTCTTCTTCTTCTTTGTCAAACGCTCAGACGGCATTCACTGTAAGTGGTAAGGAAAGGAGCTGTATTGTCACGAGTCATTTGCCAGCACAGAAACGTGGAGTGTTTCCATTCTGTACCAGAGCTGGACTGTTTTATTTATTTCGGTGCTGCCTTTCTGATGATAAGAATGATCACAGCAAATGATAACGAAGTTGTTGTTGTTTTTTAGTAACCTATATAGGCTAGGCACAAGCTTTTGAATCAAGTGTTGGGTGGTGGTCTGAATGCTTGTCTTTCAGATGAGATGATAAACTGGGGTCTTACAGACAACACAGCTAGTGCAGGTAAAAAAAACCAACCCAAAAACAAACCAACAACAAAACAAAAAAACCTCACATCAACAAGAGAGCTGTCCATGGCAAACGTCTATAGAAGAAAGCCACTCTCAAAGGGTCACAAATAAATTTGCTGACAGGAAAACACACACACACACACACACACACACACACACACACACACACACATGCTTTTCGTAAGAGTAGGCCATTGTGTGCTGGTGGGAACGGATGACAAAATTTACAAAAACCGCATACACACGGGAACTAGATGTAAAAAAGCACATAAGTGCTTATTCCATTATCCTCGATATAACTTTGACTTACTTGACTTATGCCTCTTGGTTCCTTGGGAACATAGGGCTGCAACAACACCCCTCCAACGAACTCGGTTCTGGGAGATCCTCTTCAGCTCGGCCCATGTCATTCCGGCTGCCTTTGTTTCTTCATCAACACTTCTGCGCCAGGTCTGTTTTGGTCGACCAACTTTCCGCTTCCCTTGTGGATTCCAGTCAAGGGCCTGTCTGGTGGTTCTCGATATAAAAGAATTTAAAAAAATATATATGTATGTATGTATGTATGTATCTATGTATGTATGTATGTATGTATGTATGTATAGGTATGTATGTATATGTATACATACCCCAAGGGGGCAGCCCAAGTCCATGGCAGAGAAGTCTATGGTGACTGAAAGTTTGTTGTTGGTTTTGGGTTTGGTTTGTTTGGTTTTTGTTTTGTCCCCCAGCTAGAGCTCCCAGATTCACCAATGGTGAGATATTGGCGTATGCCACCGTTTGCCAGGTGAGCCTCTTGGCCGTCCTGCCACCTTCCCTGTTGAAAGTGGCATTAATTAATTTATTAATTAATTTTTTACAATTTTTTTTTAATTTTATTCGTGTTTTTTTTAAATGGAGGATAATGGAATAAGCACTCGTGTGCTTTCTTACATCCAGCCCTCGTGTGTATGCGGTTTTGCCAAATTTGTCACCTGTTCCCGCCGGCACACAATGGCCTACTCTTTCGAAAAGCGGAATAGGATTTAGCGTGTGAGCAAAAATTTATGTTCTGCGTGCGTTCGCACAGGGGACCACGGTTTTTAGTCTCATCCGAGGGTAGGGAGAGGGGCGGGGTGGGGGGGGGGGGGGGGGGATGGAGAGGAAGGGTTGTGGGGGGGGGGGGGGGGAGGAGGTAAGTGACATGAATATTGGTCAAGTTAGGGTGGGAATGGAGAGGGACAGGGCTTTGAACTGAAGCACCCGTAGTTTAGTGTGACTGTGCTGGCTATGAAGGGCTGGAAATCAATACAGAAACACGCACGGGCACAGGGAACAAGGAAAGTCCTCTGTAGAGCCCGTTATAACCATGTAGTATCCCAACAGAACGATATCACCTGCTGTTGGGGGTGGGGGTGGGGGGTAGTTCCATCGATTAGCCCCCGAAGACTGCTGTAGCTGTCTAGCTGGCTGACCCTGTTCTTTCTTTCTCCCATCCGTTGACACTGGGGTCTTTTGTTTGCCGCCGGTCAGTTATTGATCCGTCACACTTGCCTTTCCTGAATGCGTGCGTGTGTGTGTGTGTGTGTGTGTGTGTGTGTGTGTGTGTGTGTGTGTGTGTGTGTGTGTGTGTGTGTGTGTAAAGGGTTAATTGTTTCCAAATGATGGTTGTCCCAGAGACCGTGTCTTAACGACCGAAAAGATGTTATTGTTTCAGTTATAAGCAAAACGAGCTGCCAGAGTGGGGGGGGGGGGGGGGGGGGTATTGTTGACCGTTATTATTATTATCCAGATTTTAGTCATCATTTAAAAAGAAAAATCTTGTTACTTCACCACAACCATTGCCAGTTGTGACACTATGAACAAGACATAAAGCCCAGTCATCTGATTTATCTTTTGTATAGTTGGTTGTATGTTTGTTGTTGTTGCTGTTTGTTGTTGTTGTTATACATCATTCGTAACGTGAAAAGGTCAGTGTTTATTTTATTCTTCTTTTTTGTTTCAATTCTTGGGTTGATGTGTCCAGCCTCTTGCGGTGTTGCTGTAAAGACAGTAACAGCCGATCTGTACTTTCTGTAGCATCTTCCTCCTATATGATTTTTCTTCTTTAATAATTATTTTGACCGACCTGATTATCATAGTGAGTTCTGCTTGTCCAATATCTTGCCTGTCTACCGTATGATGTTCATAATCTTCAAGTCGCTTCAGTCTTCTTTTTCTCTTTTACTTTCTACAGTATAGTTATCATTTTTATCTTACATTTTCTCTCTTTTGGTTTTATACACACACTCATATCTATTTATCTATCTATCGATCGATCGATCGATATGCTATCTATCTATCTATCTATCGATCGATCGATAGATAGATATTCCTTTTTTTCTTTTTTCATAGATCAGATTTTCAGTTTTTTCATTGTGCAACTACGAAGTTGTTGTTGTTGTGCGTTCCCCAGCTTTACACCCTGGGGGTCACCCAGAACATGCACTCTGACTCACTCATCCCACCTGGGAATCTCTGTGAGATAGGAAGTACACACTGGATGAGAAGTTTGCGTGTATGACTCTTTTTCAAGCACCTCGCCATATAGACAGCCATACTCCGACTTCAGAGGATTTTTTTCTCCTTTAACAAAGGAGAGTGCGGGTTGTTATGTTAAGAGCTTGTCATGGCTGAAGGCAATCTCAACACAACATTTTACAACATAACAAAGTTTTAATGTAGGCCTTAGCAATTAGCTGACATCAATAATAACTGATACAGCTTTTGGCCTGGGCCAACAACTACGAAGTGATGAGATCACATTCGCAGGCTAAGGAGTACTGAAGTGGGAATCTTTGCTTTTCTATGAGCATGCATTACTCTATAGATAGATATTCAATATTTCTCTAATGTCAGTTCAGCTATATCTTTTAAGGCAACAATCATCATTTCCTTTTATTACAGGGAAGGTTTGGTGTGTGTGTGTGTGTGTGTGTGTGTGTGTGTGTGTGTGTGTGTGTGTGTGTGTGTGTGTGTGTGTATGTATGTGTGTGTGTATGCTTGTGTGTGTGTGTGTGTGTTGTTGTTGTTGTTGTTATTGCTGCTGCTTTTTAAATAGCGAAATAGCACATTTAAAACAAACGTCACTAATCGAACATCTATTTGTTGGCACAAACACACGCACACACAAACACACGCAAACACAAACACACACACACATGTGGAGAGAGAGAGAGAGAGAGAGAGAGAGAGAGAGAGAGAGAGAGAGAGAGAGAGAGAGAGAGAGAGAGAGAGGAGATCAGATTAGATCAGATCAGATCAAATCAAATCAAATTCTTTCATTTCGAAGATAATACATAAGCACCCATGTGCTTAAAATTTTTTGTTGTTGTTGTACATCCAGTCCCCATTATGAGAGAGCGAGCGATAGAGAACAGAGAGAGAGAGAGAGAGAGAGAGAGAGAGAGAGAGAGAGAGAGAGAGAGAGAGAGAGAGAGTGTGTGTGTGTGTGTGTGTGTGTGCTTGTGTGTGGGTGTGTGTGTGTGTGTTGTTGTTGTTGTTGTTGTTGCTTTTTAAATAGCGAAATAGCACATTTAAAACAAACGTCACTAATCGAACATCTATTTCTTGGCACAAACACACGCACACACAAACACACGCACACACAAACACACACACACACATGTGCAGAGGGAGAGAGAGAGAGAGAGAGAGAGAGAGAGAGAGAGAGAGAGAGAGAGAGAGAGAGAGAGAGAGAGAGAGAGAGAGATCAGATTAGATCAGATCAGATCAGATCAAATCAAATTCTTTCATTTCGAAGATAATACATAAGCACCCATGTGCTTAAAATTTGTTGTTGTTGTTGTTGTACATCCAGTCCTCATTATGAGAGAGCGAGCGAGCGAGCGAGCGAGAGAGAGAGAGAGAGAGAGAGAGTGTGTGTGTGTGTGTGTGTGTGTGTGTATGTGTGTGTGTGTGTGTGTGTGTGTGTGTGTGTGTGTGTGTGTGTGTGTGTGTGTGTGTGTGTTATCTGTGAAAAGAAAAAAAAGGTCAATCTAAATCTGGCATCAATAAAAATCAAAGCAATGAGGAAGCTGATAACAATAATAAAAGAAATACACCGTACGTTGCAAAAATGCGCATCTAAAACATATCAAATGTAAAAATGACTGTGGTGTGTGTGTGTGTGTGTGTGTGTGTGTGTGTGTGTGTGTGTGTGTGTGTGTGTGTGTGTGTGTGTGTGTTTTTTTTATTTATTTATTTTAGTTTATAATTTTATTTCGAGGATAATGGAATAAGCACTCATGTGCTTTTTTCGACCAGTCCCCTTGTGTATGCAGTTTTGTCAGTTTTGTCATCCGTTCCCACCGGCACACAATGGCCTACTCTTCCGAAAAGCGGAAGGGTTTAACGTGTGCTCGGTTTATAGTCTCATCCGAAGGTCTTTTGGGGAGAGTGGAGTTTTTATAAAATTTATTTTTATTTGATTTTATTCTTTTATTTCGAGGATAATGGAATAAGCACTGGTGTGCTTTTTTCATCTAGTCCCCGTGTGTATGCAGTTTGTCAATTTTGTCATCCGTTCCCACCGGCACACGATGGCCTACTCTTCCGAAAAGCGGAACGGGTTTTTTAACGTGTGCGCAAGATGTTCTGCGTGCGTTCGCACACGGGACGTTTATAGTCTCATCCGAAGAAGTTTTGGGGAGAGTGGAGTCGGCACTGATGTTAACTCCAGAGGAAAAATTCTCTTGAACGAGAATCACGAATACATCACTCTAACCACTAGGCTCTCCGGTCCTCCTTTTGTGTGTTGTGTGTGTGTGTGTGTGCGCGCGCAGAACACACGCAGAACATGTTGCGCACACATTAAGACCTGCTCCATCTTACGGAAGAGTGTGCCAGCACACTGGTGTCATGTTTAAATATCATTCCCGAAGTCGGAATGCGGCTACTTTAATGGTGTGCAAACGATGGCATACCAAAATCAAACTATTAGACCAAAATCAAACTGTTAGGGAGCCTTGGAGCTCCAGCCACGGAACAGCAACAAAAGGTCAATGTTTGTAGCCTACCTGGTAACAGTACCCAGATCAACTGTGTAATTCTTCTTCGTTCTTCTGGTTTCAGGTCAGTTGGGGCGGAAGGGAAAGAGTGTCGACAGACTGGGAGGGTCGAATGGGGGGTGCAAGAACGGTAATCCCCTCCTGATAACAGCACTGACAGATTGGCAGTCTCAGCAATGCACCACACCACAGTCTGAAAGCCCCAGTGCTGATAACTACCCACACTATTGACCTACACTTTTGTGGTAGTCACGCCAGCGCGTTTCTGGTCGATCTTTCATTGATGTGTTGTGCTGGTCCTATGAAAGGAAGAAAAAAAACCCAGTCGAACCTTCACTGTTTTCCTGAGGGTTTATATACATGTACGTGAGCTGGAGGCTTCTACGCTCTAGAGGACAACACGGGTGTTCTGTGGCTGTTTTGTGGGTTGCTATGACCAGGGAGTGAATACGCCCATGGTCTGACCGTCTTTAGGCTAAAGATTAATGTCGTTATGGAGTGAGATAAAGATGAATATGGGGTGTTTGGCGGTGGAATATGACAGCCTGTGTGAATAGAGAAAAGTGTGGTTCTGCACCTGTTCCTGTGGCTATAAAGATTTGTGGAAAGGATTAAAGATCAAACACACCCTTTTGGAAGTATATTTCCTGTCTTAGGTGGCTCAGTGATGCTTGATAGGTAGGCCTAAAGCAAATTGTTTCTGGAATCAGAACTTAATGCAAGCAGGCTTTCAGATGCAGTCAACATAAAATCGTAGGCTTTCAAAACATGGAACCCACCGAATAGAGCCACATTTGAGCTTCAATGAGGATTGGGGCTGTGTTGAAAAAGACTGTGCTGGGGAATTTTGGAAGTGTCCTGTGGTTTGAGGGATTTAGCTCTTGTGGATACTGAAGGTGCTAAGTTGAGTGATATAAGTCGCTTCATGCGACTGACGTACTAGCAGATTTTCTGTGGGTGCATATGATGATGCCTCCAGTTAGCATGGCGGCAAACACCACTCCTCATCGTCTACCTCCTTTGACAGTTTATCCCAAATCTGTGTCACCATCGCGAGATTCCTCAGTACTGCCTGAGACTAATGGACGAGGTCTGCAAGAGACTAGAGGTGTCTCAGAAAGTGTAGCCACTAAAGACCGACAAGAAAAAGCAGCGCGAAAAAGAGAATTAGCGAGACGACATCTTTCAAACTCCTTGCAAGGATTAAAAACAATCCTCCCGGACCTGAGAAAGACACAATCCTTCAGTGTGCCTGCTCCAAATGGCGCCACCAGAGACCAAGGAAGGGTTGCAGTACCGAGGAGGGAGGCAGGCAGCCTGGGCGCTCGAAAACCTCCACACGACGTCCACGTGGTCAACCGAAGTGTAAGAAGATGCCGCAGTTTGAGGGAAACAGGCAGAACTATGGAGTCCCCTTCCTTGTTCCTCTCCCAGTCTCTGCCTCAGGCAGGCAACCTCAGCCTGGCTGCTCTGGTACATGAGCTGAACGCCAGCATGCACCATCACCCCTCTCCTTCCCGTCCTCACAACTCCCCTGACTCTTCATCCAGCGCCAGCAGCAACGCCATGAACGATTTGTTTGACTACGAAAATGGCCTTGACCCTGACTTGTGTCCGCGTTTAACGGGCCAAGATGGCGGTGAAGTCCCTGAGAGGACGCTGACTCCTGCTCTGAGAAAACTGAACAGAAGGCGGGTGTCTTCCCGGGTGCGTACCCAACAGTGGGTCAACCAGATTGAGGAAGAGCAGCGGAGCAGTGAGCTGTTGAGGAAGAAGGAGACAGAGGTTAGGAGAAGGGAGGTGGCTCCAGTGGCGTTGTTGTATGAACAGGACTCTTGACATCGGCTGACTGTTCTTCTTGTGTCAGCTACACTCTGTGCCTTCAGGTCAGTCAGCATGCATGACGGCATCTGGCACTGTGCAGAGGGGACAGTTACGTTTTGGTGTATGTGCTTTGTATTTTATCATTCGTTGTTGTGCTATTTTATGGTTGTGAATGTTGTATTTATCTTCTCATTTGTCTTTTCAGTTTTGGGTTGTGGGTGTTGTTTTTTTTTAGGTAGGGGGTGCGCATGGGGGGAGGTTATATTTCGTCCTCTCACTCTCCCCCTCCCCCTTTCCGTTTTATACTCAACATTTACCTGTTTCTGTGATGTGTTGTCTCTTTTCCTTGCCTGTCCCCATCTACGTTTGTTGTTTTTCTTCTCTCTCTCTCTCTCTCTCTCTCTCTCTCTCTCTCTCTCTCTCTCTCTCTCTCTCTCTCTCTCTCTCTCTCCCCCTGTCTTTCTCTCATATAATAATGCTCACTTTGTTGTATGCACTCGTGCATGTGACCACACACACACACACACACACACACCACACACACACACACACTGCAAGTGTGCATGAGAGAGGGATGAGAGAGAGAGAGAGAGAGAGAGAGAGAGAGAGAGAGAGAGAGAGAGAGAGAGAGAGAGAGAGAGAGAGAGATTTCCATTACTTGAAGACAAAACACAGCAGACATGGGCAATGAATGTTACACATAAACCCAACAAAAGAAACGCTCGTCCTTGCAGAGGGAAACTCTGATCCAGGCCTTAGCTTTTCAAGATGTCTTTTCACCTTTCA
The DNA here is from genome assembly GCA_028751875.1 of Rapana venosa. Taxonomy (NCBI): domain Eukaryota; kingdom Metazoa; phylum Mollusca; class Gastropoda; order Neogastropoda; family Muricidae; genus Rapana; species Rapana venosa. The sequence continues at coordinate 28,462,815 of CM054136.1, read as the reverse complement.
TATTTTTATAGCTGGCGGGTAACCAGATGGCCTAGTAGTCAGAGCGGTGTGCTCGTGATCTGAAGGCCCGAGATCAAGCCCGAGTTTGAGCCACAACCGAGACCCATTGAAGAGGGGGTTTCTCCTGGACTTAACATCAGTACTGAATCCACTCTCCCAAAAGTCCCTCAGATGATACTATAAACTGAGGCCCCTTGTGCGAACGCACGCAGAACATCTTGCGCACGCGTTAAAACTCCTTCTTCCTTTTGGAAGGGAAGGCCATTCGTGCTGGTAAGAACGGATGACAAAAAATATATTACAAAAACCTGCATGCACCTGGTGTCATGTTTAGACGTCATTCCCAAATTCGGAATGCAGCTACCTTCATGGTGGAAAAAACCGGTCACATATGCAAACAAAATTCGTCTTTGGTGAACCTCGGAGCTCTAGCCAAGGAACGAAAAAGATTGTAACTAAGGAACAAGTAAGAAGCTAAAAAGCGGCCCATATTTTCAATTATTTTTCAAATCTTGAATCAAAATCATTCAGCTGTGTTTGTGCTCATCCTCTTTTACCATTGTTGTTAAGTCTTAGTATTCTCATCAAATGAAGGACACATTTATAAATGGAGTGCTGGCTTTTGCTCTTTTGAGAAATGGGTAATGTACATATGCAATAGTTTCCGTTGTGTCCACTTCGCTCATGGCAATAATTATCTTTCTTGGTTTACTGTTTAAAACTTGATTCATCAGTACTATGAATCGGTCTTACGTTAAAAGTCTTGCTTAATTTTCATATGGAATTGTGTTTGAGTCTGATTTCTTTAACAACAGAACAACTAAAATGACAGAATAATTTATAATTTGAACCCTTTGTAACATGTCATTTTATGCCCATTGTTATACAAACTGGAAAGTTTAATATTCATTTTGAACAAAAACCCCACTATTTCACTGATACTTTTTTCAGAAACAAATTTTGGCTTCACTGCACTTGATATGCCTACTTTTGCAGAGTTCAAGGTTAGAAACTGGAATTTCCTGATAGTGAAGAAAAGAGACATTTATAACAAGCATTCAGAGTATCCCCTATGTGTCGCAACAAAGCAGCACCTCGATAAAGATGACTACTTGTCAAATTATTGTATTGTATTGAATCACTGGGTTGCATGCATTGCATTGCATTGTATTGTATTGCATATCACTTTCAGTCCCGGCAGATTTCTCTGCGTAAAATGTGAGCTGCTCTCCCTGGGAATAAGACATCATTACAAGTGCAGCGCCACCCATTAAACAAAAAAGTTCTGTCTGAATGTGTATTTTTTTCCCTATAGAGTGACTTTTTCTTACAGAAAACACACTTGTTATCCTAGGTTCTTTTGAGTAGGCTACATGCGTTTTGCTCACGACCTCAGTTTATCGTCATATCCGAAATACCAGCACACAGACCACTAATACTGGACGGAGGAAAAGCTCGGGTACACACGAAGCTCAAACTGACGACTTCTCTCTTTTCATAGTTGCGTTGCCTCTAGACCACGAATTGTAGAACCATTCACAATCAGTCACCCAAAGGCACAAACAAAATTCCAGGTTGGAGTAGCTTTTGGTTACACTGTTTAATTTCAGACACCCCCAAAAGCTGTGGTAGTTGTTTTTGTCGAGAACCAACCAAGACAACAGGACGTTGCTCATACTTTTGATATACTCTGCAATATACCTTAATGGAATGAATGACGTCATCTAACTTGACATGTCTTGACATTACTCGACTTGAGTTTCTGCTGTTTGCACTTGTAGAGTTGTGAAGCCTTTCACTTGTTATTTTTTAAGTTAGATTTCTAGGAAGTGGCTTGACTTGACTTGACTTTAAAAAAAGACTTGACTTGAACTTTTACTGTTTTACACTGGCAAAGGTTTTGAAACTTTTCACTTAATGTTTTCAAGTTATATTTTGTCTTCATCCTTCAAGTATTAACCAACTTCAAAAGAAAATAAACTGATTTAAAAATTGATTATTGTACACGTTCTGAATCATGGAAAGAATCTGTTTGTATGCTCTCTCTCTCGCTCTCTCTCTCTGTGCATATGTGTATCTTCCCTTGTGTGTGTCTGTGTGTTTGAGAGAGAGTGAGAGAGACAGACAGACAGAGACATAATGAGACAGACAGATAGACATTTTGAGACAGACAACAACACACAGACAGAAAAGCAGAGACAGTTTTTTTTTGGTGTGTGTTGATTTTTTGTTTGGGGGGGGGGGGGGGGGGGAGGGTCGTGTTTTCATAATTTTGACGATTTTTAACTACATCCAAAACGTCAATGATAATTGTCTCTGTTAGTGAGCTCATATCTGACCATTGGCACACCTGCACGCCTACATCCGATTTTCCTTTCCAAGGCGTTGGAGCATTCCTGATTTGGGAAATATCCTTGGCGGGTATAGCTTTTGAAACTAAATTTCAAACACTACACACATCATGGCTATGTTTGTTAGGCTATTGTTGTTGTTGCGGGTTCTCCAGTGTAACACCCTGGGGGTCACCCAGAATGTGCACTCTGACTCACTACTCATCCTACCTGGGAATGGCTGTGAGATTGACAGTGCAGACTACACAGGATAAGAATATGCTGGCATGGCTTTTCAAGAACTTTGCCATATAGACAGCCACACTCCAACTTTGGAGGATTTTATGCTCCTTTAAAGGATAGTAAAAGCTGCCGTGTTAACATATTGTGAGGGCAATCTCAACATAACAGTTTACACCATAACATTTTAATTTAGATCTCGGTGCTTAATTTGGGTCAGTAACTGACAAATCTTTTGGCATGGACAAAACATTATAGAAGGACACAACTGATTTCTTAAAAACTTCAAAGTTTGGGAACTTCCTCTTCTTTGCAGATATTAAAAATGAAAAGCACTACAGATGTCAACAATCTTGTTCTTGACTTGAAAAATACAGGGGAGAGAGAGAGAGAGAGAGAGAGGCTGCATGTTACTTACACAAGCACTTCTGTACCGACTTTTCCCCAAACCAACAAGTAGGAC
>CM054136.1:28444126-28459282 GCA_028751875.1 Rapana venosa | reverse complement strand
AACGGGGTGGAGAGGTGCAGGCAGAAACACAATCACAAAAAACAGACTTTTTTTAACTCTCTCTCTAAAACAGCAGGAATTAATAAAAAATAAAGAATGAACATAAAGAAAACATTGATCATTTTCTGCATGCAGACTAACCTTTTTTTTGCTGGGGAATTGTCCCTGTTGGCACAGCGAGGCCATAAATAAACCACACCTTAGCGGCAAACCGCATCCCAGCGACATGAGAGGCGGGGTGATGGAGAGCGTGTGGTGAGAGTCATTAGTGTCAGCTATCCTATCTGACTTCGCTATAAACACTCCTGCATGTCAGGCGTTACAGCACGACACAGTCTATTGTTTCAATCAGCTTTTAGCCGTATCCTTGCTACAGCTAAAGGGTTGTTCAGAACCGTTCCAGTACAGCTCATAATTATAGCCCCCAGAACACAGAAGAAAACAAAATGTTTTGTCAGTATCATACACTGTCATCAGGTAAAGATAACCTCACAAATGACTCAGGCTTTATTTCACTGATGTTTCTGATACTAAACAAAAAGTGCACACACAGATGCACGCACAATAGCATACGCGCATGCACGCACGCGCAAGCACACTCACAATTCACTGTTGCACAAATATATATACGCACTTTTGCTGACGCTCAAACAAAACTGACCCAAAGTAAGTGAACTTGAAAACACCAACAAAGCACCAGCAAACACAGTAGCACTCAAACAAATAAGGAAACTTAAAAAAACAAACACCATTAAGTAAAAGGGTTCACATAAAAACAAATCACTCACTCACTCACACCTTGGTCGGGACGACCGTTGGGGTACCCGCAGGGACGCTGCAAGTGGACCGCCAAATGGTTCTGTCCTGGCTGTTTTCAGGATTTTTGGTACAGTGAGGCCGGTCCACTCCTTGATGTTGGATACCCAAAGCTTTTGCGTGGTCGTCCCTGCCTCCTTGCTCCTTCCACCATTCCTGCAGGACTGTCTTTGACAGGCTTTTTATGCTTGTTGTGTGGCCAAACCACTTCAGTTTCCTCCCGTTTGACTGTATCTAAAATGGTTCTTGTTTGCCAGCCAGTGCCTCGATCTGCTGCCAGACGTAGTCTTTGGGTTTGCGGTCTCTGAAAGGTGATGTTCAGGATCCGCCTGAGGCACTTCATCTCAAAGGCTTGAATGCAACGTTCTAAAATGGGCAGTAAGTGTCCATGCTTCACAGCTGTACAAGGCAATGGATGTACGAGTGCCTTGTAAGTCTGACCTTAGTGTGGGTTTCTGATTTTGTGGTTTCTCCACATTTTCGCCAGCTTAGTCATGGAGGAGAGTGCCACAGCAAGTCTGATCTTCACCTCTTGTGTGCTCGTGCCTTCTTTGGTGATGACTGCTCCAAGGTACTTGAAAGTTTCCCCCCTCCTCTAGTTTTCTCGCCACTCATCTTGATGCTGGTGGGAGTGGTCGGTGTGGTACTGTTCACTAGGATCTTGCTCTTTTCCGTCTGATCTCCATACCAGGCATTGGCTGATTTTTCCAGTCTGGGTGAGATACCGGAGTTCTTCTTCACTGCGGCCCGGGAGATCAATATCGTCGCGAATCAAAGATTGCAGACTGGCCTTCCTCCTATTGTGATTGTGGTCTTGAAGTCAAGGAGGGCCTCCTGCATGATTTTCTCCGGGAACATGTTGAAAAGAACGGGGGATGCGGGCAGCCTTGTCGAACTCCAACTGAAGCCCGGGAAGAACTCCCCGATTTCTCCACCCATGAGGACTGCACTGTGGGAGCTGTCATACAGCGCCTGGATGACTTGAATCAGGTCCTCTTTCGAAGCTATAGTCTCTCATGACTTGCCACGAGCTTCTTGCCACACTGGGTTTCGAAGGCCTTCTTGAAGTCAATGAAGTTGTTGTAGACTGTAGCTGATGTTGGAGATGCTTCTCTATGAGCATTTTTATGTTGAAGATTCTGCTCAACAGTGCTTCGACCTGGTCTGAATCCTGCCTGTTCTTCTGATAGGATTTCTTCTGCTTGTGGTTTCAGCCCTGTTCAAGGAAATTGCGTAGCAAAATTTTGTTTGGGATGGCTTATCAGACTGATTGTTCTGTAATTTGGCACTTCTTCAGGTCTCCCTTCTTGGAAGTGGAACTATGATGGATTGGGTCCACTGTTCAGGGCCACTCTTTGCTGGTCCAGATGCGTTGGCAGATGATTGTTAATGCCTTGATCACTCTGGGCCTCCGTTCTTGATGAGCTCAGCCGGGGTGTTTTCAATCCCCCGTGACTTGCCTCCTTTCAGGATCTTACTGCTTCTTCTACCCCTTCCCCAGCACCTTGTGCTTTTAGGATCTGATGGTCTGGGATCTTGCTCGTGAATTTGTTCGGATCACCTTCAGCTTGTAGTTGTACCCGGTCTCTGCAATATTCTGTCCATCTCTTCATGATAGTGGCGCTCTCTGTAAGGACTGACCCCTCTTTGTCTTCAATAACGGAGGTCTTTGGCTGCTGGGACTTGGTTATACCTTGATGGTCGGTACGCCTCTTGCTGTCCCTTCGCCATTCCTCTCAACCTTGGAGCATGTTCTGACATCCATTCCCCATGGCCTCAGTCATCTTCTTCTTGATTGACCTGTTGACTGTTCTATACTCTTCGGCCGTTTCTTTGGGGTTTTTTTTCTTCACTGGGTTTTTGCTCCCTACGTTGGTCGCACAGGTCCAGGATATCGTTAGTAACCACGGGTTTTGGGTTTTTTTTCCTCTCTTTCCCAAGATCTCCAGCGCTGTCTCCTGAATGTCTGCTGAAGGTCTCAGTGAGGTTGTTGATGTCACTTGGAGGAAATTCAATGCTGCAAATCTGCCCCCTATCTCAGCTTTAAAAAATTTCAGCGACTTCGGGGGCCCCTTTAGCTTTTTCCCTGTTTAAAACCCCAAACGGGGATTTCTCTTCTGGTTCCTTGTCTTCAGCTTGATCTGTGGGGTCATTTAGTACCATGTGGTTTTACTGCCAATATCGGCGCCAGGAGACTTCTTGTCTGGCTTTGTTGATGCTCACCCTTAAACGTTTGGGGGCCCCAAAATGTAGTCAATCTGGTTATGTGTCTTCCATTTGGTGAGTGCCACGTCGTTCTTCTTGATGTCTTGTGGGGGTATAAAAGGGGTTGGCGACAGTAAGATTGTGGCTGCTTGCGAATTCCAAAAGTCGAGACCTCTATCATTAGTTTTGGCCACGCCAAAACGGCCTACTGTCCCTGGCCATTGGTCATAAGCGTCAGGGCCGATCTTGGCATTCCAGTCGCCCTGGATCATGAGAAGGTCCTTCTTTGGAGTTGATTTGATGGCGCTCTCCAAAAACTTCGTAGAAACACTCGATTGCTTCATCATCGTAGTCTGATGTTGGTTTCATAGACTTGTAAAAGTGGTCATGTTGTGTGGTTTTGCTGCGACAGCAGGAGATCATCTGCTTGAGATTGGGTACAGTGATGACACTGTTAGTCCTCTTCTTTTTGAACAAGAAATCCTACTCCCTGTTGGTTTTGGAGTCGTCGCCACTATACCCTAGTTTGTGATCTTCTTCTTAGTTGTTTTTGCCGAATTTCCCACCCAACGGACTTCGGCCAGTCCAAGTATGTTTCCCCTTGTATCTTCGAAGTTTCATGGGGTTAGCTCTTTGGGGCTTCCACATGCGTTGCAAGGTACGGATGTTCCATTTTACCAATGATGGTCCTTTCAGCCTGGTTTGATCGCTGTTGTTTGCGTCCCGGTCGCATATTTTCCACCTCCATCCGGAACGCTCCAATGGAAGGCGCGGTTGTTTGGTATTCCCGGGCCCCAACCGATCCGGTATGTCTTTCCTTGCAGTGTTGTCCATGTAGGTATTTCTGTGGGCGTGGATTGCTTGGCGGCGCCCATCTCCTCTCCAAGCTGCTATTTGCCCATAGCTGGGGATTTTTGGGTCGGGTTATCTCCCCACTGAGACAGGTAGTACTGGGCTACAGGTTACCAGTAGCAGAGGAACACCTCTGACTCTGACTTTCTTAATACAAATGGAACATACAAAAGAGAACAGTGATTAAAAGAAAAATCCACAGAATTCCTCACAGTGAATGCTTTGCGTCTGAAAATCAGGAACAAGCTGACACTCACCCCTTCATTTCTTGGGAGACACCGTGTTTGTAAAAAAAATGTTTAAAAATAGTTAACTGAAAAAAGCAGCACAACAGTCACCACAAACAGGTAATGCAAATATTGAAGTTTTGTTCACTGAAGTATGAACAGTAAAATATGTAGGAAATCCGGCAGCGTTTGGTAAAAATGCCTTTCAAATAGAAATTTGCCCAGTCACTAATAGACCGCAAAGAAGGAATGTGTGCTGACACCGCAAGACGCTGGACTTGGACCCCTGACCGCGCGGTGCCTAGATAGCAGCCAGATGGAATTTCGGTTATCGAGTGCAAGTTCCAGCCGCCAAACAAAAAGGGCAGGTTTTTCCTGTTTTGAGCAGTTGTGACAAACTTTCATCAAAAGCAAGTACAAAGACCTATCTAGCTTGTCAATAGCAAAACACACCAATTGTCTTAGGAGTAAGGTTTAAAAACAGTAAGTAAAAATTTTTTTGTAAACCATTTACCAGTAGAATGGCCTATTTTTCGGAAAGACAGAACGGTTTTACATTTGCACTAGATGTTCTCGTGTGGATTTTATTCTCTCCAAAGTGGCTTTTTGGGGGAGTGGAGTTTTGTGCTGATGTTGACTTCAATGGAAAAAAACCCTGAATGGTGTTTGATGGCTGAGCCTGGCATCTACAACTTATGCTTAGCGTATGCCCTCCCCCCCCCCCCCCCCCCCACCCCCACCAATCTCGTGTTGTGGTGGTATTTTTCTTTTATTTTATTTGAGGAAAACTGGAGCAACTATGTGCTTTTATACATCCATCCTTAGGGTTTTCATTTTGAAACGTCATCCGTTCCCACTGGCACACAATGGCCTACTATTCCAAAAAGCGGAACGGGTTTTAACATGTGCGCAAGATGTTCTGCGTGCATTTGCACACAGGACCTCGGTTTATAGTCTCATCCAAAGGACTTTTGGGGGAGTGGAGTCGGCACTAATGTTAACTCCAGAGGAAAAATCCTCTTGAATGAGACTCAAACTCAGCAGATCACAAGCACACTGTGCATCACTCTAACCAGTAGGCTATCCCATCTCGTTTGTGTGTGTGTGCACATGCATACCTATGAGGGTATAGATACTCATGTGCAGACGTGTATAATAAATCAATTGGGAGTGGGGGTGGTATGTGATATGTGTGTGTGTATGTGCGCGTGCATGCATGTAGTGCAGTGTGATGTGTTTAGACACCATCCTTGAATTCGGAATGTGGCTGCCTTAATGGGGGGAGGAGGGGGAGGGGGGGGGATGATAGCACATGCAAAAATCTCGCCATTGGTGAACCTTGGAGCTCTAGCCTAGGAACGGAAAAAAATTGTTAGCAGTCTTCTGATCATTTCACTCACTAATTACTTGTTCTGCTCTAGCATTCTTTTGGCCTACTTGTTGTCATCCTCTGTCTTCTTCTTCTTCTTCTTCTTCTTCTTCTTCTTCTTCTTCTTCTTTCTCTTCTTTCTTCTTCTTCTTCTTCTTCTTCTTCTTCTTCTTCTTCTTCTTCTTCTTCTTCGGCTATTAGAATGAAACAATGTCATGGTGTTCAAGTACAATCGACCCTTGTCTTTTGCGTTGTTTTTGGTTTGGTTTTGTTCCTCAGCTAGAGCTCCAAGGTTCACTAATGCTTAGATTTTTGCTTATGCAACTGTCCCCCACCCCCCACCATTGAGGTAGCCACAGTCTGACTTCGGGGATGATGTCTGAATGACACCTGTGTGTGCATGCGTTTTTTGGTGGTGGTTTCGGGTTTGGTTTTTAAAAAAAAATTGTCATCTGTTCCCACTGGCATGAAATGGCCTACTCTTCTGAATGGTGGAACGGGTTTTTAATGTGTCACTTGTGTATCCCATGTGTTCTGCATTATTTTTTGATTATTAAATTTCTGTTTGAACTGTGTGTATTTCATGCAGCGGGGAATTATGGTCCAAATCCATTTACCCCGGCCCCCAAAAAACCCAATGGTGTGTCTCCAAAGCTGTACTGGAAAAAACCCGGAGTTAAAGGTGCTTCTTCCCAAAGGCCTTTGGGAAAGATGACTTTTATTTTTGCAGTACAGACAGCCCTGGCCTTGGGCCCCCCGGGAAAAAAAATTTTTTATTGCCTTTAAAAATTGGGCTGGAAAATGCGGTGGGGGGGTTTCATGCAAGCACACCCCACAGCACGCAAGGGATGGGACGGACCCCATGCCCCCCACAACTCTCTCTCTTTTCTCTCTCTTTCTCAAAAAAAATTTTTCTTCTTCTTCAAAAAAACACTTCTCTTCTTTTCTTTTCTTTTCTGGTATTTTCTCTTTTTTTGTTTTTCTCTCTTCTATTTTTCTCTTTCTCTCTCTCTCTCCCCCAAACACAAAAAAACCAAAAACACACCAAAACCAAACACACACCACACACCCTTTTGCATTTATTTTTATTTTAAACCCCTTTTACCACTTTAAAAGTGGCAGATTTCTCTGTGTGAAAATTTGGGCTATTTTCCCTGGGGGGGGGCATTCACCAAAAGAGCAGTGGGCTTGAAATTAAATTTACTTTTGCCTTTTTTGGGTTCCCTTTGGGGAACTAGGGCTGGGAAAAACCCCTCCAAAGAACTCGGGTTTTTGGGGGATCCTCTTTTAGCTAGGCCCCCCAATGGTTTAACCCCGGTGCCTTGTTTCTTCGTCAAAACTTCTGGCCCGGTCGGTTTTTTTTGACCCAAAATTTCCCCTTCCCTTTGGGTTCCAGTCAAGGGCCTGTCGGTGAATTTGACGAAGGGTTGCGGGTGTATGGCCGATCCATTTCCCCCCTTCCTTTTTTTAATGAGGCTCTTTTTGGGGTTTTTTCTTGGGCCCCGTCCAAAAGTTGTTTGTTTTGGGTTTGGGCTTCCCGGCCCCGATGTTGAGGGGGTGTACCTGAAGGGATTTGTTGGGAAAAGCTGGGGGTTTGGGGGTGTTGGTTTTTGTTAAACCCCCGGTTTTTGAGCCTAAAAAATAGGGCCGAAATTTGACATTGGTGTTGTAGATCGAAAAATTATTTTGAAATGAGGGGTTTGACCTCCCCAAGTGTTTTTTTTTTTTTTTTGGGGAGATTTTTTGGGGAAATTGGGTTTTTCCCCCTGGGGAGGGATTGGGTTTAATTTGATATTTTTTTTTGGGAATTTTAGGTGTGTGGTTTTGGGGGAAATTTTGTTGTTTCCCTTTGTTTTTTTTTGGAGGTTTGTTGGTGAAAACTTTTTTTGGGGTTGTGGGGTGTTTTTTTCGGGTTGGGAGTTTTGGGGTTTTTTTTTGTTTTTTTTTTTTGGGTTTTTTTTTTTAAATTTTTTTGGGTTTATTGATTTTTGGGGGGTTTGGTTTGTTAAAAAAGCTATTTTGGGGGTTTTGGTTTTTTTTTTTGGGTGGGTTTTGAATTTGTTGTGTCGGCTTTTTTGAAATAATTTGTTTAAAAGGGGTTTGGGGGGTTTGGGGTTTTGATTCGGCATTGAGTCTTTCTGTTCCCTTTTTTACGAGACATCCCCGGTAAAAAAATTTGCTGACTTCTTTGTGGTTTTTTTTTGGGTGAAATTTGGGTCAGGTTTTGTTGTTCCCCCTCATGTCTGCTTCCGATTTTTGTTTGGGGGCCAGTCTTTTCAGCTTCGTCGCAACAAAAAGCTTTCTTTTTGGTTTGTTGCCTGTGGGAGAGAAGGCGGGGTGTCTTGCGAAGTCCAGGTTTCCAGGCTTCATGAGGGCCATGTATGCCATTTTCCCTGCTGTGGCTTGCCGTTTTCGTCAACCCCCAACGGAAGATGGTTGGCGACAAAAGACAGCCTGACGAAACCGGTCTGTACGGAGAAGGCTTCGTCGTTTCCCTTCAGGGATGACTTGACAGGTGGCATTTTATTAGTGTGGTGATGGTGATGAATTTGTGGAAAAAAGCCATGTGAGCATCATTTTCCAAATGAATCCTGTCGACGTGTCAAATGCCTTTGGAAGTGGAAAAAGATGATTGGGGGGGTTCCCACTCAGGGATGCTAATGGATGCGATGTGGCGTTTTGGGTTGTGCTGATCTGTCTTGCTAAAGCCTGTGTTATCCGAAGTGTCTTGTCCATGCTGTCTTCAGTTTTTTTGCATGACCCTTGTCGTATTTTCCCGGGGATGGAAGTAGCAGATTCCCCCAGGTTGAGGAGGACAGGTCCCCTTTTTGGCGCTTAAGAGAGGGCCTTTTTTCGTTTTGGTACCTCTCTTGCCCCCAATCTTGAAGGGGGGGTATAACATCTCGTGGAATTTTGAATGTCCGCTTCGGCTTCGGTGGTTACCTTTGGGGCCTGCTGCTTGCCTGTTTTGAGTGACTTGGGCTTTGGTGATTAATTTTTGGTGGGGGGGCCGGTGTTGATGCCAAGGTTTTTCAGTAGGTGGGGGGGGGTCGGGCGGCAGGGTGGTGAGGGTTGAGGTTTTTGAAGTCTTGCCCCTTGCTTCGGGCCCTCCTCACTTGGAATGGTTTGCCTTCTTATTTTTTGACAGGGCAGCGGGTTTGTTTTTTTTTCCCTGAGAATTTTCTGTGATTCTTTCAGTTTTTTTTATTTCTTTGGTGCTGCATTCGTTCCCCTGAGTCAGCCCCCAAATTTTTTTTCTTTGTCTTTCTTGCTTTTTTTTATCCCGGGGTTTTTGTCCAGTAGCATGCTTGCAGTTCCCTGTTTCTTTTCTTGATTTGTGTTTGGTTGATTGATCTTTCAGTGTTTTCTTCGGTGATCAGTGCCATGTTTCTTTTTGTCGCCCTCCTTGTTTTTTTCTTGTTTTTTTCCTTTCTGTTTGGATGTTGTCTTCCAGGCTCCGAGACTTGCATTCTTTCGACTTTTTCCTTTGGGCGGGGAAAGCACATGATTTGTTCCCAGTTGAGCCTAAATTCTTCTTTTTTTTTCTTTTTTCCTTGGTTTTTGACATTGAACTTGTTGGGGTTTCCTCCGGTCGATGTGGTTTTAGTTGGTCTTGAGGTGGAAAAAACAAGTGAGGGTCTGGCTGCATCTGCCCCGCGCTTCACCGCACTGCGGGTCCTTCCCACTTTCGCCCGATGGTGATGGGGTCAATTGGTTTTCTGTCTTGCCATGGGGGAAAGTCATGTGGTCTTGGGATTTTTGTGAGGAAAAAAGGGGGCTCAAGACCAGGGCGTTAAATGCAAATTTGTTTTAAAAGTTCTCATTTTCATTTTGTTCTCCGTGATGTCTGCCCTGATCCGTTCTTGTTTTTGTTGTCTGTCCCCACTTTGGCATTCATGTCTCCCCTTAGATTTTTAGATCCCTCTTTGGTGCTTTGTCCCTGAGGGCTGGAGTTCGAAAAAGTTTTTTTAAACTTTAACTGTGTATTTGTTGGGGGTAGCATGAACGATGGAACCTTTCTTTTTTGAGTTGAAAAGTGCTGTGGGATCCCTGGTGACACTGGTTTCCCCGGACAGCGTGCTTGGTTTTTTCAGGTCTCATCAGCAGCGCACTCCCGTGTTGGGGCTGGTTCTTCCCGTCCGAGTAGTGAAGTGTTTCCACCGAAGCTTTGTTGCTGGGTTTCCCTTCCTTGGGCTGCGGCCAAGGTTTTTAGGTTGTACCCGGATTTTTCACTCCCGTGCTGTTTTCCGGTTTTTACGGGTTTGTGTTCGGTCCCCTTTCCTGGTTTTTGCTGGTTGTTAAAAGAGTTTTCGGGGGCTGGCTTCCCAAAAAGGGTTTCCCAGCGCATCTAGGCTTACCCGAGAGGACTCTTCCCAACCGTCGTGTAAGAGGTATGTTGCGTTTCAGTAACAGGTGGTTTTTAAGTGAATGGGTCGTTGCCCCCAATCAACCCCCCCAACCCGGGGACCGGGGGATCGTTTAGTCTGGCTTCCTCCCCCAAAGTTGGCTGGTTGCCCCGCCCGACGAAGCCCTCCCAAAGTTGGGGGGCATTGAAGCGCAAGCCACCACCCGCAAAGGGGAAACCCCCGGGACAAAAAGAGCATACACCATTATTTTTTTTCTTTTCTTGTCTGCAACGTTATTTGTTTCGCTATGGTGGCTTTTTTTCTACATAATTTTGCCAGGGACAACTCTCTTGTTGCCGTGGGTTCTTTTAGTGTACTAAAAAAATGTTAACTATATCGTTTGCTTCCAATATGTGAGCATATGGGTATGTTTTTCTATTTTTGTCCCCGGAAGAGGAAGAGAGGTTAGGAAAAAAAATGCGTGGCGGGGTGTCTCCGTTGACCCCGCCCGTGCAACCCCGGGGTTTCGCAGCATAAATTTTCCCTGCCTTGGGGACCCGGGAAAAGCGTATCGGCAGGGAAGTTGCGCGGCGTTCAGCGCTTCCGGATTTTTTGAATCCCTGCCCCCTCCCTTTTTCAGAAAAATTTTACAGTTGCATCCAAAAGAAGTTGTTGGAAAATGTTTATTTTTGTAAAAAAAATATAAAGGAAAAGTTTTAAAGGTTTGCTTGCACATGTATTGTGGAATGTATTTGTTGGGTTTTTAAACAGTTTGTTGATGGAATTTATAGGCCCAGCTCAGTTATGAGGGGTTTTTTGACTGTTAGGAATAGGGGTTTTGGTTTTTAAGTATCAGCCACCCGTGGACCTCCAAGAAAAAAAAAAGGGGGGGTTTTTTGTCGTTCAAGGAGGTGCTTGGTGAACAGAAAAAAAAAAGGGTGGGCGGCAGTATTACGGCAGTATTGGTATTGTGAGAGCGTAAAAAGGCTGTAACCATTTTGTGGATGTCACCCCGCCCAAAAGTTGTAAGAAGACTTTAAAGAGTATTTAAAGGAAAAGCGTTTTTGTTAAGTTTAAAATTGGAATTGGTGAGAAAAAGTAATCTTTTTGTAGGTCAGGTAGTTCATTTTTTCCCGACCCCAAAATTTTGGGTTTTTTAAATGGACAAGCTATCTTTGACAACCTGTTTACAGAGTACACTTTGAAGATAAGTCAAAAATTGATTAATTTAAAATTGGGAAAACCAAGACAAGGAAATGATAGCCCCACTCAAGCTTTCAGAATGGTTTCCGCCCCCTCTTATTCACTTTTAGGTGGAATATAAATAATAAAAAAATTTTTTTCACCATCACTGTCCTACATCAGAGGTGTACCAGGGACCTACAGAAGTCTCCTGGAAATTGCAAAGCTGAAATTTGTGATAAGCCAGGTAGGCCTAACTGTCTTTAGATAAAAGTCGAGTGCACATGCACCCCCAAAAAAAATCTGTTGAAAAGAAATGTCTAATGTGTTTCAGACATATACTATGATAATGACAGTAATTGTAGTGTCTGGTGGCTTAGAAACTGGCAGCAGAAATGAGGCCAGAAAAGATCCCCTGTAACAACTATGTGTGAGCACTGTGGAGACTCTGCACATGACATCTACTGGGCTAACTTTTGTCTAATATCACTATGAGTGAAGAGATGTTAAATTTAAGAAGAGATGTTAAATCAAAGGTAAAGCTAATTTGAAGATCTCACATATACAGAAACTAGTGGGATAGGGATAGGAAGGAGTCTGGGTTAGGGGGTAGTGAAGGAAATGATGTCATTGATGTTGTGTAGTGTTATATAATGATTTTGGTGCACATTGTGGTGGATATTTCATATATGAAGGACAAGAAGGAAGGTGGAGGGACGTTTAAGATATTCACCTGCCTAACAAGTAAAACCATGAGGTTTTGGGTTCGATTCCCATCCTTGCCCTTTCTTACCAGTTTGATGAGAAAATCGAACTGAATGTCAAAGTCCTTCGGATGAAACTATAAACCAAGAACCTGTATATGAATGCATACAGAACATTTGGAAGAGTTGGCCTTTTCATGCTGGTAGGACAATTCTTTTAAAAACACAGGCACACACTTGTCATGTTTGGACACCCTCCCTCAAGTTGGAATGCAGCTACCTAGATGGTATGGTTGCATATGCAAAAATCTCTCTATTGCAAACCTTGAAGCTCTAGCCAAGGAACGGGAAGAAAAATATGTGTATTTATTTTAATATTTTGTTTTGTGTGTGTGTGTGTGTAGCTTGAAGGTTGGCTTAGGTGGTGAGCTAATTGTGTATTGCTCACACCATGTTCACCTGCATGAAGTTGGATAATAGTGTATTTCATATGTAAATCTTCTATTCAAACTTGAAGTCTGCCAAGCAAAAAAATAGTGATATGTTGATCTGTAGGTTTATCTTTTGTGTGTGGATGTTTTGTGTACTGAGTGTGTAGCATTTGTCTGTGCTTGTATGAAAGATGGATGATGTGCGATCTGTGAGCAGTTTTGTTCTACTAGTGTTAACATGGGTTATGGATGGTGTGAACTAATTGTAAATGGCTTCTATATGTATACAAATCATAGCATGTTTTAAGTAAGTGTGTACATTAAGTCATGATGGTTGTGTGTTTCAGACATTTAGGGATAAAAAGAAGCCTATGTTTAGCCACAAAGATTTTTTCAGGACAGGTAATTCATGTGTGGTTTATTGGTGGTGCATTGTTCATGGTATCACATTGTACTTTCATGCCCAATGTTTGTAATGCTTCATTAATCAACACTATGCCTGTGTTCCAGCAAGTGTACAAAGAGCAACTACCATAAAAGACCCTGTGTTGTTGCTGTTGTTGAACTTGGTTATGTCAATGGCACTTGTTTTGTACAGACAAGCCTGAACAATTGTACACAAGGCAGTACATAAAGATTTCACCCTTTCTGTATCAAGGCATAGTGCAAATGCACTGTGGACACTGCCTGTCCCATTGTGAACTACTTTGACAATTTCCCACCTTTCCCAATCGAGGCCACACTGTAAAAGACACTTGACTGGTCCCATTCCCATGTGGCAACTTAACCTAATTGAAAAATGTCCCACTCTTCCCATTGAGGCCACACTGTAAACACACTTGAACAGTGGTCCCACTTTTCCCATTGAGGCTACAATGTAACCATAATTGAACAGTGGTCCCACTCTTCCCATTGAGGCCACACTGTAAACACACTTGAACAGTGGTCCCCTCTTCCCATTGAGGCTACAATGTAACCATAATTGAACAGTGGTCCCCTCTTCCCATTGAGGCCACACTGTAAACACACTTGAACAGTGGTCCCCTCTTCCCATTGAGGCTACAGTGTAACCATAATTGAACAGTGGTCCCACTCTTCCCATGAACTGAACAGTGTTTTGACCATTAACTGAACAGTGGTCCCCTCTTCCCATTGAGGCCACACTGTAAACACACTTGAACAGTGGTCCACTCTTCCCATTGAGGCTACAGTGTAACCATAATTGAACAGTGGTCCCACTCTTCCCATTGAGGCCACAATGTAAACACACTTGAACAGTGGTCCCCTCTTCCCATTGAGGCTACAGTGTAACCATAATTGAACAGTGGTCCCCTCTTCCCATTGAGGCTACAGTGTAACCATAATTGAACAGTGGTCCCCTCTTCCCATTGAGGCTACAGTGTAACCATAATTGAACAGTGGTCCCCTCTTCCCATTGAGGCCACACTGTAAACACACTTGAACAGTGGTCCCCTCTTCCCATTGAGGCTACAGTGTAACCATAATTGAACAGTGGTCCCCTCTTCCCATTGAGGCCACACTGTAAACACACTTGAACAGTGGTCCCACTCTTCCCATTGAGGCCACAATGTAATCACACTTATGAACAGAAAATGGTGTCCCCTCTTCCCATTGAGGCCAAAATGTAAACACACTTGAACAGTGGTCCCACTCTTCCCATTGAGGCCACAATGTAAACACACTTGAACAGTGGTCCCACTCTTCCCATTGAGGCCACAGTGTACAGTTGCAGACAGGAAAAGGAAGGAAAAAAAAGGTGCTTGGAGCTGCTCCTGTAGCGATGCGCTCTTCTTGGGGAGAGCAGCCTGAATTTCACACAGAGGAATCTGCTGTGACTTAAAAGTGATAACAAATAAATAATAATCAAAATAAAAGTACTGATATTCTGAACAGAAGTCCCACTAATTGATGCCTTAGCACATGCAGCTGTAGCTAAGAGCTGATAAGAGTTGAAAACCACAGAGGTATGTAAATTACGCCACTGATGGACATTGCACTCATGGAATTGAACGGCCGAATTATTGGTGGTCTGGAAGCCACATGCCTGTTCAGAAAGAGAGAAGACACAGGGTTGATCCCCTTTTGAACCTGAACTTTACTCCTGTCCACCAGATCTTGAGTGCTCATGTGGGTGCTAGGCTTTTGGGTATGATGACAAGGTGAGATCCTGTGTGCAACACACATTTAGCGCATGTAAAATAATCCATAGCAACCAAAGAGTGTTGCCCCTAGTAAAATTATGGAGAAAAAAAGCTATTCTCATAGGTAACAAATTATACACATGCAGACAAGGACAAGAAAGGGATGCAGTTTTATGACAATGTGCTGTACTGGGGAGAGCAGCCTGAATTTCAAGTAGAGAAACTTGCTGTGACTGAAAGTGGTATGCAGTACAATAAATACAACACTATACAATACAGTACAGCACAGTACAATATACATGACAACATAACACAATACATACATTGCAGTGCAGCAAAATACAACACAGTGCATCATGCTATGGCATGCCATGTCACACCTACAACACCACCACACAGCATGGTGCAGGTAGATGTACGTATGGAAGGAGGTAAAGGTAAGGTAAAGGAGTCCCATAACCTACAAGGTCGTAGGGGAGCGAGGCGTCAGAGACCTCACTTCTCTAGGGCCAGCATATTGAGGGCGGCGCCCATCTCCTCCCTCGCTGCTTTACCTTCCCTGACCCTAAAGAGGGCAGGTACCCATTTACAGCTGGGGGAACTGTACTGAAGCCAAGGTGCGCAAACAGTCACCCATCCAAGTGGTAACCACGCTCGACGCTGCTTAACTTGGCTGGGGGAAAGCGAGTGCTCGGACCACTGAGCTATCCCGTCCCCTGTACGTATGGCCCAGGCCAAAAGCTGTGTCAGTTATTGATGTCAGTTAATTGCCAAGGCCTACACTAAAACGTTGTTATGTTGTAAAATGTTGTGTTGAGATTGCCTTCAGCCATGACAAGCTCTTAACATAACAACCCGCACT